>CAUJNA010002680.1:617500-865000 GCA_963377175.1 Effrenium voratum | reverse complement strand
TCTTTGGATATTTGTGAAAACAGGGGGTTTCCCCAGACCAAACCGCCCGCAAGGCACCGCGGGCGGCCGCCGGCGCCGCCTTCGGCTCCATCGTCGGCGCCGCCTCCGCCGCCGCCGCGTGGCGCGCCGCGGCGGCCGCGCTGCGCGCATGGCGCGCGCGCAGCCGCGCGCCGCCGCGCGCGGGGTGGGCCTGGGCGCCCCTCGAGGGGTGGCCGGCGCCGGCGGCGGTGCGGGAGCTGCGCCTGGGGAGCAAAGCGACACCTCACCTTTTTTTTTCTTCAGACAGAACAGGGTACCCTTTGCCCTGCACCGTGGCTCCTCATATACAGGGGTTCTATCAGAGAGACTAATACAAGCTTCGAGCATCACACTTTTGTCTCACGACCCCACCGATTTTGTCTTCAGGGATGGTACACCCGGAAAGCTCCCAAAAGTTGAGGGTATCTTTGGAAGAAGAAGCATACTTTTTACCCACTTGGGTTCAGGCCTGCCAGCTGTTTGGCTTTCAGGGAGACCCCGAGAACAGGTGTAAAAATACAAAGAACTTTTTTTGGGGTATCTTTGGAAGCATACTTTATCCACTTTTGTTTCGAACTATTTTTGTGGTCAGAGGTTCATGCCTACACCAACTTGCGTGTGGGAGGTAGAATTTGGCAACCCCTCACCACATATGAGATATTTGTCGTGGAAAGCCTGGTAATCTTGAAACTTTTCCGTCTATGCCTCAGGGGCAATTGGGGGTAAAAACGCGGGTTCCATGCAAATGCTGATCCTGTCATGCTGAACACTTTACAGCCAGACTCTCTTGGGTTTCTCACGGATGAACCTCAGGTTTTCCACGGTCATGGCTTTGACCGAACGGAGACCTTTTGGGTCAAATAGGTTTCCACAGGAACCACGACCTTTTGCTTCGGCCAGGAGCAACCCAGCGCCCTTTCAAACTTTTTTTGAACGCCCTTTACCCTAGAATACCTGAAAAGATCAATTTCCATTTGGGGCCCCCCTGTCAGGCGCCATGCCAGTGGAAGGGAGGGTAAATGGGTGTTTCTCAAAAGTGGGAGACCTGCCCAGACAGGTGGTTTCCTATTGCAAAACCATCCAAAAGGAGGGAAGAACCACCCCAAATTTCCACCCACCCAAAGTTTGAGCCACATTTCCATTTTTGGAGACCTACCCCACCGGAGCGCCCCAGCAGGTTTTCTCCCGCGCCGCCCGCTGGAAGACGCTCGAAGCCCAGGCGCCAACTCCAGCTGAGCGCCCTGGAAGCCTGCGGAGAAATCATGAGCTTTCCGTCGAAAAAAAAAAGGCGGACGCCTTTTTTTTTCTCCGGCCGGGGGTGGGAAAAACCGATTTGAGAAAAACTGATTTGAGAAAATGGGACTTGCAACCCAGTGGGCATATGGGTTGGGTCAACCAGAACCTCCCCGGAGCCCCAAAAATGGGCTCATGTGTGGTACCGAACACCCGGCGATGGGGGGAAACCGAAGTTCTGGTCGTTGGGAGGAGGCTTCAAGTCTGCAGAGTATCGAGCTGGACGAAGCATTGGCCAAGCTAAGTTGTAGCAGTAATTGTTCAGTTATAGCCCACTCAAATAAGCGATTTCTGCCTCATTCGGACAGTGCCTAGGCATCGCTTAAGAGAGTTTCATGGAACTCTGGGTCCTGCGGGAGCTGAGTCGCCCAGGATTTCTTAGGCCTTTTGGTCTCAGGGCTTGGGTTTCGGCCGTGGTTGGTGTTTGCAGGGGGAGTCATGCCAGGGTTGCTTAGGTGGTGCGAAATGGATTTCGCAACCATCCACAGTATCTCCGGAATCAGTTTTATGTTTTCTAAAATATATCGTAGTGTAAGCAGACGACCCCAGTGATTGTCAAGAGGAAAGGTCACGAAGCCCAATTGCTCAAAGGTCCGACGTGCCGTACCACAGCAAAGAAGTAAGATCTAGGGCAGGGCTCCTTAAAAGATACATTTTGCAACCATTTGAAACATGTTGCATTTTCCACCAAAATAAAGGGAACCCACCATTGACAAGGCAACGTTCTGGTGTATAATGTAAGGATCCCTGGGTCAGATGGTGCGAACTGAAGGGAGCTGGCTTCAGGCTGGCCGGCTGAAATGCGATTCCTTTCCCAGGATTAACCCCAAGCGCTCATGCGAAAAGTGCCATGGGAGGGGATCCAGATTGCAGGACTTTGCCCCAGGACTTTGCCCCGTCCACATGAGAGTACTTTGAGTGACCAATCCGCGGCCGAGTGGCTCCCAAACCAGAGTTTTTGGGCGGCCACCCTTTGAAATGCTCTGACGAAATCGAGGCAGGAGCACTGAACTGCGGGGGAGGAAGATGTGAGTCTGAGATGGCAAACGAATGTGTGCTAACTTGGAAGTGAACACCAGAATGGATGGCTTCCTTGTGATTTTTCTTAAACACCAAGCCAAAGGGGTTCGAATTACTCCAAAGAGGTTCCACCCACATCCATGGGATTTCAACCACGGCATGAGACGCCAAGAAAACCACCCGGAAGCGCACTGCCTGCCAATGCTTTGAGGCGGGGGTGGTCCTTTTTTTTGAGGCTCGGCACCCCTTTTGGGGGAAACCACTTGTTTTTTGGGTCCCTGAAGACACACCCAAGTAACCCCAAGATGGCGAGCTGAATTTTAAGAGTTGGGGCCACCTCAAGAGCGGTCGGTGGACCTTTCTTGTCCCCGAGCTCTGAATTCGGATGTCCAAAGGGTGCCCCAAAGAACAGAAAGTCACACACCCATACATTTCAATGTGGCTTGGTTTGGTTCAAATCCCATGCTCGCCTTTTTCGGTCTGTGGTCCTTGGGTGTGAAGCTCACTCCAACAGATAGGGATTGCGTGTGGCTGAATCCGTGGAGCAATTCTGGAAAAAGGCCGACTTTGTGTCTGGAATCCCGGGAGGGGGGGGGGGTCCAAGGTCCAAGGGGGGTTCCTTACGAAGCCTTTCTGAGGAACCCGGAACCCTACGGAACGTCCAATGTCCACCTCTCTCTGAGACCGAACTTGGGCAACCTGGTGCTCGTCGACGCGGACAATGTCCCTGCAGCTCAGTTGTACGGAAAACGTCGCCAGGAAACTACAAGGCTGACGCTGACGGAGCACTTGCCAAGCAAGTCTGCCTTGCAAGTTACCAAGGATATGGGTGTGGCTCAAAATTTAAGAGCTAGGGTTACGCAGGTTTTAGTCTTTGGTTCCATGTACCAAGGTGCCATTTTGGTACATGTTTTTGAGCCACAGCCATATGGCCTCACCAAAGGTCACGCAGGTCGGGCGGCAGGCGAGGAGCCGGGCTTGGTGAATGTGAAGCTTGGCCCAGGCATCCAGGTGGCCGATGGCCAAGGCACTCCTGCCAGGACATGGACTGCACCCCGCGAAGGGGAGTCCAGATTTGTTTCTCGCGTTGCTCGAAGGGGAAGATGGACAGTCTCATTTGGAAGTTGACCCTATCTTCCTAGGCCGACAGCCGCACCAAAATGTGTTAATTATGTGTGTGTAAAGTGTAGAGCGAAGCGGAGGGTGAGTTCAGCATCTCATTTCGTTTCTTTGCTTGATTCCCTCCTGTTGATCTTGTTTGGTCTCCCTTTCCCTCCTAAAACGTGTCAATCGGGCAGGGGCGTTTGCTGATATGCTGGGGTGGCTCGAGTTTACAAGACGCGGCCGTTCGGATGTCCACTGTTCTAAGTCCCATCAACGCCACTTTAACCATCACTGCGGCCAATCGGGCTGACTTTCCTATGGGGTCTCTGCCCGGATAGGCTCTAGGGTTATGAAGGGTTTTGGGGGGGTTCGGGGGTACCCCATGGTTTCCTTTAAGGGAATCCAGGTTCATTCCCTCATTCCCTACTGAGCATGCCGGTATTTTTTTCGAGGGAAAATTTCGCGGGAGCCCTGCGCCGCTTGGCGCAGGCCAGGGATGAACATGGAGCGCGAGCCGCGGGGCCTCCGGCGATTCTTTCGGAGGCGGGCGAACTTCAATTCTTGGGCGCGTCCCCTTGGGAGGTGCGGGCGGCGGGACCAGGGGGCAGTTAGAGGCGGAGGTTGTGTGTCTCTAAGACGTCTTGACCGTGGGGTCATGGAAAATCGATCAAGACTGATTTTGATTTGTCCCCGAAGGAAAAGGTAAAGGGAGGGTGTTGAAAGAAGAGCGGGTGAAGGTCCAAACATGAAAGACAGAGTAGATCTAGTTGAACATATTTCACCAAGCGGGGGGGTCCACCCCTCAGAGGGGTGTTATTGACAAATACCCTAAGAGGTCCTCTGAGGGCCATGCGGGTTGGTCTGTAGCCTCCGGGGGCCCTTTTGAGGTTGGTTTGAGAGAGGGACGCCAGAAGGAGCCAACATTTTCCCCATCGGCACATGACCCATGTTCCTCTTAAAAGGGCCCCCGCCAATCAGCTTTGATAGGGGGATGGAGGGTGTTCCGGACATCGCCTTGAAGATGTTTTTTTTTTAGGGGGAGGGCTAGAAACATGGACTTGGATGAACAGCCCTTAGCAAGCGTTTACCGGGTGGTTCCCAGCCATCGTTTTAGTGGTAGTTTCCACTAACTGCAACAAGCAAAGTTACCGTAGGATTCATCCCCTAAGTGGTACAGATCCCTTGGATCGCCCTGCTTGTATCACCAGTCAAGTTGGTCAGGTGCCAGTAACCAGAGTTAGTATGCTCCTGAAGTTGTAGTTGAATGTAGGGCAACCCGTGCCTAGCTTGCCGAGTTTTTCTTTTTTTGACCACTTTCCAAGATGGCTTCCCCTATTTTGAGACCAATCGTCATACCTAGGCCAAAGTGGGCGCTAACTTTACAAGGAACCCTGTGTGGCAAGTGAGTTCTTGATCCTTTGGCCTGTGTTGGTGCAAGCAGTTGGGGCGGCCTCAGGGGAACACCAAAAGGAAGAAGAGTCCATCTATTCACGGGCATTGCAGGGTACTCCCATCAAAGACCCTGTTTTTGTTGGGGACTCTTGCACCACTTGCCACTCGAGGGACAGGTCTTCTCGTTTTTCTCCTCCTTTTGGAAGGGGAGCCCAAACACTCCCCCCCTTCCCGAAAACACAAACCCCTTGGCCAACTTTTGGTTTGGGGGGAGGAGAAGTTCTATCCTCCCCCAAGCTAACATGGAAGCTCCCAAAACCGCCCAGGAAGACTTGGTTCCATTCACAGTGGCAGTTTGAGGGAGTGCAAGTCAGACACGCGTTCCCTTGGTGGCTTCCCTTAGTGACGGACATACCTAGAGTCCCCATGAGCCCTAGAAAAGGGCTCATAGCCCCTTAATTTTGGGTAATGACCACCATTTTTAAGGGTTATGGAGACTCTAGATCCACTTCGAAACGCACCGTTTTTTGTCGTCGCGTCGGGTTAGGAAGAAGAGTTCGCCGGGCGGCACCCCGTTGGCCAGCAACGAGGGATGGTCTCCCGCCTCGATCCTCTCCAGGCTGAACGGGCGGGCGGCGGGCCGGTGGGCTGATTTTGGGGCGGGTTGGGGGTTGGGGCTGGGAATGGATCCATGTGGGTGTGGCTCAAAATTACACAGGAGGGGTTACGCAGATTTTGGTCCATGTTTGCACTTACCAGGGTTCCATTTTGGTACCGGTTTTTTGAGCCACAGCCATGTGGTTTTTGCGGTGGGCAAGTAAGTCCTCAGGTTTTCCAGGGCATTGCTTTGCTTTCCCCTTGAAGGGTGCGGATGCTTTTTCACGTCGCGCTTTGGAAGGAGTTCAGGCGAGTTTCCTTTTGCGCGGGAAACCTCGGGGGGAATTGGGGAATTGGTTGCAACCCCCGATTCGGTGCCAGATCGAGGACCGGGTGGTGGTTGTTACGCTAAAGGAAAAGCCACGTGCAAGTTGTTTGGGCGTGGTTTAAATATGCTGATCGGGAGGGACATTCTGACCCGACGAATCAAAAGGCTTTAGATTTTGTGGTTTAGTACCCGCCCAAGAGAGGGGGGAATCGATCCTGTGCTAAATCAAGCTGCAACCTTAGATCTGGAGCCGACGACTCTCCCCACCGAATTCGTCTCTCACTTAGTCTCAGATTCCTTGTTCCACACTGATTTGGGCGCCGTGTGTCAAGATCACTTTTTCTTTTCTTTTTTGAAATGGTCAGATTTTCGACTCGGTTTTCGGGTTCTCGGGTTCTCGAGTTCTCGAGTTCTCGGGTTCTCGGGTTCTCGGGTTCTCGGGTTGTCGGATTTACGGATTTTCGGGTTCTCGGATTCTCGGGTTCTCGGATTCTCGGATTCTTGGATTGTTGTTTTTCGGATTCTCCCCTTCTTCGTCGCCCTGCGCCTCAACAACTCACAGTCTCTTGCACAGACTAAGTCGTGCTCGCACCTGAGCTGCCAAGCGCAGGTACACCTCACGATCCACCTTGCCCGCTTTCAAGAGGTCGTCCAGCCACCAGCCCTCAGCCCCGTACGACTTGAAGGGCGGGAAGCAAACCTCCAGTCGCTGCCACTCCTAGTGTGTGTGTGTGTGTGTGTGTGAAGGTTGTGAAAAAATATTGAGGTCTTGGAGCTGCTGCTGATGTTCATAGTTTTAAGCTTTTTGAGCTTTTGAGGTTGCTGCTGCGCCCTATACGAGTTCCCAAGAACCCGAAACATCCGAGAATAATCAGGGAATCCGAGATCCCGAGAACCCGAAAATCCCAGATACGAGAATCCGAGAATCCGAGAACCCGAAAACCCCAGAACCCGAAAATCCCAGATCCAAGAACCCGAGAATGCGAGAATCTGAAAACCCGAGAACGCGAGAACGTGTTACTGTAGTTTGTTGCCATGCAGCCGTTTGGCAATTGTTCTGAGGGGTTCATCGGACACCTTGCTTTCATCGCCCAGTTCTGGCCAGCGTGGGTGGCGCAAGCTGGGGGTCCCAAGCTTCTTAGAGGTAGCGGTGCAACTTGGCAGACTTTGATGGAGGAAACAGGCGGGTGTCATCCTGGACGGGGCGGGGGACGCTTTCTGCTTGCAGCGGAATCGCGAAGCGCTCCGAGGGCGACCCAAAGTTGTCAAGGGGGCGCAGTCTGCAACCAATGTGTGCAGTCACAGGCGCTCCCTTTGTGTCAGAGCTGTGGTTGTGACTTTTGACTTGAGCGCAGAGAATTTGGAGGCCTTACGCTCAGACCATTGGTTGAGTAACCGAGAGAGTGTGCAGCGCTCGTTTGATACCAGACCAGGCGGCTGTGACGGAGTTGAATAGTGTGAGGCAGCAGACGGCGCTGGGTTTGAGACTGTGTACGTGCTCACTTGCTGAGACCCAACAGGAGATGACGTAATTGATTTTCTTTTGCCGCAAAAACAAGCGCGCAAGGACTTGCTGCTGGACTACGAGCAGTGGGGCCTCTTGCCAAACAAAGCGGACCATGGGAATTGAAAGGCCAGGGCCGCAAAAGGCTCCCGCCAGAAGGCGTGGTGGAAGCGCAAAGCCGATTGGCCTTGCAGACCGGCCGTTGCCGCGAATGTTTAGCCTTTAGTTCGAGCCCGGGCCGCGCACATGCGCTAAGCAATCTGCAAGGCAAGCGAGCTAAGATGACAAAGCTGCAGGCGTGCAAACAGCGGGGCGCTTGCAAGCACCCAGCAGGGGAACTCCGCAGCAATCGTCCCAGCCTAAGACTGGTTGCCCGACTCAGAAATTATTTCGCTGGGGTCAAGAGCAACTTCATGCCATTTGAGGCTTTCCGTAAATAGCTGCATTCGTTTTTTAGTGGACAGTGGCGGTGGTTATGTTGGTAAGTAAGTGAAACGCAGGCCGCGGAAGCTCCGCGGAAGCGGCGCGGAAGCTGCGACCTGTTATGTTCTTTCAAACTATTGGCTTGCCTTTAAACATGTTACACGCTTGTACCGAAAAGTTACTTTCTCAAGCTGGATCTCGGAAAGTGCACCTCGCGTACTACATCTGTGTATGAACAGTTCCAGATCAACGAGCTGGAGCTGAGAAAGTGGCCTTCGCGTACTACATTTGTACTAAAATTTGCGATTCTCGAGCCGGAGCTCGGAAAGTGCCCGACGCGTACTGAAATAAAAAGCCCGCGCCTTTTCGTTATGTAAGGGGACGTCCTTTAACTTGTTTTGCTGGCCCAAACTTTTAAACCGATACAGAGGAAAAACGATACCCCCAGAAGCCATCAAGACACACATCAGGTCGGCCATCAGGTCCAAGCTGTTGTCGCAAACCAAGATTGCGGAATCAGACATTTGCAGGGCCCAAACCGATACCCAAACCGATGCCCAACCGATACCCGACTCATTAGCTGCTGTACAAATCAAACTGACCATGCCTGGACAAGAAAACGATTTGGTTTAAACGATGCCCCGAACGATGCCCAACCGATGCCTATATCGCTGGCATAGCCCGCAAACTGGAACCAAGAGCCTGTCCCGGAATGTTCTCGAGATCTTCTAAGGAGATGCCTTGGTCTGGATCTGCTGAATAACCAATCGCAATTGCACAGCTGACAAGAGCAGATGAAGAGCATTCGCAGCTATGGATGCTGCAGAAGGTACGCTTTGCGCCGCGGAAGCGGCGCGGAAGCGGAGGGATCGCCGTTTTTTATTATTATTATTATTATTATTATTATTATTAATTTTTTCTCAGTGTTTTACGCAAACCCTCATTTAGACATGTTCACTCAGCTCGAAACGAGCAAGAGAATATCTCGCCCAACTCAAAAATTGCTTCAGCAGACTCAGAACTTGTTTTTGCTGAAGCTATCAACACCGCGCGCCTGCCAAATGGTAAGTGCGCCCGCTCAAGCTCTTGCTGCATGGGATTGTCGGATTCTTGAGTTCTTGGGTTCTCGGAATCTTGGGTTCTCGGGTTCTTGGGTTCTCGGATTGTCAGATTGTCGGATTCTTGCATTCTCAAATTTCGGATTCTCGGATCCTCGGATTCTCGAATTCGCAGATTCTCGTTTTCTCCGATTGTGTTTGCCGCGGTTGCTGTTTTGGTCGACAAGTTTTGGAACACCGGGCGCCCTAGTCCCACCCTAATCGGATCATGGTTGCCTGGCCTAGGGCTTTAACTTTCAGCAGGGTCGGACCCTCCCTCCAATACGGGTTTGCCTTGTTTCAGCGTACCCCTTCCTTGGTGGTTTTCAAAGGACACGAAAAGGAAGAAACAAAAAACAACAATGCGCCCACATCTCCCGCACCCAAAAGACGCCTTCCCCGCTTTCGCCAGGCGAAGCCGCGAAGAAACCCCAACGGAGCGGGGCCGGCCGCGCCAAAGAGCGCAGAAGAGGCGCGCCTCTGCCGGCCAATTTTGTTGTTTTTGGGATGCCTGGTGTGTACCTAGAGTCTCCATGACCTC
Organism: Effrenium voratum; assembly: GCA_963377175.1. Taxonomy (NCBI): domain Eukaryota; class Dinophyceae; order Suessiales; family Symbiodiniaceae; genus Effrenium; species Effrenium voratum. Next base: position 855,683 of record CAUJNA010002680.1, on the reverse strand, counting down.
TAGAAAAAGGGGGCATAATCCCGTAATTTTGGGTAATGACCCCAGTTGTTATGGATGCCTGGTATGTCAATGACCCAACCTGTTCTTTTTGTTTCTTTTTCTGTGCATGGGAGCTCCTTTTTAGATTCCTTCCCTCACTAAACGGAGACCCACCTCCGATTCTCAGTTGTCCAAAGCAGAGGATTGCCGTTCACCGAAATCCGAGGTTCACAAAATTCTTCTTGGGGTCTGCAGAGGTGGCCGACCGGCGCCCATAAACATCCAACATGGTTCCTATTCTGGCAGCCAGGACCATAAGACTATGAACCACGTTTGGTTGGAGTTTTGACACATCTAGCACCAATTCTACTTCGGGACTGCCTAGTCATCAGGTGCATCAACTTCGTCTTGTTCTTTTCTCTTTGTCCAAATGGGGCGGTTCGTTTGCTTGCCTGCTGGCTTGCTGGCTTGCTTGCTGGCTTGCTTGCTGGCTTGCTTGCTGGCTTGCTTGCTTGCTTGCTTGCTTGCTTGCTTGTTTGTTTCACAAAGCTACCCTTTTGCAGGTTAAGGCGAGAGCCCAACAGAACCAGTCACTCTTCTGGGGAAAGAACCTCTTTTCGGGATGAACGATTCCTGTTGAATGTGGTTTTGCTTGAGTACTGCAGTTTTTAATCCAGGCACAAGTGACAGGCATTAGCTGTCGACAGACCGGAATCGTCAAAATCCTCGCTGCATCCCGGGATTTAGGGTTGGACAAACAATCATGTATCTATGAGTTGCCCAAGAATCCTCTGTCAATCTTGGAGCTTGGATGCCTAAACTCACCATTCCCCAAAAAGGCGCTACCTGAGGTGTCCTATCGGTCAGGTTGGCTAGAAATAGATGGAAAAACAATGGTTTGGATGGGTTTCATGCCCAATTTACCAGGGACACCCTGGCAAAACACCCCACCTACTGTGGATGGACAAAATCCGTTTGCACCACTTGGACACCATAGGAAGCCATAACATTTGTTGGCATGTAGAGGGGAATCGAATCCTTCCAGGCTTGCTTCGGTGGTGCGAAATGGATTTTGTCACCCACAGTATGAACCCTACTTATTTTTTTGAATATGGTGGGCTTTTTTTTTGGGAACTCCTTTTTGTCTGGTTTGCTCAAGGATCACTAACAGAAAAAACACAGCGTTCTATTTGTTTTTGGTGACGCTACCTCAACGGGCTCTGTTTTCAACGCTGTTGCTGAAGCCTATCTTCACCTCTCGGAAAACCCCGCCGGTTTGAACGTGTCTTTTTTAGCTGGGGTTTCATCTTGTTTTCGTAAAATCCCCCACCTCTGTGATACAAAGGAATCTCCCCCCCTAAAATGGGAGGTTAGTTTTGGGGAAGCCGTTTTTGTATTAGAGCAGTGGATTCCATTTCAACCACAGCCCTGGTTCTTCACTGTTTTTCGGGACCCTTGTTTCTTTTTTCCATTTCAACCGCAGACCTGGTTCCTGTTTTCAACGTTTTTTGCTGAAACCTAGCTTCCCATTTTTTCGGGACCCTCGGATTCAACGCTTTTTAGCTGGGGCTCACCTTGTTTTCGTTAGCTCAGGCAACCCTTAACTGGCGGTTTGGATTGGTTTGAGGATTTCAACCTCTTGCTTCTGTAGGCGGTAAATGGGAAACCTCCTTAACCAAAGCACCGATCCAAACCACCAAAAAAACGACGGAAGCTGAACACTTGCTGGTGCGATAGGGAATGGCCCAGGGTTGTGGGAAGGAACCTGGAGATTCCGAGAGTTTTTTCTCAAACATGGGCTCAAAAATGGGGATCGGTCCAAAATGGGGATCGGTCTGGTAAATAGAGTTGACCCAGGATGAATCAACCCGTCCCATGACTCGGGGGGTGTTCCCTCCAAAAGTGGTCTGATTCCCACTAAAAGGGGACACCCTCTTATTAATTAATCAATCAGGGGTTGCTCTTAATTTGGGATTAACATTAGGCTATAACCATGGTTGTCACTGGTATAGCTGAGGGGTAGTCCCCTTGCAACTATGGTTGTTGCCTACTTACTATCTGGGGTAGACTTAGGATACGTTTTTCCATTTTCCCAGTGACTCCATGTGAAGCAAGCAATAAAATATACATTCTACAACTGGGCCTAACTCTAATCATGTTAAGTTGGTTGAACATTAGGAAGGAAGCTGACCAAAGCGACCCAAGCGACATGCCAGGGCCCCGCTGACCTGCATGACCTTCTTCGCCTGCGGGGCCCTGCCGCGGGGCGAGTCCCCCGAGCGCGCGCGCACGCGCCCGCGGTCTTCGGAGTCGCCGGAGGCGGGTTCGTGCGGAGCGGGGTGGTTGGAGGGTGGCTGTGGGTCAAAACCAATGGGATCCCATTTTGGGGTAGGTGCACCACCCATTTTAGTCTATTTTAGTGAGGATTGGGATGTTCACTGGGGGTACAGGATTTTGACCCATGGCCATGTGGGGATTCGGGTTAAATGAGTCACGTGCTCAAGGCAGACAAACTCGTCTTCGGAACCGCCCTCTTACCATACAGCAGGGGTGCAATCGATCGACCTCACAAGGGGGCTTTGGTTTGCGACCGAAGTTTGCTATAGACCTAGCCCAAAAGTCTTTTGTCAGGTATCGTCTCCAAGCGTGGAAGTGCACAGGCACCTGTTGTGCGACTACTTTCCCTTCTGGACGTAGGTTTCTGTGCACTTCCACGTTTGTTGGTGGGAGGGTAACCCTAGGAATTGGTAGTTGGAAATTGGCTCGCTTGTTAAAGAGAAGGCAAAGGGAAACCAACGCTTTAGGGGGTCCGATTTCCAACAAGAAGGCTCCCACGTGAACCTCAGTTCTCTCTTGCAGCGGGGCAGGCGTTCAGGATACTTTGCTTTTTTGGTTTTCAAGGCAACCCATCAGTTTTTTTTTGATAGCTGGCCTACAGCTCATTTGAGGGGCTTGCTAACCCGGGGTGTTGGGGCTGGTCGTCCCAGCAGGTCGCTCTTGGCGGAAGTCGAACTAATGTCAGTGCACGATCAGATTCCCACGAAAGTAGTACAGGGCCAACCAGGCTTGCCAAACAAAAAGGTTTATACCCTATATAAACCTTGTATGACCATGTTGGTACGGCGGATAACCAGTTTTAAGCCCCTGCCTCCCCTCTCCCTCTCCCTTCCCCCCTCCCCCCCTCCACCCCCTCCCCCCCCCCTCCCGGAAGCCAGGCCTTGTCCATCACCCCGGCGGTGACCACCAACGCCATGCGCCTGCGCTGGGCGCGGGACGACCGCACCCGCGTGGAGCAGATCCGAGGCGCGCGGATGCGGATCGGATGGAAAGATCAACTGGGGACGCCTCTTGGAACGTATGGCCGTGGGTCACAACCAATGGGATCCCATTTTGGCTGGTAGGTGAATTCACCACCTATTTTGGGACCTATTTTAGTGGGGATTGGGATGTTCACTGGGGGTACTGGTTCTTGACCCATGGCCATATCTACTAATATACTGTGGATGGATGAAATCCGTTTCGCACCTCTTAAGGACCCCTGGAATGATTCGATTCCCCTGTAAATACCAGCAAGCAATGGTTTCAACCATGGTTTCAAAGTGGTGCAGGATTTCACAACCATCCACAGTGTTAGGAGGAATATCTACTAACATACAGATCCTGCACCACTTTGAAACCATGGTTGAAACCATTGTTTGTTGATAGTTACGGGGGAATCATCATCTTCCAGGGCTTCTTAAGTGGTGCAATGTGGTGCAGGATTTCGTCCATCCACAGTATGTCCCTAGAATATGTCCCCTGAAATATATCCTTGAAGACGTCCCCTAACATATGTCCCTAAAGGGAACGTTTGGTGCCAAGCCCTGGATAAGCCTAGCCCTGATAAGCGTGGGTTGAGGCCAATAGATCCCTTCATAGAAGCCTCCTACTGTGAATGGACAAAATCCTGCTCCAGTTGGGATGGATGAAGCCCTGCAACTGGGGTAAACTACCAACCAACTAGTGCAGGATTTCGTTCATCCACAGTATCAGGAGAAACATATGCTATCATATGACTTCAAACATGTCTCCTAAAATACGTTTGTACCCCTTTAAAAAGGCCACAACAAAGGGTACGGAGGGCCATGTGTCTATTATCATCATCATGATTATCATCATGATTATCATCATGATTATCATTATGATTATCATCATGATTATCATCATGATTATCATCATGATTATCATGATTATCATCATGATTATTATTGTCATTTTTGTTTGTTTGTTTGTTTGTTTGTTAGCTTGCTTGCTTGCTTGCTTGCTTGCTTGCTCGTGTTTAGGGGTTTCTCTTTGGTTTTTCTCAGAAAGGGTGCCCATGATCAGGCGGGCTCCGAAGCAGCAGCACGGGCAGCATTCTCAGCAGGCGGACGGCTGCCGGATGCGTTGGGGTGGGTACGCAGAAGGATGCACCCTCCCCGGCTTGCTCCAAGTGCCTACATTTTTTTTCTAGGGTACATGTTCAAAAACCATCAAACACTTTTTTTGGGGTACATGTTCAAAAACCAGTTTTTTCAAGGCAAATGCCTCTTCCTTGAGTCAGGAGCTGACATATCATACCCCTGACAGCTCCCAATATCCACTTTTTTTCTTCTTTTTTCGGGGGCACTGCGGGAAAACCAACACGGTGGTTTCCATGGTCAAATACCTCCTTCCGTGTAGTCAGGGCTTGATATCATACCCGAAGAAAGCAGGTGTATTTGGAGTAGAGGGGAGGCTAACCGCCTTTTTCAGGGTACGAGGCCAACCCCTGACTACAAAGAGGCATTGCCATCCAAAACCATATTTTTCAAGATATACAGCACAAGGTGTGCGTTTGTCTTCGCAACGCTCCGACAATCGTTGGATTTAGTCTGGATTAGAGCTGCTTCCGGCGAAGCCTTGCTCCCAAGCAGGACCACGAGAAGAGCATGTCCAACTTTCGCAACTTTACTTGAAGAGAACTTCATTGCTCCGAACCTCGATTAGTCATGAATTCAGGGTTGTTTCAGTTGTGTTAGCTCATCAAAGGGCGCATATTTTTTTAAAGGTATGAGGTGCAAGGCACATCCAACAAAAATTCTCCGAAATTCCTGTTTGACCAAACTGCAAGGGTAGCACATGGGGTTCATCTGTTTTTCCCTGTTTTCAGGCTACCAACTTGTTGCCCCTCGGGATCCTTGAAGTGAGCCGGTGGATTCTTTCAGCCTTACCTTGCTTAAGCCTTGCTATCCAATCTTTGGCCTTTCATTTTTCTGCTCTTCCACTTGAAGCTTCTTGCAGTTTTCATTTGGATGGCTCGTCCTTTTTGAGTTGGTGCTAGGTACCCCTTGTTTGGTCCGTTTTAAAGGGACACGAAAGTTGGGGGTCCTTTAAAAAAAAGGAGACAGCTCCTTCAACCTTCCTTCACATTGGCCTCCCAGCCTTTCTACTCGACCTTCTGGGGTGCTGGAACACCGGTGCTCCATGCGAGTAGTATGGCCGCTGGTATTTGAAGGACTGTTCTATTTCCAAGGCCTGGCTCAAATTTTTTGGAGCCCCCAAGAATGGAAGTTTGAGGACAAAACGGGGCTTCGATTTTGTTTCAACCCCAGAGCAACCCAAGGGTACCAACTCATTCAAAAGCCGCGCTGAGATCTCCGAAATGGCTGTGTCCTTTTTCGAGCCTCGGTACCCCATTTCGGTGTTTCAACATGGAAAGCACAAGGTGCGCCATTTTGGGGACGTGTCCAATTCCTAGAAAAGGACGCCCCGAGTTTCATGGGGCACGGTTCCAATCCGGGCCGCTGGGCCTGTTGGCTTGACTACATGTCTTGAGTCCATCGAGTGGAGCTGCAAGAATTCCCAGTTGGACTGAACCCAGGGAGAAGAGTTTTGGGTTGGTGAGGCGAGACATACCACTCTTTTTATACGGGCAAAGAGATGCTTTATACAAGCGTGCATACCTTCAAGATCCATACCTGAATATTTCCTTGACAAAACAATGGGGTGAATATACCGCCTTGTTTACTATTCAGAAGTTTCATCATTGAATTGGGACCTTGCGGTTGAATCCAGTCATCGTCTTTATTTGCGCTGTGGCGTAAGTGGAGGGAACTTAAGTAACCATAAGGGGCGTTTGGTCAGGTTCAGTATATGGAAGGTTGCTGGTGGTACAACTGCGCCCGAGTAGTATCCTTCAAGTGGATAGGGTAACTCCTACCTAGGCCGACTAAATCAGTTCTTCTTGTTCGCGCTGCAAAGGGAGAAACGGACATCCCCCTTCCTTGAATGAGTCTGTCTTTCTTAGACATCCAAAATGGTGATTTCTTCTGGTGGTCCCGTAAAATCCAAACAAAAGGAACCCTCAACACAAGAGACCCACGTGGTCGTCGTGGGGTGTGAACCTCCATTTTGGGGCAATGAACCAACACCTACACCACATGCAATGATCAGACAAAGGCAGGGAAGTTGACCGTGTCAGGCGCACACGCACACAGGCAAGGTGCAGTAGCTCAAGGTCCACCCCATTGCACAAGTCGTGAACCCCGGGCCGCCGCCATTCCGCCGCAGCCACTTGAGAAGCCCATAGAGGGCTGCAGTTTGGGAGATTCCTAAAAAGTATCTTTGGCCGGCTGTCATGGACACCGCCTGTTGAAGGATCATATTGCGGCCTGAGGACCATCGATGCAAGAAAGCCAGTGCTTTGATGCAGAAGGGATAAACTGCCCTCTGAGCGAGAAACCTCAGGCCAAATTTGCGGCGCAAAGAAGTCACCCAGAAGCCGGGGCCTGGATTCAAGCACCATCTTCGCTGGGTTTCCCTTTCGTTTCAAGATGGGTAAACCACGGGTTGAACCGAATCTTCTTTTGTTGTTTTGCCTTTCTTAGGTGGCAACTGGTTGCAACCAATTCTGCCAAACAGCCCAGGCAGCCGAAACCCCCCACCGAGCCAAAGCTAGCCAAGCCCCGGACGGTTCCATCACATCCTGTGGCCTCGATCCGCCATGTCTGCCATTTCCGCGAGCAAAGGCGCTTGTTTTTTTTTTGTGAGGGGGAGAGGGGAGGGCGAAACCTGGAGCTTGGTGAAACCCGTGGCCAAGGTCTGAGAGTCTTTCCCTTTTCTCGGTGAGCTTTGGGTGGATTGGATTTTCACCCTGAAACCTTGGGTTTGCAGGGCCATGGAAGCTGAGGCCCGGATTTCTGGGGCTCTTTGGGGGTGTGCCAGTGAACAACAGACGGCGGTCTCGCTTCCCTTGAGATCCATCCGAAAAAAGGAGAAAAAAGAGGGTCGCCTCAACAAACGACACACCAATTTAGTTTTCATTTGGAGATTCGCCAAAATAGCCTTTTTTCCCACGACATGCTCACTGTTGGGCAGAAGTTGAGGCGGATTCAGCTGAATTGTGCTGGGAGGAACAACTCGCCGGCAATTAACCCGGAGGGTACCCTGGAAAATGTGTGCACACATGGAAATTTGTGTGCAAATGGATGTGTCGTTTTGACAGGACCCTTCAAAACGGTCGTTTCCTCTTGGTTGCCCTTTGAAACTGCCAAGCAAGGGGTACCCTTAAAAAAGACACCCACATAGGTTGTTGGTGCCTTTGTCTCCGGGGTCTCATTCCTTGGGATGATATTGGACACATGGCTGTGGTTCCATGCAGTCCACCAAGACCATTTTCATTTAAGCTTCACGCGCTAGCGCTAGTCAGTTGAGATGGAGCAAGCCAACCTGGGGGAAATTCACCAAAAGGCCCCTTTCAACCGGTTTGCTTTCACCTTTTTAGCAACATTTTTCGTCTTGCTTGCACTTTTTGTTTGTCTGCTTGGATTACCATCTCAAGAGGTGGATAAGTCGTTCACAACCCTAGCAAGTCTTCTAAGTAGGACTTACCCTACATACAACTCTATCAAGGAACGAATCCTAACCTGGGTTACTACGCACTTCTGTGAAGGCCCGTCATTCAAGTAATTGGGGTCCCCTCCCTTTCAAACCAAAAGGAGGTTCCAACCACAAAACATCCAGATGAATCCGTCCGTAGGGCGCTGTCCCTACCGCTTTTTTCTCCCCTCGAACGCGTCTTCGCTCCGCTCCGTTCAGATGCGCCCGCTGAAAAAGCCGGCGCGCACGCGCCTCCTGCGCACGCTACGCGCTGGGCGGCGCCGCTTGCTCCTGATAGCAACCAGAGATGAGTTGCGACCAAGGACCGAAAAGGTCAAGTATTGGCAACCAGATGTTGTGAACAATTGGGATGTTAGGTTGCCACTTTCTCTGGTGCCAAGGGAATTTTCCTGAAAGTGAGTCAGCACTCATGTGAATCCACCACTTTGGCATCACAGCAATAAATGTCCACACCTGTGCTCAACCCCCAGGGAACAACAAATGAGGACCGGCCAAAATATCCCGATTTGTCTATGGTCTATGTCTACCTCCAGGGGTTCCTCGTATTTTCTCCATAACCACATTGGCAGACACAGCTTTGAAGAAATGGCAGAGTTTTATACAACGCCAGTGGTATAATTGTTTCTGGCCAACGCATCGTTTTTCAAGCCTGCTTGTGGACAAAAGCGCCTTCAGCCATTATTTTTTTTTTGGGGGGGGGATTGGGGGCCCCCAAAAAAGCGAAGCCACCCATATGGCTGTGAAACACATATTATATATATATATATATGCATATTTATGTCAGGTTCATGGAAAGCGGGTCGTCGATTCTTTGAGGAACGTCAAAAGAGAAACTGTCGTTTGGTACCCTCACTTCAATCAGGGAAGCTGAGAAGAGGGTGCTTTGTGAATTCTGCTCCAAACCACCCCAAAGCCTATCTGGGCAGACACCCCATACCTTTCAACTGTTGGTGGGGAGAAGAAGGAAAACGGATTTGCAACCCACAATGTCTGGGTTCCCCTGATTCAGGGAAACCAAACAAGAAGCTCGCTTGCTTGTTAAGTGGGCAAATGGTCATCCCTTCAACTCAGCCAGAAAGGACGAAGACTTCAAATTCTCAAGGGGGGTCGGGCGCTGTTCATATGGTTGTGCTTCAAAATGTGTGGTTTGCGTTTTGGCTTCCCTTTTAACCAAACCACAGGGTGCAGGTGCTGCCCATATGAGATGAGTACTGTGGATTGACAAAATCTGAAGCACACCAGTTTGGATGGACGAAACCCGACTTGAATTGTGTCCATCAACGGTAGGAAAGGGGCTAACTACTTGATCAATTTCAGTTCCAATGGCTGCAAACAAGCAGGTAAGAACGAAAATGGTTTCAAGACTCCCGGAAAAAGACCCCCCCCAGCAAAAAAACCACCCGAAACCGCCACACCGCCGCTCGCCTCCCCTCGAGGCTGGGGCTCCTGGGCTGGGCGCTGCTGAGCGCCGCCGCCGCCGCCATCGGCGCAGTGGCCATGGAGCCGGCGGACGGCCGCGCCATCGCGCCGTGGCCGTTGGGCTGTTGGGTGGGGCGCTGGGCGTGGCTGGGGGGGGGGGTTGGTGGGGGAAGGCGAAACCGGGATTCGGTGGGGGGGGGGAAGAGATACCGCGGGGCTTCCTTATGTGTGAAAATGCCAGGGAGGGATTTCTGTCCCTCCCTTTTTTTGGGAAACATTCAATGTCAGTTTAGGACCGACCCAAAGGTTGTGTAAGTGACACTAAGGTTCGAGGGTTTGATTTATCGGCTGTTTTCGCGGCCAGGGGCTAGAGTACACAATCGTGGTTGGGTTTTCCCATGTTCCCTACCAAAGCTGGTAGGCTTTTGCCGCGTGAAAGGCTGGTGGGCGTTGCAGTGATAGGTCAAGTTGGGCAACAGGTTTCGGCAAGACTATATAGCCAAAAACCTTTTAAACAAAGCCCAGAAGCCAATCATTTTCCTCTTTCCCACCCCCCTTTATTTCCCCCCCAGGTTGACAGACCCGCCCCCCCCCCCCCACCCCCTTCCTTCCACCCCCAGGCCGCCCTTCGATCGCTCGCGCGCGCGCTTCCGAGGGCTTGCTGGTCTTCGCGATTTGGGGCATGGCGGTGCGCCCCGCTTCGGCGCCCATGGAGTATACGAGCCTGGCCTACCTAGCGCTGCTCACCATCACAGGCGAGGTCCGAAGTCCGAAGTCCGAAACCGGACGGAGAAGGCAAATTTTTGTGGGGGTGGGCTGCAAGGGAAGCCCTCCTCCCCCCAGAAATGGGCGTGTGTCCCCTTTTTTTGAGGGTACCCCCAATTTTTTAGTGTTTTGAAAGGAACACCAAAGGGAAAAACCGAAGCCATCTTGGAGGAACCTTCAAAAGGCACCACCCAAATCGAGAATCCAAGAATCGCGACGCGAAGCCTTGATCTGCTGCTTGCCTTCGTTTTTGGCTATGCAAAGCGCCCCCTGATAAATTCATGCAGCACTGCTTGTTGGTTCCCAGCCATTTTACAAGAACCCAAGATTGGTTGGGATTTAGGTTTATTGGGATTTAGGTTCTTCCCATGTTCCATAATGACAGAGAAGCTTTAGCGAGACTGGTGATTTCGTCGGGCTGGGAACCATGACAGTTGAATATGTTTTTTTCTTTTTTCTTTTTTTCTTTTCCGCGTCTTTCTGTTCTTTGTATTGGTTGTTTGTATCTGTTTTGGTTCCTTTTGGTAGTCGAGTGTTCTGGTTTTGCCCTTTGGGTATATCTTGATTGTCGTTGTTCTGGTTGTATCTCTTCTTTGTTTGCTGTCTTTGTATTATTATGACAGTTTCCCTAAGTATTTTTTCTCTTGTTTTTTGTTTGCTTGCTTGTTTGTTTGGCTTTTTGCCTGTTTTTGGTGCCTCTGTGATGTGTTCCGAGGCCCGCAGGCGCCGCAACTTTCTGGGCTTTATCAGGGGCCCCTCCATTTCCCTTTTTGGAACCTCCCCAGTTGCCCAGTGGTACCTTTTTTTTCTCCATTTTTTTGGGGGAAGGGTTTTTTACACCGCCAGTTGCCCAGTGGTACCCTTTTTTGTAATCTTTTTTGGGGAAGGGTTCCGATTCCTTGAAAGCCAACCCACCAAAAAAGGATGCCCTCTTTTTCCCACTCCAAATCCAGGCATCTGAGCCTCCAGACGTGGCAAAAGGGGAAACCGTGGTGGATTTTTGCTTTGGGGCCGATTTGCCAGGGTTTCCTCCATTTTTTTTTTGTGGGAACCTAAGGTGGCAATTTCAGTGGACGTTACCAGCAAGTGGGAACTTTTAAGGGGTGAAATTCAGTGACCCTTGTTAATGAGTCCACCGGCTGCAGACCTTTCGGCCGAATGTATGCCGTTTTGGCCGTTGGTTGACACAGACTTTTTTGCCAGCATGAGTCTTGGCCGCGGTTTGGCTACATCTTTAGACTTTGACTTTTTTGGGACATGATATGATGTTTCCCACTCAGCCGGCCTTTTCCTTGTTCCTTATTTTCTATGAGCCGAAGGGCCAACATCTCAGGCTCGATAGGAACCTTCCCTGCACGCCCCCAAACAACCCTCTTCTGGTGGAGGGTGTTTGGGGTTTCTCCTATTTTAGGAGACACACCCATGTGAGCCACAGTTTGGGGTGTGATGTCAACGATTCGACGACTGACTGAAAAAAGGAGATACACATAAGTGCATTTGGATCTATCGCGCTCGGATCGAGTTTGGTAGGTGCTATGACCTGGGAGCAAGCGTGGGGCGGCATGTCCAAAGAAGGCCTGCCACGGTGTGTTGAGCCCCGGGTGGGGCAACTGTGGGACTAGGTCAAGGGCCGAAGAAGCTCGGACGTTTATTTCGGGCTTACAAGGGACTTGGAAGACTTGACACGGAACCCAAAGGGCCCCAGTCCAAAGGGGGAGTCCGTCCCTGATGAATGGCCTTCGGGGGGATTGCCGAATTTTCTTGGGCAGTGGTATGCTCTTAGGTACGGGAACAAACTCCTATCTCCTCAAGCATCACCCCACAGGAAATTCAGACTTGGCACCCAAAAGGTGATGTTGAAGCCGACCCAAAGGGCAAAATATGGGGAACACCATGGTTGCAACGCCCCTCAAGGTGTAGTTCTGCTCGTGGTGTTAGTTTATGCAACATAACAGCAATCCCAAAAGAAGCGAAAGTGGAACCTTCGACCCCGGCTTATTTTTTGACCCCCGGCTTGGGTTTACTCATTCACTAACAGAAGTGGAATTCCAGGTAATTGAATAGCCCAGTGCTGTAGAAAGAACCCCCCAAAAGCAGGTGACCGGTCGAAGGCTTTCTTTGTTTCCAAATGAACAGGTACACCTTGGTTGATGTGTCCAACCATGGATGGTGATCAATGTCGGGGATACATGGTATTCTTACTTCCGCGAAAACGCCCTTGCGCTTTTCTGGTGGGCAACTCAAAGGCCAGACCCCCTGGTCCCTCTCCCATTGCACTCCCATTAATTCTTTGTGGGTGCTTGGTTTCCAACACACCCATTCTAGTTTTTTTTCTCCCCCAACAGCTGAAAGCTTTGGGGTCTCAGCCCAGATAGGCTCCGGGGTGGTCGGGGCGGACCTGAGGTAAGGTTCCACGAGGGTTCCACGAGGGTTTTAGCAGGGTTCCACCAGGGTTCCACGAAATTTCTGCGAGGGTTGTGCTGTTGGGGATATCACCTGAGCTTATTTAATATAATATATATATATATATATGTACATATATATATATATATACATCTATAGGGGAACACACCGAGAGCCCGGCCGGGGGCGGGACCCAACCATGCCCCGCGCGGCGCAACCGCGCGCTTCTCACCGCGAGGCATTTGGCTGATCTTCTGCGGCATGGCCATGAGCCTGGCGCTGCAGGAGACCAGCGGCCCGGACGGAGATGTGGCCGTGGTCAGCACCGTTTTGGCCCATGAGAGGTGAGTTTCCCTTGGCAGGGGGTGATGTTTTAAGGGGAAATGGCTGTGGGTCAACACCGTTTTGGGATCCCATTTTGGTTGGTAGCCACGGCAGCTACGTGACGTGGTCGAAACCTGGGAAAAAGACAAAACTGGCCATGGTTCAAACCAATGGTACCATTTTGATTGGGCCCCGGTGAATTCACCACCCATTTTAGAAACATCGTCTCATGTGTGTGCGAAGCTTGTCCCCAAATGGCTGTGGGTCAAAACCAATGGTCCCATTTTGGTTGGTAGGTGAATTCACCACCAATTTTAGAACCTATTTTAGTGGTTGGTCGGGGTACGATTTGGGTTTTGACCCATGGCCAAGTGCTGCAAACAGCCCGAGGAAGACCCACCTGGATCGATCCAGTTGCGATCATCTTTTTTCCATTTACTTTGCCATCCAAAAACCGATCGCAACAATGACGGAAAAAAAGCAGCAACTGCTAGGGCTTCCCCTACTGAAATAGACTACAGAAAAAAGTTGGTAGCCTTATTCTAACCTCTCTACTGGAGGACCTAGTCTAGGAATACCCAGCCCCCTCCCCCCAGAATTGGAGCGGGGATTCAACTGGGGGTTCAGCACTATTTCTTGATGTAAACAAGCTCTAAGACAGGAGGATAAGAGAAATGGGTGTAGATAAGTTCGAAAAAGGCTCAATTGTCATATGTCTTTTTTGGTGTGTGGCCAAACAACAATGCCCTTTTGTTTTTCTTGACTTTTTTTTGGTTTAATTATTTCAACTGCCCTGGGGTTCAAACCACCCCCCCGCCCAAAAAAAAAACAACCAGGCATCTGCGCTCGGATCGGGCGCTGGCTTTGCGCCTCCGATCCCTCGTGGCCGTGCCTGCTGCTGCGCCTGCCGCTGGGATCGATCCACCGAAAGGGGGGGGCGAGGACTTTTCCTTTTTTGGATTATATATGTACATATTATATTTGTTTGAAGCGGGCGGGTCTCAGAACCAGCCGTCAGAGGATTTCTTCTCATTTTTTTTTGAGCTGCCAGGGAAAAAACGCTTTGGCCTGGTAGGGAACGCCCTGCCATTTTCCAGTTCCAGTTCTAATTCCTCTCTTTTTTTGGAGGGGGGGGGGGGCGGTGTTCGGAACCAGCGCATCGTCCGTTGTTTGTGGGAAACCCTTTGGTTGGTCCACTAGGCGGTGTTCGGAGCCGGCGAATCTTCCGGTTCAACGTCGGTTTTTCAGGTTTAGTTGGTTTAGTGGTTGGGTTTCCGAATTTAACTTTCTAAAAGTTAAACTTTTAACAGGGGATCTGAGGACAGCCCAGAAAATTCGGGGAACCTGTGGTTTCCGTGAAAAAGACAACAACAAAAAACGCAAACCCGAGAAGGGTGTCCGTAAAAAAAGACAGGGGAGCTCTAATTGGTGGTTTGGCTTGGTGAATCGGGGATTTGAATCCCTAGAAACCGTTTCAACCCCAGTTGCCCAGTGGTGCCCTTGTTTTTCTCTTTTTTTGGGAAGGGTTCCGATTCCTTTAAAGTCAACCAACCAACAAAATCGGATGCCAATTCTGTTTTTGGAAATCCACTGGGCATCTGAGGCTCAGAACAAGACGCGTCCCTTCGCTTTTGGAATCGCTATCTTGGAGCTGAGGAACCTTGTGGGCGCCTGCCTAGCGCTGGTGGTGCCGTCGCAGGCGGGGCAAGGCTGAGGAGACGTGGATTTTTTGTTGTGGCAGGAGGGGCTGTTAGTGGCGTTCAGGTTTTGTTGAGTTCATGGAGCTCATACTTTCTGGGACGACCATTTTATAGTGGCATAGGACTTTTTTCGGGCCGTCCACACTTGGAGCGGGGTCTTCTGGTCTTGTATCGGGTGTTGAGTTTATTGTCAAGATTGGGTAAGGGATGTCTTTGGGAGACGACCAAGAAGTCGGCACCCACAAAGGGCAATCTGAGGGGTTCGTCCTGGGTTTGCGCTGGCTCTGATTCGCAACTCCCTCAATTTGCCATGGCATTTTTTGGAGTTCTCAGCCTTTCAAGTCAGAACCTAAGCAGAGAAAGCCAACCCCCTTGTTTAAGCATAGGACTCCACCTTACTCTTGTTCAAGCAACCTCCTTTCGGCTTCAATTTAAACGGGGCAACTGCGCTTTTACTCAGATTCCCAATCTACTTTTCTCTAAGAAACCTGGAAGCTGACAGGAAGCCGTGAGACTACCGGCCTCTTCAAGGGGCCACTTCTGCGCGTCGAGTGTTGGATAGACTTCTCGCAGAGGTTCTTCCCGCTGATCGAAGCCTCGGGGCTATCATGGGGGCTGGGGGGGAGGGGAGGGAGCCCAAATAAGCCCCAAATAAGGCCTTATTAAGGCCTTATTAAGGGCTTAATAAGGGCTTATTTGGGCTCCCTCCCCCTCCCCCTCCCTTCCCCCAGCCCCCATGAGGCTAGATGGCGATGGCGAAATGGTCGCCCAGGGGACACTTTCAAAGGATCGCTTCCTCTAGTGGGCGGTTGTTTTTTGGGGATCCCATGCTCGTTTGTGGGGTAGTACCCCTACTTACATGGGTTTACTTACATGGGTTGCTGGGGTGAAGCGATACAGAACCATGCGACTCCCGCCGAAGCCAGAAGGAACAATGGCCATGGGTCAAAAACCAAATCGTACCCCCAGTGAACATCCCAATCCAACCACTAAAATAGGTTCTAACATGGGTGGTGCACCTATCCCCTTTCCCAGAATTAGTTCCCCTTTGTATTTTTTTGTTTGTTTGGGTTCCCTTTGTTTTCCACTACCAGGCAAACAATGTCATTTTTTGTTGGGGTCCTAATTCCAGCCAAGTCACAAAATGGGATCCCATTGGTTTTGACAACCACAGCCAAATCTTCAGCGCAGGTGGTGCGCTGCCAGCTGGTGCTGCCGATTGCGCGCTCCGTGCTGGCACGGCTTCCCCTCGAAGGCAAGGGGCGGGGATTTCTGCGGGATTTTTGCAACGCAGGTGACACCAGCTTTTGTCCCCCACCTTTTCCTTGGGGTTTCCCTTCACACCAAAGTTGCGGGATCACTTGGGGTTTATCCCATTTCCGTGATATTTCAGGGGCATCTCCCCCTTGTGCGGGATTTTTGGGGGACCCCCCAAAAAAAAGAAGAGGCGCTTTTCCCCGTTAGTTTGACTTTGAAACCACCAATTGCCCTGCTTTCAACCAACCTTTTACCAGCGCCCCCACGTTCACAGGCGGCCGCTGCAGCACCGCGGTGGTCGCCGCACTGGTGATTAGCGCCGAGCCGGAAATCTGTGTGGGAGGAGTAATGTGGCTGTGGGTCAAACAAAATCGGTGCCCAAAATGGAACCATGGTACATGGAGCCCTGGACTTAAACCTGCGGCCTTTTGGTGGTTTAATTTTGACCCATGCCCACGTTGACCTCGGATGAATCAGCCCCTGTTTATCAGTATGGGGGTGCCGGCCCCTCAAAAAGTGACAAAAATCCTCACGAAACGTAGCGTACAGCGGCCCCCGAGTTTAATAAACAGGTTGGTTGATGAAAATCCGGGGTCAACATTAGGGCGGCTTTCCCATACGACTGGACAAGGAAGCCCCACCTTGGCAACTTTCAGGCATCCGGTTCCATGGGATTTTTTTTCAGGTTTTCAGTTGGTTCTGTGGTACTCAGTTGTTCAGTGGCTCCCTTTTTCCCCCTTTTCTTTTGGTGGCTGCCCCACTAAAATGGTCCAACCCCAAAAAAAGGGTTCCCTTTTTTTGCTCCAGGGTCGCTGAACAACTGAGGGTAGTGCCATTTTTTTTTTTTAAGAAAGTTGGTTCTGTGGTGGTTGTCTTTGGTTCCTTGGTGGCAAGCCCAGGCCTCCCCCAGGGCGGCTTAGCCAGTGTGGCAAGTTCCTCAGGCATCCGGTTCCTCAGGCCTCGAGGCTTTGGAACCCGGTTTTTTGGTAGGACTTCGGCGTAGCAGGTAGGAAGCTAAGGGCTGGCTGGCTGTGGATGGTGGCGGAAGCCATCCGTTTCGCACCACGGTTCAGAAACCCAAAGGTGTCTGATTCGATTCACCAGCGTAAATTAGCAAAGGAAGGGTATGGTTTCAACCATGGTTTCAAAGTGGCGCGAAATGGATTTTGTCCATCTACAGTAGTTTGGTAGGTTCCGCTAAACCACGAAAAGTTAGAGACTCTTAGCAGGGGATCTGGGAACAGCCCAGGTTTTTCGGAATCCCCTTGTGGTTGGTTTGAAAGGGAGACCAAAGGCAAACACAAGCATCATTTTAGGGATCTACACACCAAACTACACATCCTTCTCTTAAGTTTATGACTAAATGTGGCTTCTAAGCATCCCCCAACCGCATTCTAATTGTTTAGGCCCCATATGGTTTGCGTTGCCGGCCGCCACTTTTGCTCCTCTTGGGGGCGATGTTGGGGGGAAGAGAAAGGGAGTGGCGGAGGGCACGGCAAAGTTTACACGGCCGATGAGATATGATGCATCGGCCGGGTACGCGTGAGCTGGATCAGGTTAGATGGAGTGGATAGTTTCGGTCGACTGGATAGACTAGATAAGGGAGATGAGAGGACATTGGGAAGACACCCACGGGGTTTCTCAAGCGGCAAAGGGGTGGTTCGTAGGGGGGCTTTAAAGTTCCGGAAAAAGGGTTCCCACCAGGGAGTTCGTGGAAATTACAAAGGGGATCCCTTGAAGCGACGCAGAGTTTAGGAAGTTTTGCCTTGTTCTCAGTAGGAGTTTTTCTTCGGGGGTTTGGGAATGAGCCAGAAGTGGATCCCTCAAAGGACAGAGGTTCGCTTAACTCCCATTTGCTTAAGTGTGTTGTTTTTTAAATGTATTTTATCCTGTTGGTTTTGATGGGACTCTACCACTGGCAACATGTTTTTGTTTTTTTCAGGGGGCACTGCAAGGGGAGGTTAAACATCAACCGGATTGCTCTATTTTCTTCATGCCCCCGAGGATTTTCGTCTCGTTTTTTGGGGACGAGTCCCCTCGTGTCCCGAGGCACCAACCACTGCGGGGCGGCGGTGCTGACGGGTGGCTTGCCGAACATCGTGGCCACGGGTGCGCTGCAGCAGTGCGGCATCAACATCACCTGGGGCTTTTGGTTTGTCCGCCGCTGGGCCGAAGTCACCAAGTCTGGGGTGTGGTGGTCAAACGTAGGATCAAAATGAATCGCTTGCCCTGCGACATGGAGAACAGGACTAAAACCTGCGGTCCATATCCTGGTGGTTTATGGTTTAACCCATACCCAACTACTGACTCAGAGAAATTGCGAGTGATTATTCGCGGCGGTTTGTTTTCTTCGAGGCCGTTAGGGGCCATGGGTCATTTCGCATGGCTCGGTGACTGTCAATCGATACTTTAGGAAGTCACCGAGTCACAGGGCTGGGGATTTATAGTGACTGAGGCAGTAAATCGATGGATTTTTACTTTTACAGTCATCGATACAGTCATCGATACAGTCATCGATAAAACTGTCAGAGGCTGAGGATTTATGTTTTTTCCGACTGGGCCCGAGAGCCCCAGGAATTTCAGCGACCCTTGAAACCATTTGAACCATAGTCGAAGCCCGGGCAAGCGAAGGCTAGACTCCTTTTTAATCTTCCGCTGGCTTTAAAGGGAGTCCGACACACACACACACATATATATATATATATATGTATATACTTTGGTGCATTTTGCTTGGCTGTTAGGACTGAACAACTTTTTGCCAACTAATGGGGTTTCCATTCAACCACTAAAAGTTAGTCACTTTTAGCAGGGCTTCGCAGATTTCGCAACCAAGTTTCTATATTTATTTTCCCCCCAGGGGACCTAAAGCGAAAACAAGCGCTGCGTTTTTTTTTTGAGCCCATGGCCACTGGGGATCCAGGTTGCGGATGAGACTTCTTCGTTCACTTGGCGAGCTTGGGCCACCGTCGAACTTTTCGGGGGTCCGTTTTCACCATTGGCAGTGGCTCAAGAAACCGGAATTCCAGAATGGAACCCTGGTAAGTGGAAACATGGACCAAAACCTGCGGTTTGTCCCTGCTGTTTAATTTTGAGCCGCACCCAACTCTTGGGGGTGCCCCGACATTGAACAAGTGATAGGATTGTGCAGGGACGGAGCCGACCAGAATTGGGCGGTTCCCAGTTTTGAGCAGCATCCAATGTTTTTGGCCAAAAAATATGTCCAGTTTAGGAAATCATGGTAATTTTCACGGGGTTTCAGAACTAGAACCCAATGATTTGCGCCGCCCCAAACACTCCACACCTCAAGAAAAACAATGATAGCAGTTATGTGAAACAGGGGCGTCCCTACTGTGGATGGACAAAATCCTGCACGATGGTTGAAACCACTGTTGGTTGGTATTTACAGGGGCATTGAATCATTCAGGGTTTCTTAGCTGCGGGATTGCTGTGGATGGACGAAATCCTGCACCATTGTGAAACCATAGGAGTTCATTGTTCGTTGGCATTTACAGGGGAATCATCAGTCCACGGTTTTTTAGGGGATTTCGTCCATCCACAGTATGGTTTGCTTTGGTTCCAGCTTTTAAATGCGGAAAGGGGGTGGGGTTTGCCTCAAAAGATTGGCGTCCCAGGCCCCTTCTGAATGCCAAGCGCAAGGGATCGATCTGGATGAGATTCCGTCTGAGGGATGGCGCCGGTGTACTGGGTCTTCAGCATCCTGGGCAACACTGGGGTTTTGCTGCTCTTCACCCGGAGGACTTCCCGAATGCCCCCCTTATAAATGGGTATGTGCTTCTTTTGTGGGGTGTCCCCTTAAATGCTGAGTTCTCCTTTTCGACTTTCTTAAAAGCGACAAAACCACATGGTACCCACAAACAAAAGCACACCCAAATAGAGTTGTGGAAGGAGGTGATTTTCGGAGATCTCCATTTATGGTTCCATGCTCTGCGGTAAAAAGACCGCTAGATCCCGGAGGAGTGTCGGCAGACCCAGCGAGTCCAGCGCTTCCTCGCGCGCGCCGGAGAGCCCCGACGGAGCCGAGGAGGTCCGCGGCAAAGAGACGGGCGGAGAAGCAAACGATGGGCGGCTTCCATTTGGTTAAGAATATAAATATAAATATATATACATATATATATATATATATATATATTGTTATTATTATTAATATGTTTTCCCCCTGTTGGTGTTAAAGGGAATGTATGACTACTGGAAAAGAATTTGTTTTTGTCCGGGGGGACTTAAGCAAATGGAGAACTGAGGAGAAGCGCCTTCCCGCGGTCAGCTGTCTGGGGTGAAAGGACGAAAAAAAACGAGCAGGACGTGGATGACCATTTGCCAACACCAAGACTTACCTCTTAAAAACACAACTTGGTTCAACTTGTTGGGGGTAACATGGGCGAAAAGTGTCTGTAAAAGATGAAAACTTCCCCGGGTTGCTTGGAGTTTTTTAAGGGGTAAGAAGAGCACACGGTTGCAAAACGGAGCTTTCCAATCAGCAGCCAGACGAGAAATAGAGACATGGGTCTGTCGTTTCTTTTTGATGCTCGGGTACTCTTCTTGAAAAGGGAAGCTACAGAGAACACCAATTTTTTGGTTGTCCGATCCCTATTTTAAGACACACCCAAATGAGGAGGGAAAATGAGTTGCTCTTGCCAACATAGACCCCGGCGGAAGAGAGCACATATGGGTGGCTCGTCTCTTTTAGGAATGGGACCCACCAGAAATGAGTGGGTTTTCCTTCTGGCATCCCTGAAACAACTTTCCAAAAAAGGGAGACCAACTCCAAAACGAGGCCCCCCACCCCAGTTCCCCCCTATACAATTCTGTGGATGGTTGCGAAATCCGTTCGCACCGCTTGGAAACCATGGTTGAAACCAGAACCTTGGTGTTTACCGGGGCATTGAATCATAAACCGTTGGGTTTCTGAACGCTGCGCTGGATGGATTTGGCGAAGCCATCCGCAGTATTCTGCAAATGTTCCTCTCTAATTCCAAAAGCTGAAATAAGGGATTTGCAGGTAAAGTTGACCTTTATCTTGGAAAGCTCGCTCTACCCCGATTCCCGCCCCCTGCATACAATATGTCTGCAATTATCAAGGTCTCACTCATACTGTGGATGGACAAAGTCCGTTCGCACCACCTTGAACCATGGTTGAAACCATTTGTTTGATGCTATTTGCGGAATCGAATCGAATCATTCCGGGCAATCTTTGGGGCGAAACGGATTTCGTCCATCCATCCACAGTAGCTCCGGGACTGGGCGGCTCGGTCACACGGCTCGGTCACACGGCTCTTGTGGCTTCAAAACCCGTTTTCGGGGTCCCCCAAAAGAGACACCCCATTGCTGGACACGTTTTCAGGGCCCCTAATAAAGAAAGACACCCTAATTTGGCTGGACACCTGAAGGACATCAGGTTTGGTGGTGTGTGTCTTTTTTTTTGACGGAATAGGTTCTTCGGGGTTTCCATTTCAGCCAATCCCAAAACGGAAAGAATCAACACATGACACACCCACATATTCTGGGTGTGTCTAAAAATGAGGACCCCTGCAAAATGCCGGGTTCCCCTTGGATTTCGCTTTCAAAGCACCCAATACAAACTACCCATCCTCAGCAAAAGCCGCGCCATGCGCATGTTTTCTTTGGGTCCGGTCAGGAGTCCGAGGAAGCGCTTAGCGGCCGGGAGTGGGCAGTGCTCGCCATCTTCGCGCCCTGACCAGCCGTGTTTTTTTTGGAGGGATGGGAGAGATCGATCCCAAACAGTTGCACTCGCTTCCTGAGTTCATGAACTTTAAACTTTTTGGGTTTGGACCATTTTAGTGGTAAATGTAAGGTTTGGGACTTTTTGGGCCATCCACTCAGCCAGTGAATGCAGGGGACCGAAAAAAGAGTCAAGGAGCAAGCGCTTGCGAAATGGAAGTTCCCAATCACCAGACTGACAGAGTCATTCTACGGGTTGATTCCGATTCCATTCTTTTCAACCATCGTTCTTTCGAAACCGCTCGGTCTCCCTGGGTTTCCGGAGGTTTTCTAGAAAGAAGGATCCCTGGAAAGAATGGGGAAGGTACCGCTAAAGTTATGGTCCTTTCTGCTTGGCCAGGGTCCTTTTTTTGGTTTGCAGTCACCAGGCAGAGAGGGTGGTGCCCTTTTGATGCACGGACTGCATTCATTGGAAGCGACGGCAGGGGCATATCCAACCAGGCAAGCTGTCCCGGGTGGTTTTCTGGTGAATATACATTGTTTTCTGCGTTTCAACTGACTCTGTCTCAAAATCGAGAGCAGAACTTACGAATCGAAGGTATCATACTTCCTTCCGGAAGAATGATATGTAAGATTCTGGTGGCTTGAACCTTGGGTTCCGCACCCATCTCTCACCTGCAAGAGGACGATCCAAGCCACCGGTGGGTTATGGCGTGTAGGATCCCACCTTCGAATGGAGGCAGAAAAGCCGCATGCACTTTCTGATGTCTCCCCCAAAAAATAAACAAAAACAAGTAGAAACAGAGAAACAAATGGTGGGCTTCCCTTTTAGTTCTCCTTTCAAACCACCAAAAAGCGGACAAAAACAATGAGAGATATAAGAACAGACAAATAGATGGTGTGATTTTTTCTTTTGGTTCCCCTTTGAAAGCACCAAAAAGCGGGAGGGCGGGCGGGGGCGGGCGGGGGGGGTGTACCAACTCCAAAAACGAGGAGCCACCCACTCCGAAACGTCCCAAGTGAATCGAAACGTCCTGTTAGTCAGTTGTACTTCGGGGCCACCACTTCCAGGCGCTGTCGCTGGGCATGTGGTCCACCGACTTTCTGCATGGGGTGCGGCCCGCCACCACCGCGCTGGTGGCGGTGCTGGTGCTCTTCTGCCCGTCGCTGGGGCCGACGCCTGGCGGGTTGGGTGGGGCCGGGGGCGGGCGGGGTGGGAGGATGGGGGGCTGTGCGCTTGGCGACAGGTTTCTTGGTTTTTGGTTTGTTTCTTTGGGTGGCCGAGCCAACTTGTTTTTGGAGTTGGGACTTTTTGTTGGTGGTTTTAGAGGAAAACCGCAAGAAGAGCCACCATTTTGGGGGGTCCCCCAAAAAAGGCATCCCCACTTGGGGGATTCTTTTTTTTTTTGGGGGGGGGAGAAGTGGGGTGGGGTTGGCTTTTCTGTTGTTTTGCCCCCAAGAGCTGGGGTGGCGCTAAAGTGGGGGGGGGAGCGTGCCCTCTACAAGCGTTTGTTTAAGTCAAGTTTGTGTCGGATTTTTTTTTTGTCCTTACTCGGATCCTTACTCGGATGATTCGGTTTTTTGTTGAGTGTTTCTTTTTGTCCAGGATCCTTACTCGGATGAGCAATTTAGTTGAGGCAGGTAATCCGATTGGGACTCATCCCTTAAATGGGTTGAGCCAAATCCTACTTGGTGGATTTAGTACCGAAGATTATCAAGCACAGTCACTACCCGGTAGCCAGTAATTCAAACACTGGAGCAACACAGCTTGGTTGCACTTCGGACGAAAGGCCGCTCTTTCTTGGTGAGGGAACAGCATAGCGGGACGCCGAGGAAGAAACTATGGTTCAAAGGGGCAGTCATTCAACAATTTCTGGATTGCGAATAGCACCCCCTCCCAT
Organism: Effrenium voratum; assembly: GCA_963377175.1. Classification (NCBI taxonomy): domain Eukaryota; class Dinophyceae; order Suessiales; family Symbiodiniaceae; genus Effrenium; species Effrenium voratum. The sequence goes on along the minus strand of CAUJNA010002680.1, from coordinate 832,339 downwards.
TTTTGCTTATTCAACAGCTAAAAATTGAGATTTTTGGCTCCCCTAACCCAAGGTCAACCAAGATAAGGAATTCTTGGGCTTCTTAACCTTCCATGCCGGGAAGGCCAGGAGGTAGCGAGAGAGCCTACCGAGACCGATCGGTCGAGGATTCCCTTCGACCACCTGAAGCGAGTGAACTTCCCTGTCATCATCTACGCGCCTTGACAGGGGGATCTGCGAAAGGAGCATTCGTGAACCGGTAGACCGGTCGACTTCTTCGGTGTAGGGCAGTGGGAAATTCGTTTGAACCAAGGGTGGAAAGTCCTGGCAAAATTCGCGAGAGCATTCGGAACTCGTCGAAGACAACCTTTGGTGGCAGGGTTGGCTGGAAATTTGTTTGCCACCGACCTGGTGTTGAAGGGGACACGGCAAGGATGCTGCTCAAACACGAGTGGCTTTAAGATGTTCCAACAAGGGGTTGACCCAACCCTGAGCCGGGCATCCTCCGCTTTTCCCAAATCAGCATTTACCAAGGCCACAAGACGTTGGTCGCCGACAAAGGTTGGTGTTTTTTTTTCTAGTGTACACTGTTTGGGTTGGTTGAACACCACCATTGTGTGGCCCCCCCCCCCATTTTGACACATACGCATAAAGATCAAGTTCTTATTTTCCAGGGGAATCAGATCCACAATCCTCGGAATTTCATGGATTCGGAATCCCAAGATTCGATTCAGACATCCGTTGGTTCCTTTAAACTGTTGGGTTTAGGGTCTTCAACTAGCTCGTTTTTCACGGTGTCCTCATGTTTTTCCCGCTTCAAAGAAGGATGTCAAGTTCTTCTGTTGATTTCCTTCATGCAGATTTGCTCTTGTTGCACGTTCATCGATTTTCCTCTTTCCTTTCAGGATTTTAGGGTCTCAGCCCCAAACCCGCCCCAAAAGGTCCTATACAGGGGATGTAGAAAGAGGATATGTCAACCACTAAATGGGAAGAGTTACCCATTTGGGGGCAGGGAATATTGATCAACCCCCACCTGTTCAGCTGCACATGTCTTGAACTCCTTATATCTCAAAGTTGAGGGACCAAATGAAACGTTATCTGTTGGAACCTTGACAACGGAACCAGTGGAATTTTCAAGGTTTCAGCCTTCAACCCTCAACAAAAGGTGGTTTCTCCCTTTTTCAGGCACTAGCCCCCATCAGTTCATACCCAACCCTTGTGATCTTCCCCATTTGGGGATCAAATGGGATGACCATTGGTTTGACAACCACTGAAGAATGAAAAAGCCACCTATGGTCACTTGCCAGGAATATTGATCAACCTCCACGTGTTCAACTGTACTTGTCTTGCATGCAGGCCTTATCTCTCAAGCAAGTTGGACCCACAAATGACAGGTCATCACCTGTAACCCCAACCCACCAAGCGTATATGTCGCAGCCAAGAACACAAAAAAAACCCCCTTTCAGTGTCCACCACCCCCCACCCCCCAAACCCTGCAAACCCTGCAAACCCTGCAAACCCTGCAAACCCCCCAAACCCCCCAAACCCCCCAAACCCTCCAAGCCCCCCAAACCCCCTCCCTCCCGCCTCCCCCTCCCCCCACCCGCCCCCAAACCCCCACGCGTCCGCTTGGCGCCGCGGCGCTCGCAGGCGGCGAGCCTCGGCACCTTGGCGCCGCTCGTCACCGGCGCCCCGGGCCTCGGCGCGGGCGCCGCGCGCGCCGCGCGCGCGGCGCTGGAGCTGGCGCCGGGCGAGCTCGGACGCCTCGGCATGCTGCGCCTCGGGTTTTCACGGAAGCGGTTGAGTTGCCAGGGAGGTCTGGGGTGTTGGCTCAGGCCTGGGGGCTTCGATACGTTGGCTTTGGCTTCTTGCAGCTGCCTTGTTTTTTTTTTTTTGGAGGGGGGACCACCACCCTTGAAAAGGAAGCAGCGGAAGCAACCTCCCTTCTTGGTTGTGAGCAGGGAATGAGAGGCCCTAGGTTCATTCAACTGAGAAGCAGCAAGCTGTGGGATGCCATTTGCATTTTAAGGTTCACGAAGTATTGGGCCAGAAGCAAACATATGGGTGTGTCTTTTTAGGTGCCCTCAAGCGGCTGTGGATGGACAAAGTCCTCACCTTGAAAAGCCATGGAATGAAATATCAGAAGGTTTGTTGGCATTTGGGGACTCGAATCCGAAACTGGGGGTTTTTGAAAGGCGGCGCGTTGGATGGATTATGAATCCAGTTGCCTCGCTAGGCCTTCACCGAGCCTTCACCAACTCAACCAACTCCCAAACCCTGGGCCAACCTCACCCGATCAGTTCTCGAGTCCGGAAACCCCCTGGCAAGTGCTGCGAAAGACCCGAGCAAAAAGATAGGAGGCGAAGAAGTTGGGGTTGAAGGCCTTGCAGTGGTATCAGTGGGGTGCACCATTTCTTTTCGTCTCACTTCCCGAATTCCTGGACTTCAGCCACTTTTTGGGTCTGGATCATTTTAGCGTGTCTCGACTCTTTTTGGCCAGTCCAGTTGATCGGAAGTGAGACAAGGGAATTCACCCTCCATAATGTTTGGCTCGCAGTCACCCATTTTCAAGTTGGGGACTTCCGACCCTCCAGGTTTTCGTTAAACTTTTGCTCTTTTCGGAGTGCCGGAATTTCCCCCCAACTTCGCGAGCTCCACCATTCTCCGGGCTGGTGTCATGCCGCCCGCTTTTGGGACCCGGTTTTTCCGCCGGGCCCCGGGTCGGTTTTTGCCGGGTGCCCGTTTCCGCCCCGCGCGCGCGCGCGCCTCTCCCGGCCGCAAGGTTCTTGGTGTCGCAGCCGCTGGTCATGGTGAACGTCATGCTGCCCGTGGCGCTGCTGGTGCCGCAGCTCTGCGGCGGCGACAGCGGCCTCGCAGGCGGCTTGGGATGGCCGGGTGCAGGGATTTGGGGTGTGGGGGTTGTGCGGGTGGGGCTTGGAGGGAGGACGGCCCTGGGATTGATGGTTCCATGCGCTGAAATGAAGAGTCTTTCATTTTCCGTTGGTGGTTCTAAAAGGGAATCGATGTCACTACTGAACGTATTCTTTTTAAAAAATATATTTTTTGCCAGGGGCCTTAACCAAATGGAAGTATTGGTCACCCACCCATCATTTCCAGCCAACAGTGGACTCCCGTAAAGAAAACCTCAAAGGAAACCATGAATTCCAAAGCACATAAGCGATCACCCTGGACCGAAGACAAATTGCGCAAACGTCAGCGGTGTTTGAGATGGGCTTTGCGGGAGTTGGAAGCCAGGGGTTTGTTTCAACCACCCGGATGTTTTTCCCTGGGGTGCGGTTGCCACCAAAAAGAAGGGTCAGGTGAATGAGGCCACCTTTTACCTGAACATGGTCATCATCGAATTTGGGCCCTTGTGTTTTTTTTTTAAGCGGGGGAGCCAACACTTCATTAGCACTTCATTTTGAGAGAACGCTCATGAGGGTCTCCGATTCCCTTGTACCGAGCCTCAAGAACATGGAACCACACCCACTGCGAGCAAATTTGCAGCACTGCTGCTGTATGCTTTTGGCTTCTCGAAAGAATGAAGCTGCCCCTAAAGAGGGCTTGGCTTTTGTGGGAACCCCTAAAATGTGTGGCTTCTCTATGAATTCCATGGTAGACCCAACAAAAAGCCACCACTGGCAAGCGCCAAACGGCCATCTGGACAAACTTGAGCTTCCAAAACATGGTCTCCTCCCAACCAGAAGAAGGTTTGTTTTATCCCTTTCCCCCCTCCCCCAAAAAGGGGGTCTCCCCTCTCGTCTCAGACCCCCGCCGGCCGCAAATCGACGGAGGCCTGGGCATCGAGCCTCGCCTGGGTGCCATGCTGGTGCCGTGGATTGGGAATTGAGGGGGGGGGGGGGGGGAATTGGCGGTTGGGGGTGCGGGGGTGGAACTGGGGGATATTGCTTTTTTATATATATATATACACACGCACACATTGTCAGCCCCCCCCCATGAACTACCTTCTTTCTTCACAAAATGACTGCTATATATATATATATAACAACATATATATATATATATATATGCTACCCCCCCTCCCAAAACCCGTGTTTTGGCATGCGTGCATGCAGAAGGCACTCCTTTTGAACCAGGGCCCCGAGAAAGCCTGCATCACACTCACTGGGATGGCTTTTTCATGAACTTAGTCATCAACCATTCGCACAGTGTCCCAGATGCAACCCACATATCCTGGTTCCTATACCAGTACTGATACTGTGCAGAACGAAGCTTTGCTCGTAACAAAGAAGACCCTACCTTCGCATTCTGGTGGATGGTCAACCTGTCCTTCAAAACTTCCAGGCCCCATCAACCACCTGTGTCCCTTCACTGTCATCATCTTCTTCGTGATCGGGTTCTTATGCTTCGCGAGCTTTACATAGGTCGGGGCCTTTTACTTCCACTGGCCCTTGTGACTTTGACCCGCTTCTTCCCGTGGACCACCTTGTCGTGGAGCACCCCAGGCACCCTGGTCTTGTAGCTCTTGGCCGAGTCAGTGTGCAGGATCACCTTCTTGTCCTGCAACCACTTCTTTGCCAAAGGAGTCCGTCCATTCCACCTTTCTGATGGCGCCAGGCCCGGGAGCTCTCTTGGCCGACTCCCTGGGGGACAGCCTGCTCAAGACAAGTGTCTCCGGGTGGCCACGTTGGACTATGCCACACCACTGCTCCCAAACGACCGGGTTCTTGGGGTCAGGGGCTGTGTTACCAAGGTCCATGCGATCGAAGGTCGTCTCGTCCGCCTCGACATCCGCCCACTTCTGGTCCTTGCCAAAGACAATGTCCTTCTCCTTTGCCTCCACCCATGTCTTGCGAGCATGACACAGCCTCTTGTCAAGGTCCTCGATCATCTTGTGGTTGACATGAAGAAGACGATGGACCGCAGGGTTGGAAATGTTGTTGAGCTTCAACATGAGGAGGGCTGCCTGTGTCTGCAAGGGCTGCGCAGCAGCGCCACGGCCATCCACCGAGAGAGGGTGCAGGTGCTGTGGGTTGATGTAGACACGGCATTTCCAATGGGAGCACCGGTGCCTTGGCATGCCTGTGCCAGCTTCGAGCTTCAGCCCAGACAAGGTGCCCTTCTCACAGCGTGGACACACCTTGCCTTCCCACTTTGGGAGGATGCGGTCAGCCCGCAGCATCTTCACCACATTCAAGGGGGTAGCCGTAAGCAGCTGAGTCAAAGACCTCTTCCACTTGAAGCGGTCCATGCGCTGCCCGCCAGGTCCAGCTGCCAGTGAAGTTGTCCTGGTGTACTTCACAGCATCCCACGTCTTGTTCTTCTTCATCGCAGGCCTCTTGAGCAGTGTGCGGCCTTTGCCCTTCTGGGGATCAGGGAAAGGGTTGAACTTAGCCACCATCGGGAAGTAGGAGAGAGCGAGCTTAGCAGTCTGCGTAGAAAGCCAAAAGACTTGAAAGCATGTGCGTGTGAGGGACGACAATATTTTTTTTCATAGGCACGGGCGCTATGCAGACTGCAAATGCAAACTCCTTTTTTTCTTGATGAGAGCCATGCGCGGAGTGTGTTAATTAACCAAAGAGCCCCTTTGCTATATGTCTAGTTTGTGCATGCGTACCATTGGAGGTAGCCACTGTGTCATACAAACTGTGTGAATATACCACAGTTTGAACCCACGCCCTTTTGCAAAATGCTCACTCCAAGGTGCCATGACCAAAGGGGTTCTCTTCATACTCTGGGTCTTCCTTAGTCTCCTGCACCGTGTCGGCCTGCGTGTTATCCTCATCATCCAAGACAATGAAAGTCCTACTGGCCTTCAGCTCTGTGCTCCAGACCTTGGCCTTCTTCAAGGCCTCGTCTGCCCGGGCTTCCTCGATCTCTCTCTTGACCTTGACCTTCGTCTCCATCTTCTCGAGGCAAGACTTGTTTTCCTCACGCCCACGGAAGAGCTGCCTAACCTGCTGGTTCTGCTTGTGCTTGGGGTCCTGCTTCTCTTGCTTCTGCTTGAAGACAAGCTCAAGCCAGGCTTGCTCTTTGCGCACCTCCTCCTCGAAATTCTCGGGCAATGTCTTGCAGTTGTCCTTGTACTTGCCATACAGCATCCTTCCTGTCTGTGTCAGAAAGTCAGGGCCTTCTACAAAGCGGCGTCGCCAATGGTCACAAGCCCAGGCTCCCCGCACAAGAGCCCAGCTCAGGTGTGCACCTAATGCAAGGCCGGTGGTGACATTCAAAGATCTGCTTGTTCCGCCTGCACTGAGTCCTTCCCAAAGGACTTTTGCCTGCACCGCTCTCCCCCAACAGCACCAAGGAAGACTTGTCGAAATCCCACACAGCCTCAAGAATCTCGAGCGCCCAGGGTCTGAAGAAGGTAGATGTCAAAGGCAGGGGCCAGTCAAACTCCTTTCTGGCAAGGGCACCATCGGAGGACAAAGTGCGAAGAGCTTTGTCCACCAGTGCTTGGGGCCAGCCAAAGACTGGAGAATCCTTCTTGCGCAATTCCTTTGTTTGCCAATGAAGTTGCTGAAGATCAGATCCACTTCTGGGGCCACTTCAAAGGCAGCCTGCTTGCGCGGGGCGGTGGCTTGCAAGGTTAGCTGAAAGCATCTGAAATGCCTCCCCCCCATGCTCTCCAGACAGTACTGGAGAATCTTCCGGAATTGCAAGCATATCTAGGGGTCGTTTTGTTGCAGCCACACGCCTGCACGCAGCATTTTAGATTTCGAATCCTTCGCAGGACGAGGTCGTTTCCTGGACGGACGAGTGTCAGGAGTCTCCCAGGTGCAATGGGAAACTCCCTCTAAAGAGAGAGATTAGCCAGTCCAGCTGCTGCGCGCTGCCCCCGCGCACGTACTTGCGCACCCAGTGGTCGGCCGTCTGAGCGCCTTCGAGACCAGGCGCACCGGCTTGAGAGACGAGACATTTGAGGTCTGCGCTGCTGTGTTTGCGCGTGCGCCATGACCTTTGCGCAAGGGCCAGTCCCATTTGCTACAAGGGCGAGTTGTTCATGTCTTATTCCTTCAAAGCAAACTGTTCGAACTTCTTGGAGGGGCGCCGTAAAGTGAGCACCCATTTGTGGCTGTTGGGGTTACCGCCTGAGACATTTTCCCAGAAACCAGGTCCAAACCGGGGTCCGCGACCTTTGCGGGGCACATCCAATTGATGAGGCCATGCCACCGCTTGATCACTGAGGGTGGCATTTTTCTATGAGAGCCTTGGGCTCAAGGGCATGCAGTGTACTGATCAAATAGCCAATGAGGGGGCTGGTTGCCAACTAACTTATTTGGTGAATCTGTTGTTTGAGGGCTGGAAGTGATAATCAAATTCTGTCTTGCCCAAGTCCAGCTTGGCACTTTGAGTGTTCCTGCGTGCATCAGCCGGGTGCAATCTGGATTTCCCCCATCAGCGGCACGCCCAGACAGCTTCTTTGGCTGTTGGGCTGTATCTTAGGACTACCTATTTGCCAACTACATCGTCCTGTTTTTCCATTGGACCCGCAAAAAGGCGTTCACGTTTTGCAGGCCGGATTATGTAACAGCATCTTTCTGAATCACAGCCACTCCTGGTTGCCTTGCTCAGCGGCTTTGGCCCGCGCGCAATCAAGCTTTGAAGTCTCAAACGCACCACCGGGAGAGGCCCATCACCCAAGAGCGTGACGGACCAGGCCTTACATGTTGTGTACCGACATTCCATATCCCACGCAGTCCCTGTGGATTGATTTTGCCGATGGTGTTGCTCAATCTGCCCGGTCAATACGATCTGACATTACGCCTTGTTCTGGATGTAACTCCTCATCCACATCAACATCAAGCAGTTCGTTTGAAAGCGAGTGAAGAGATCGCGCAGCCTCGCCACGATCGTCCGAGCCAGGTGCGTCTTCCCGGTGGCCCACAGTGGGTTGCTGCCGCATATACAGCGGCCTGTGGACCTGGCCATAGAAGACAGTCTTGAGGAAATTTGGTTTGCACTTTTGGGGAAAGATAAGGTGCTTGAGGACAGTGCATGTTCCATCCGACTCTTCCCGGATGACCATCTGGAGCTTCGTGTCGCGAGGCACCTCCGTTTTGACACCGAAGGGGGCCGGGAGAAGCCGAAGATCACCTTGAGTTATGGCCTGCTTGTAGCACGTGGACAGGTCATCAAAGTTGAAGTCAAGAGGGTGCCTTGTGACGAGCTCCAGCCAGTGCACGCCTGGGTTGGCCTCCACGCCGCCTGCCTCCGCCATGGGGAAATTGACGTGGTTGAAGATGCCAATTGGCAGTGAGGAGGACACAAAGGGTGATGGCATGCTTCTGCATACGTAAGCGTCGCATGCGTTCTTGAGGTCATCAAAGGTCATATCCTCAGGCTCCTTGGCCATGCTAGGACAGGATCAGAGCAAGGGCAGAAGAGGAGCAAGGAAGCACTGGAGCCAGACAGCTTCAAATATGGGCTCTGCTCAGATGCCCTGGGAAAACTAACAAAACTGAAAATACTTAAAAAACTGAAAAACTGGAAAAACTGAAAAAACTGAAAAACCAAGGATTCTGAGAAACATTGCTGGGGGGGTCATGTCCCTCAGAATCCTTGGTTTTTTCAGTTTTTTCAGATTTTTCAGTTTTTTCAGTTTGTTCATATTTTTCATTTTTTCAGTTTTTGCAGTTTGTTCAGTTTTGCAGAGAGTTTCTTGTCTGAATTGTATTGAGGAATTGCCAGAGAGCGTCCAGAAAGCTTCCTTGAAAACTGAAAAAACGGCCTGACAACTGAGGGTTCTGGCAGATTCATGTTTTTTTGTCAGAAAGCACAGTAAATACCAGTGTTTTCAGACAAAACCTGGGTTTTGGGGGGGGGGGTACCATATATATATATATATATATATGTTGTTGTATATATATATATATATTTTTCTATATTTGGGGGGGGGGGCCTTTAAGTCGGGATACTGCATACATCATGCTAAAATAGGCGCTCGTCTTGTTTTGAGGGTAATTGCCCCTTTGGGGGTGGTTGGAAAAAGAAACCAAAAGGCAACCAATCATTCTCGGGGCCTCCTAAACAGCGGCAGCGCCCATACTGCTTTTGCTGAACATCGCCAGACGGATTGCTGACCCCTCTTTACTTGTTGCCTGCCAGTGGGTTTCCGTCATTTTTCCTTTCAACCAGCAAAACAAACAGCCTTGTGCAGGGGGTGTAAGTCTGTCAGGGCAAGCGAAAACCTCATACGAAAAGGAGACTCACATCGAGAAAGGGGGCTAAAAAGGGTGCACGTAGGATCGGATGGAATGCAACGTAAGTCCACAGATTATTCATTTTTCCCCAAGTGCTCCAGCAAACTGTTCCATCATGAGAAGAAACTCAATGTAAGATCCAATTAAACAAGCACATATGAGTCTTTTATTGTCATCGTATCTTGGCATTTGCTTTCTTATCCTGTTGCTCTCTGTGCTTCCTCCAACAAAGCTCGTTAGTAATAGGTGATGTTTAAAGCCACCCTTTCAGGGGACATGTAAGGACAGTTTTTCGGTCCTGTCTTGGGGATTGTGCCCCCCAAAAGTCATTGGTTCCCCTTTTGGTCCTTCCATTTGGGCGGGGAAGGGGGGGAGGCTGAACTTCCAGTTTTTTCAAGGAGACGAGATACGCGGCATTTTGAGGTGTCTGCAGCGCCCGGGTGCGTGGTACTGGCCTACCAGAACGCACCCTTCCTCATCGCCCTGAGTCTTTCACGCAGCTCCGGCTTTGTGGGTGGAAATGGAGTGAGAGGGCCAGGGGTGGGGAGGGGGGTGTGGGGGGGCCAGCGAGGCCGCCCAAATCGGTGGCTCGTTTTTTTGGGCCCAGAATCGCTGCCGTTTTCATCCCGGTTTCCGTTTACAACCACATGAAACCACAAAAAGAAGGTACCCTCAAAAAAGACAGACTCCTATTGCACGCAAAACCATACGCAACACATCCACAAGGGTGAATCGCGGGAAATTAGGGCACTAGACTCATGCAACGCACCCAATACCCCAACCCCCTTTCTTGAGGTGTGGGGGGAGCGATGGGATGGGTTTCCTTGTTCCCCAAAGGTTGGGGGGGGCATGGCGACGAAGATCAACCTGGCTCAAAGCTTTGCGGGTGTTTTCCGAAATTCTTAAGGTTTTTGGTCGTAACCGTTGGATTTGATGGGCAAGTGGTCTTTCTGAAAAGCAATCCTCAAGTCCGCGTGATTTGGGGATGCGCAAGTGGTTCTGGTAGCTGAAACAATCCTCAAGTCTTTCTTGGTTTTTCAATGGGGAAGGGAATCAACACATGATCGTAAAGGCTAGGAATTGATCATCTGATATTACTCTCATATCCCTGTCTTTTTTCAATTTTACAATTCTATTTTTGGAGATATCATTTGACTATAGAATTTATTGCTTGCGAATAATATTGCACTGTGTCTAGACCTTTGTATCCTTTATTTTTTGGTAATCACATTTTATGCATTCACATTCTTTCACAACTCTGTCCTATCTTCTTCTTCCGTATCTTTCTTATTATCTTCGTACAGAACATCGGCTTCACATCCACTTTGAACGCAGAGGCACCCTTTGGATGGGCTGCGTGTATGAGCTTCCTTTGAAACCAGCCTTGGGGGAGGCCGTTCGATACCCGTTTGCCGTTTTGGGAAGATCATTTTGGTAAACCATGCAGATGGGCCGTGTTGCTTCGGGTTTTGGATGGTGTCAATTGTTCAATTCAAAGCCCCCTGAATGTAAGGTGTCTTTTGGGAATTGCCCCAGCCCAGAACAAATCAGTGGGGCGACAGACTTTCATCCCTGGTGCTTCCTGGATTATTTTCGGGGTTTTGAATGGATCTTATCTTGGTTGCTCCTCGAACTCGCTCGCTTCCGCAAGGTGCAATAGCACCGCAACCGTCTTTTTCCTCTTGGGCGGGAAAATCCAGTTTGCTCCCATCTTGTGAAGCAACTCCCTTGGTTGAACATGAAAATCAAGGAAGCGGCCCTATGGGGAGCTGAATTTTTCAAGAGGAGCCACCTCAAAAGTGGCTCACATGACTCCCCGAATCAATTTTTGTCCGCCAACGGGTTCCCCATGGAAAAAAATGCAGCTAGCAAGCTTTGCCGTATTTGTAGAGGGTCCTAAAGAAAATACAGCCCTAGCAAGCTTTACCGTATTTGTAGAGGGTCCTCCATGAAAAACATGCAGCCCTAGCAAGCTTTGCCGTATTGGTAGAGGGTCCCCCATGAAAAAATGCAGCCCTAGCAAGCTTTGCCATATTTGTAGAGGGTCCTCCATGAAAAACATGCAGCCATATGAAGTTTTGCCATATTTGTAGAAGGTCCCCCATGAAAAACTGCAGCCCTAGCAAGCTTTGCCGTATTAAGTAGAGGGTCCCCCATGACAATTTGCAGCTCTATTAAGCTTTGCCGTATTCAATTTGCAGCCCTATCAAGCTTTGCCGTATTTGTAGAGGGGCCCCCATGACAATTTGCAGCCCTATAAAGCTTTGCCGTATTGGTAGAACTGCCCAAAAACTGGGGATACTGCCTATATTATGCTTATAGGGGGGCTCGTCTTTCCTTTGAGGGTAATTGCTTTTTTGGGGCTTGTTGGAAAAGGAGAAATAAAAAAGGCCTCCCCAAACATTATTGGTAGAACCGCCCCCCAAAAATCGCCGGCTCGGGGCGCTGAGGCGACATCGTGAGGGAGCGACACTTCGCAGTTCTCATCATGGGGAACGCCGTCTTTCAGCTGCTCGTGGCGGCTTGGCGCTGGGCGGCTGGCTGGATCTGGATCTGGTAGTATCCCTACCTCCATTTCTCTGATATCTGGTCTTCCCCATGAACGAGACACTGGAACCAAAAATGGAATTTTCCAGGGGTTACCCCCCCCAAGTCCATTTTTAGGGGGTGGCTGGGTGGCTGGGGCGTGTGCTCTTGTCTCGTGGTTGTCAGGGCGCAAAGAGGAAACGGACCCCACAGGCACCTGAAATCCACACAAGAGGCACCCGACAAAGGGCGTAGTCGCGATTTGGCGTGGCGTTCTTTGAGGGCACCCTTTTTTGTGGTTTTAAGGGAAAGCAAAGGATTTTGCTGTTATTTCAGATTTGGAGCTACTGAGTGGTTTGGGTTGTTCTGCCAGATGCCATCGGTTTCTCTTCTTGTAGTTCCGATTGCGGAGGATGGGATCCCCATTCATCACCTTTGTGGCCGACTTTTTTTTGGGTTAAACCCTGTGCTTCTGCCATCAAGTTCTTGCAAGGCACGCGGGAAGCAGGATAGACTTGATAGCTCTTTTGCACCATGCAATCGTCAGAAGCAAGATGTCAGCTCACGCGTAGTTGATGGGTTGGATTGGTGGTTTGGGAGTTGAGAAGGGATTACCCACTAGACGCAAGCTGAAGTTTGGACTTCAACCACCCCGGGATTTGCAGAGTCCTTGCTAATTTCCTTTGAGCCCCAGCAAAACTTGGACCAGAAGCATCCGTTTATGTATACATGTACATATATATATATATATATACATATATATATATATACAAAATCTGGCCAAACGCCATTGCAGATTGGTGTTTTTGGGCACCGAAGCTTCATTCCAAGCTTTTGGTCTGAACTTGAGCCACTTGATCGGTGGAAAACGCCAGGTCTGGTTGCTTTTGCTGACCAATCCACTCAGGAAGTGCAAGGGGGACCGTGTTTTCCTTTTGGTTTCCCTTTAAACCGTTTTAAAGACGGGTACTCCGAAAAAGGCACACCCAAATAGAAACCTTAAAGCAGGATGGGTCATCTTTCGATTTTTCCAGAACCTCTTCGCATTCAGAGAGTAGGGAGAGTGATAATCCAGTTGGGTGACAATCCCTGAATGACGCTTCCTTCCTGTCCACATCCGAACGTGGGTCCCATTTGTGGACAGATGCCGGGCTGCTGGACTATCATCCCGGGTGTTCTCGGGGTGCACTCCTGTTCTTGCCACCACAGAGGAAACTGGTCTTTCAGTTACACGTGGCTTGCCCAGGACTAGCTTCTTTTGCAGACAAGCCATTTCAGTCTCCCAGGCAAAAGGTGACATTCCAGATTTGACCACCTCACTTGGATGAGCTTTTAATCCAATAAATGAATTAGTTTCAACTTTATTGAACATATGCTATATATATATATATATATGTAGTTATTGCAGGTTGTAATCAGACTTTTTTCTTCTAATATCCATACTTTTACACCAAAAACACCATCACCAGAATTCCCACGAGTCTGCGAGTGCCTGATACTCATACAAGCAGCTCGTAATAGATCAAGCTTCAAAAAGGACGCGAATTTGCGTCCTAGAAGAAGCCTCGGGCCATGCCTCGAAGTTCCTTGGAACATGGGAACCTGGCCTTCAAAGTTTTTTTTCTTCTTCGCAAGGCGCTACCTGCCGTGCTGGCATGGTGGGCGCTGCTGGGGTGACTGATTTCGGCCGCGACCGAATTCCCCGGCGGACAATTTTAAAGCGGAAGCGGCGATGCTTCCGAGAGAGTGGCTGGTCTCTTTGAGGCAAAAGGGCCGCTCATAAAGCTTGGGTTCAAAGCAAAACGCACAGCCCACCATGTTCAACCAATCCTTATCTTGACACATACCCATTGTCCGCCTGGCGGGAGGGGGGGGGGGGGACAAACATGGGGATTTGCTGCCAAAAAAGATGGGTTCTGTCTTTTTCCGATTTCTGGTTTGAAAGGGAAAAGCCAAAAGGAAAACCGTTGCGCCGTATGGGGCGGGTCCGTTTCCAAAACAGCCACCCATGGGGGTGGCCACGCTTGTGTCAGTTGAAACCTCTGCTTGTGTGGCTCAAAATCGGCTTCGGAGCCCTCAGGGTGAAAATGTTCAAAGCTCCATACTGTGGATGGTTGCGAAGTCCAGTTCGCACCACCTAAGAAACCTGGGAATGATAATTCCCCCGTAAATAGCAACAAACAATGGTTTCCTATGGTTTCAATCTGGTGCAGGATTTTGTCCATCCACAGTAGGTCACTTTCTGCTCCAAATATGATCTTTTCAATGGTTTCCCCAAACATGGTCATCCCATGTAAAGGACCTGGTCAACTCTCTCAAAATTTTTACAGGGAGTTTAGAGGAACCTGTCAGCTCGAGCTCTGAACCGCGAGGGCGGTTCGGCAGCTCGTCAGAATTTCGCCATGTCCGGAGCCCTCAAAAGAGGGGCTCGAGAGGACCCGAAGGGTCCTGGTCCCAATCCCCCCTGGTCCCATTCATGCGGCCTTGGCCGTTTTTGTTTTTGTTTTTTTTTTTTGCCGGGTGTTCGCAGCAAATGCAACCGTTGAAAGCAAAGAGCAGGTCATTCAGTTTGCTTGTGCAACAAGCTACTCATGTTTCACAACATGAAAACAATGAATATATTTAGTTACAATGTAAGGGTCATACGGTAAACCAATGATAAGATTAGCAAGCATGATTAGTCGGTGCTTGGGTGCCCAGCCAACTTAGTAAAGGTGATCGCCACCTGGGATAAACCTAACTTGTGGGTGAGTCGCGCTGCGAAGTAGGTTCTAACACCTGAACGGCTACTATCTGTGGACATTCTAACTTGGAAGATAATACTGTGGATGGTCACAACCATTGTTTGTTGGTATTTATAGGGGAGTCATCCTTCCAGGTGCAGGATTTCGTCCATCCACAGTATCAAGCTTTGCCGTATTGGTAGCACTCCCCGAATTTACATGGGAATCATCCTTCCAGGGTTTCTGAACGGTGGCGCGAAATGGATTTCGCAACCATTTGGCCGCTGGCGTGGCTGCTGGAGTGTCCGCTGGAGGCCAAAGGATAAGGAGATCGATCTTCCCGACAGGGGCGATTTTTAGCGAAGGACTGTCTAGGGGCGAAAATGGCTTCTGGTTTCTTTTCGCTGTTTGTTTTTTTTTTTGTTTGGGGGGGGGCAAGTGGCTATGAGTAGGGAGCCACCTCCGAAGGGGTCATGAATCCCATCTTAGGAAAAAACAAATTCCTATGGTAGCCGCCGGGGTTTGAGGGCACCGATGGTCCCAGACCCCCAGACATGTCCATGCGGGCTGGGACTTGGAGCCTAGGGCTGGTGGTTCGATTACCTAGGAGCAATCGTAGGAAGTCCCCCATCTCATTTCACTCACCTGCAAGAGGACGCCCTTGGACGGGGGAAGCAGTTGGTGTTTTGCGTCAAACAACCCAGTTTGACCGGGTTTTTGGAAGGTTTTGGAATGCTTGATGTAGTGGCTAGTGGTTCTTTGTTTGCATATTTGTACTGGTCAGGTAGAAGAGTCGCAGCGCCCTGATCAGAGTTTTGGTTCGGGGGAAAGTAAAGTATGTCACGAGCCGTTTATGAGATCCCAACAACTCCACCCACCTCCAGCTCACGCAAACGCGGCTTTTTCGCGGCGCGGATGCTTGTTCGGTGCCGGCTTAAAAAGAAGAGGCGGACCGCGCGCGGCAGGACCCGAACGTGGAAGGCAAACGGAGCGTTCGGGTAGTCTTGAGTATTTTTGTGTCGCAAAGCGGTCATGTTGACCCCTGGCTTTCTTCCGAGGGGATCGGGACCCTGGATGAAAAGTTGGGGGGATTGTTACTTGGGGATTCCCAGGACCAGTGAGTTTGGTATATTCAATGGAAAAAACCGACACTTCGCAAATCATGGCTTTGAATCTTACTGGGGAGTATTACCCAAGTGCTTGGTGGACATTGAATCAACAAATCCATGCACCCAGCCAAGTGGTTGGTGGAGCCCATACCCTTTCCCTTTGTGAGAAGGGAGGCTCCCTGGCTTTTTTTGGGGTGTTTTATCCCACCACGCCTTCGTGGCAAGCCGGCCTGGACATCTGGTGCCAACCCCCCCCTGCCCCCCGAAGTCGCGGGGAAGAAAAATCGCCTTTCAGCGGGCATTCCAGACGGTGTTCGGCGCTTGGAATGCCAGAGAGCGGAGGGAAAAGTTGGATCCATGGTGTACCCCCTGGCTGATTCGTGGATGGATTCGTGGTTTGGATTCGTGGTTGTGTTTTGGACGGTACCATGGGGAACCCAACTTCTCTTGAAGCTACCAAACTCCAAGCCGCCAGGCCGAATGGGAAGCTGAATGGTGCCGAATGTTGGCCGATGGATCAATCGCTTTGACAAATTTGTTTTCTGGGGTGTGGAAAACCCCCCCCCCAACAGCGATCCGGATCCTCTCCAAAATGAGGCTCCAACGAGAGGGAGGATGTTTTTCAACAAGCGTGGACGTGGAGAGGACACCGTTCCTGGTGTCTCTGATCCCACAACTATTCTACATAGGATAGACTGAAGATAGAACAGAATCTGAACATATTACTTGCAGTGTAACCCTGTGCGACAGGACTGTACTTGGATGCTCGGCCAAGTTGGTAGGTGGTTAGCCACTTGGGGCAAAACCCCTCTTATAACAAGGTTACCCCCACTTAGGGGGACTTTTAAGTGGGTTGTAGCCTAGGTTGCCAACAAGTTACCAACTTGGCAACGAACACACAAGTAGGTACAAGAGAGTGGGTAGTTGAGAGCCCTACAGTTCCTGGAAGTTCCCTGATAATCCTTGGGGTTCCTTAGGGGGCCTTACCCTCTCTCCCACCAACTTAGCACCTGTTGGAGGGTACCTGGAAGATCAATTTGCTCCTCAAGGGACCCTCTGTGAGGTGCTGTGTTAGTTGGAGAGAGGGTGGCTAGGGAACCTCCACCCCCCCGTGGATGTTTTTGGATAACTCGAGGGACTTTGGATGTCCCGAACTGCGGATGGCCACCCGCAGCCGTGGAGAAAAACCAAACACGCCAGGCCGACAGTCCCGGCACCCTCCACGCCCAGCGCAGGTGGAGGGGCGGGTTTTGGCGAAGCGTCCGGTTCAACCCTGGGGGGTCTTGGATGCTTTTAGGTGGTTTAGTGGCGGTTTCCATTCAACCCGTAAGTTGAACTTTTGTTTTTAGGTGGTTTAGTGGTTGCATTGAACCCACAAGTTATTCACTTTTAGCAGGTGATCAGTTTGGAAAGCCGAGTTGGGGTGGATTTTCCTGTTGTAACCATAGGCTACCTCTTGGGTTGGCTGATTTGAACATAGATGGCACTGGCTTCCCTTCTTAGGTTCTAATCATTACCAGTGCCATCTCTTTGCCAAAAGGACACCTATGCCTGTCACTTCTTGGGGAAAGGATTGAAAGAACCCACTAACCTTGCTGATCCTAGCTGAACTGTTTAGGCTGGTCCTAACCATGAGGTGACATGCCCCAAAAATCCCTCCTCCTTTCTTCTCCAGAATTTGCTCCCCTTTTTGCATTCTGTTTTTTTTTTTTTTTTGCTTTTTTGCCTTTTTGGGGTTTCCCTTGTTTTCCACTCACCAGGAAAGAAAGATATGTTTTTGCTGGGGTCCCTTTTTTGCAGCCAAGCTTTCTTGTCTTCAAGGGCAGCGGTGTGTTTCCGCGGGATCTGAGTAGCTTGAGCGCGACTTCAATCCACCGGGCAACCACTGAACTGAGATCATCCCGAAGGGTAGGGCCCTGGATAAGGTTTTGGGCCAAATCCATGCCTAGACCTCCCTGCAATCTATTCAACTGCAGACCCTGGACATCTATGCAATTGGATGGTGTCTGATTTCTCCAACACCGACATCCCGAGGGGATCTTATCGCACAGTTATGTTAAACCAGGCTCAGCTATTATCCTAATTGACAAATGGCAGACAGGTTTACAGCGAATGGTATGGAGAACAATAATGGCGGCAACAGGGATGAACAGGGCTGATTTCCGTGATGCCAAGGGAATCCCCTTTGATTGAAAGCAACCCAAACACCAGTACCCTCAAAAAACATACTCTGCCCTGTCCTGCAGGGTTGCTCCTCTTCCCAAGGAAAAAGTCGTCGTGATGGGAATCACCCATTTTGGTACTGTGGATGGACGAAACCCTGCACCGCCTAAGAAACCCTAGAATGATATGATCCCCTGTAAATACGAACAAACAATGGTTTCCCATGGTGTCTTGGGTGGTGCGAAATGGATTTTGTCCATCCACAGTATCAAAGAAACAGAGACATCCGTTTTCCACAGTGCTGCCAGGCAAGCTCACTTCGCTGGACACTGAAGGCGGGGGGTGCATGGCGTGGGCGTGTGTTGTTTTAAGGGACCCCCCCCCCGAAAAGGGTGATGTTCCTCTTGGTTTCTCTTTGACACCACCAAAAAAGGGATTTTCGCATGTGGGAAGGTGTCAAGAGGCGAGCCGCAAAATTAGGAAGAAGGACAATTCGAGAGTCTACTTGGCCGAATTCGGCCAAGTTAGTAAATTGTTGGTACCCGAGATCGTTTGACCCACTTGTAAGTCCCCTAAGTGGGGTTCACTTGCTATGTGGGCTCCACCCCAGGTGGCTAACCACTGGCTAACTTGGCGAAAGGAGCATCCAAGTGGGGCACAATGCCGAGGGCCTGTGCCAATCTCCGCATCCGCTGGGTCCCGGCGATGCGTTTTCTCTCGACGACTATTCCCGACGATGCGCTGGTCCGGCCGTTGCGCTCGTAGGAATGGACCTAGCGCCTCCCAGCGAAGTCATCCTCCAGGAGAGCTGGGAGTTGGGGATGCCGGTTGGACCGGCCACCCGCTTTTTCGGCTGGGGGTTGATCAATTCTCCCGGCCCCAAAACGGCCATGGGTAGCTGTTTCCCGTTTCTTGGGGTGAAGGGTATCTTTTTTGGAGTGGTTTCCCTGGTTGTTTCCCCCATGCAAAAAGGAGCTTTCCTCTTTTTGGTACCTTGCCTATTTGGCTTCAAGAGGAAACACCAAACCACCGATCCAAACCATCCACTGCGGACTGCGGGGAAACTGAAGAGATGAAGAGAGGTAACCCTCGGTTGGTGGTTTGGAGCCCGGTGGAAAGTTCTTGCAGAGGATGAAGGGGAAACCACCCCCGGAACCCCTCAAAACCACCAATCCAAACCACCAATCCGAGGGAAGCTGAGCTTAGCGGATTTCCTACTGATGCTGCTCTTGGCGTGAATCCTCATTTGGTTCGTGGCACGCTCGGCCTCATTTCGCCGTTCCGCTCACCCTTTGATGCGATTCCTGCTGTCGGTGGACGAATTCCCTTTCGCACCACCTAAGAAACTCGGGCTTCCGATGATTCCCCTGTAAATACCAACAACGCTTTCAACCGATGTGCGAAGGGATTTCGCCACCAGGCGCAGCACTAAGCGCATTCCGTAGGTGAATGGCGAGGTCCAGGAGTGCGATGGAAAGTCCTGCAATGGCAGACCGGGGTTCCCTTTAAGGGCTACTGGACTGAGAAAGGCGTCGGGATTCGAGGTTCGCCTCTCACGTTGCTCTTCTCATAGACACAGAAGTCCCTAGATTGCTATTTGTTGGTTTTAAGGTTCACACACCACTTTTGGAGGTTGCCCTCGGGGCGATGTTGTAGCAGGATCCTTTGCTTGGACGTTTTGAGGGTACACGTCCAGATGGAGGTGCGCTTGGCAGTTGTTGGGTCAGGTTTCCAGGGACTCATTTGCAGACGTTCACCTCGGCCGAAGAAGGTTCTTCGCCCGTGGAGCCGAAGAACCGGTCCGAAACGAGGAAGACGGGGAAGAACAATTCGGAGCTCCCGGAGCCTACCCCCAGCGGAAGCCGACCTTTGGTGTGTAACGCCTCCCTCTCTTCAATTTGGAAAAGGGTACCCTCCCTCCTAACATCGCACCGGCGGGAGGGTAGCTGGAAGATCAAGTTCTTCTTGAAGCGACCCTTGGTGAGGTGCTATGTTAGTTGGAGAGAGGGTATTTCCTGAAACCAAAATGGAAAAGCGTCAAACTGAAAGCTTCCCAAAAACCTAAAGGCCTACCCCGATCAGGGGTAAGATCAGGCTTTTAGGGTGAACGTAGACGGCGCAATTCCCGGTAGATGTGGGTACGTAAAGGGGACCAAACCAACATGGGGGAATGGTGCCATCTACTCTTGCCCTACTGTACTTGGTCAACCCTAAGACTGCAGGTGATGTGTGTTCTTCTTCTTCGGGTGAGTTTTGAAGCATTCCTTTCCGGAAGGTGCAAAGGTTGAATTCTTTACCTGCGAGAAAACAAGTAAGTCTCCAAGACTTGGCTTAGGGACTGGCAAGGAAACCGCCAGCTGGATGTTTTTCAGGGGTTCCAACTAGTTCCCTGAGAACCAGCAAGTTTCGGGTGTAAGCATCACCTCATAGAAAGGGTCCCTCAAATCCTTATGCCCAAAAACAGGCTTGCTGTGACGGAAGCTGCGTGGTATCTTATGGAAAGGCCAGTTGATAGTGAGTCATAGGGATGGACATCCCATTTCGGAATCACAGAAAACGCATGTGTGTTAAACTTTTTGGGACCCCTGTAAAACCAACCAAAAAGGGTACGAATTCCAAAGCAAAGACGAGCCACTCATGGTTCCCTAGCTAATTTGGATTTGCTTAGTTGGCTTAGTGGTAGTTTCCATTTGACCCACTTGAAGTTGTTGACTTTAGTAGGGCTTCTGAACCACTAGAAAAACGGTTTGCATTTAAACATTTTCTGGATCTACCGTAGAATATTCAAAGCTTGTACTAAAAGATTACCAAGAAAAGGACCCAGAAAAGGAGGGACCAACAAATTCGCGCACTCCGCAAAAAAGCGCCGCGGCTGTCCACCCCGTTCTTCGGGGGCGAGACACGGAAGCTGGCGTGGTCCGTCGGATGAATCGGTGGATGTCCGGCGGGTCCTAGGAGCTCGAGAGGTGCCGCATGCGCCTGGAAGACGTGCGTGCGCGGAGTCCCAGGATCCATCGCCGCGTTTTCGGAATGGGTGTGTGGCGGTTTTGGCGTCGAAGGGGTGGAAGTGCCCCTGGGTGTCCTTTTTGGGTGGGTTGGCTTAAAAATAGGTTGGGATCCGATTACCTGGTTTAGAGGGTGTGTATATTCCAGTTACAAAGGGCCATCTAGTTTTTCCCAAAAGGCCACCTAGGGTGGAAGTACAAATCCCCCCGCTTCATGCCGGTTCCTGGGCTTCAAAGCGGTTTCCAAGCCACTTCCGAAAGGGTGTTCAGACCCCTTTTTGGGGAGAGGATATGGTCTGAACGTCAGGCCTTTTGGGTTCATTTGTCCAAGGGGTATGTAGCGCCCCTGGATTGAGGGGACCCTTTAGGAGAGTGGGTCGAGAGAGGTAGGGAATGATACATGGAGTCTGACCCTAAACCATCCAACTGGTCTCTTGTTTTCATGTTTTTGGGTCTCGTTTCGTTTTTCTTGCTGCGAGCCACAACTTGTAGGGCCCCCTTTCAGTTGGTAAATGTTCACCTTTCCGTGGGCTGCAAGAAACATTTTTTTTTTGCATGGCCAAGGGTTGGTTTAGGGTCACCCAAGAGATAGATGATCTCGGGGTCCTTCCCTCGTTCCCTCACCTTCGGTTGCCCTTCAAACCAACCCCAACAACTTGATGGTGCTCAGTAGGGAATGCGGTTCAATGAGCCCAGGAATTGGTCCCCGAATAGAGGACACCACCGGCGAGTAATTTGCCCCTCTGCCCCTTGCTCCATTTGAGCCACAATCAAACCAGCTATTTCGGCTCCTTGCCTTCGTGCGGTAGTGGCTGTTTCAGTTCTTTCTGACCCTAGGGAGGCCATGGGTCCTTGTTCTGGAGGAACTGAACGAAAAGGGGGCTACGATTTGAGTGATGTGGGACATCACGTGGCGTTTCGGAGTTTATTTTCATGTGGTTGGATCTTCGTGATCATTTTCGTGCTCATTCGACTCTTTTCTTCTATTTTCTTGGCAGTTGATGGATTTCAGACGGATATTATTGTGTATGACCAGGAGGATGTGGTACAGCTACCTATCTCTGCCCCTAATTGCGGTCTCTGTATTTGGGGCATGAATAGTAGCACTGAGGAGCGTGACTCTTGTTGCCAAAGGTGGTAAGGCTGTGAGGCACGATGACCACTTGGAGGTTGGGCACCCGGAGGCTAGCTCTAGCCGTGTCAGCAATCGTCTTCGGTCTCCGCTGGCTAGGAGGAGGAGAGTTGAGAGGTCTAGGAGCCGCACACCCGTGAGGCGTAGGCACCCTTGGCACTGGGAGTAGTGATTCGACGAGAGGTGGCGAGGCTGCAGATCTGATCAGGGCGCTCGTGGACGCGGGCGAACAATTGCAGCTTTTGCAATGGAGGCTTCATTGGATTGGAGGAAGTGCAATATAGGTGTCAGAGTTCTCTCCTGAAGGGATGGAGAATGGCGGAGGAGGAATGTCCGTTGATCCGGAAACGCCGACCAGGGAACCTTTGGAGTTCGGAACGTTCTTTTCTTCTCGGATTTGCCCTCTGCCTTCTGCTGTTGGGATTTATGTTTCATGATGGGATTTGTGAGGGGGAGGACTTTCCTTTCCTTGCTGCCGTTTGTGATTTTCACGCTGGTATGGATGAAATGGAAGAGGACGCTTTTCTTGATTACAGAAATGTTGTTGATATGATCCAGGTTACGACAGCGGAACCAATGGCTGAAAAACTGGCGAGGCTTGGACCGCTTAGACGGATCGATGACATTGTTCAGATGCGCACTGAAGCGATGGCGCGTGTTACGGGTATTCCCTTTGTCAAGGCTCGCTTCATCCGGCAGCAGTTATCGAATGTGGGCGACATGGAGTTTGACGTGGAATGTTTTAGTGAGAAAGAGGACCCTTCTATGAACCACCGGGTGCTTGTTAAGTGAAATTGGTCATGACAATCACTTGGATCATATGTTGGAATCCCGTGAGAGATATTTCCACCTGCGGCAAGACAGAGTTATTGGGGCCTTTCAATCTCTTTACTGGCACATGAGACATGTGGACAAGGCGGATATCATACAGCGTATCCGGCGTGCTGATATGACCGACTGTTCTCTGTATGATTTGGATGACATTCAGAAAGCCTCTGAAGACTCTGGAATTGCTTTTGATGCTGCAAGATTGCATGGGGACAATGAGGACTCTTCTGATCACTCAGAATCACCCCGTCCTCTTGCATGGAGAATTGACACGTCTCCCGACAGTCCCCATCTGCGTTTGCAGGTTCCCTCTGCGGGGGCTTCTGCTTGCGGTCATCGGATGGGGCTGGGGGCAGTTCGGATAGAATCTATAATCCATTGTGCAATATGTGCGGGATCATTCCTGTGTGTTAGATGGGGGCATGGAGGATAGCAATACTGATGATAACAGTGACACTTCGGATAAAGAACTGACTCGTTGTTGCATTGATGCGCAAAACGCCTTGGAGCGGGCTTTGGCTACACATCGTGAGTTGCGCAGGCGGAACAATAGGCTTTCTGAGCGGTTACAGCAGCAATCTCGAACCATTGTTGGCCTCGTTGAGGAGAATAGAAGATTGGGAGATACTGACTGCGCTCTCGAGTAGGATTTCTGCACTTCAGCATTCTACAAGGTTGCCTTTCGGTCCTGAGGATGTTATTTCTCCGACCGTTCCCTTCGAAGTCGACCTCTCTAGTCCGGATCGAAGAGAAGAATGCGGAAATTTCGGACGCTTACCAGCAGCATGGAGCATTTCGCAGATCTGCTGCTTGTTATCACATGATTGAATCTTCGTCTTCAACTTTCCGTCAATAACCAGAAGGGCACGAATTTGCTTTGAGGTGTAGCGGACTCCAGCAGTAGCGGCTCTCTGAACAAGCCTACCAATTTCTGCATCTGTATCAGCACCTCCTCCCTGAAGCATTGCGTGTACAAAAGCAAAAGCACACCATAGGAAAAAGTCACCCAGCAACCCGCCCCGAAACCTCTTTGGGGGGGGTAGGGTCATCGGTAAATTCCTCAATAGGGTCAACAAAGAAACCGGACAAAGAAGGGCCTCCTTGAGTGCGGAACCCTGAGAAGGGAAAGTCCAAGGGCGACGCTAAGGGTGCTGTTGATTTCAGCTCCCAAGCTCGAAACCAGGATAAGCCAGCTGCAGGACGGGTCGAGGATCCACAGCGTAAGGGAAAGGGAAAGGGGAAGAGCACGGATGACGCCGATGCGCCGGTGTTTTCGCTCATCCAAGAGGATTGGAACGTTGCTGTCAGGCCAACTGAGGAGTTCGACCCCAGCGTTGACGGTATTTATCTTGCAAATGATGTCAAGGAGGTACAGCACCTCGTTACCAGGTCGTCAGATTCGAGCAGTCATGCCTAGGCCCTTTTCTATTGTTCAGCACACTCCTGCTGAGCAACAGATTCGTTTGCTTAAGCAGACTGGAGGCAAACAGGAAATTGCTCTGCTTATGGGTTCTCTGCATGTGGTATCAGGGAAATCCCCAACCACTAAGAGATCAGCTCAGACTGTGCAAAGAACCAGTGCGATTCGCGTTCGTATCAGTTCACAGTATGATATGTTTCTTAGTGCTATCAGAGCCAGGCAGACTGCAGCTGTCCGCGCTTGGGTTACTAGCAAACTCAAGCATCACATTATTGATTGTTGGTACTTCAGGCGTTTGAACGGGGAGTGGCATGTGAAAGCTAGAATTGCTATCGACGACGTCAGGATGTAAGGTTGCCTTTCAAACCTGTTTGGTTGCGCAGGAATGGGAAGCAAATGGATGCCTCTGAAGCTGAGGTTTTTGTAACAATACCTGGGCTCTTAGAGTTCCATCACAGTTATATGAGAAAATCAAATCGGATCTTGGACAACGCCCTATTCCGCTGCACAGGATCAGCAATCTGCCCTCACACTTTATTGATGAGGACGTCGCTGACATTGTGGAAGCAATTGACTGGAAGGGGGAAGTCATGCCCCAATCTCGTCGGTTTCGGAAGGGAGGCGTTGAATTTCTGGTCAGATCTAATACCCCTCCTCCTTTGGCTGAGGCCGCTTTCAATTTTGGATGGGAAAGAAGAGTTGTCAGATTTGAGCCCACGCAGAGAGAACCTGTGCAGAGGGAAAGAGCCCCTCCTCCTGATGCAGAGTCGGCGCGGGAATTTCCATCTTTCAATGACCAGTTGCGGAAAGGCAAGGGTGGCAATTTCAACCGGAAAGAGGCTGCGCCTCCAGCAGCGAGTACGGCTGCATGGCGTACTGAGGCTACGAACAAGCGGCAGCGGGTTGCCACTCCGCAGAAACCTAGACATGTGCCATCCGAAGCCGCTCCTTCTTGGGCGAATGAGTCGTTTGATGGTATGGATGTGTTGCAAATGTCTCAGATGATGCAGCAGCTTCAGACGCAAATGAGAATGCTTGAGCAAGCAATGCAAGTGCAGCAGCAGGCGGCTTCTGATAGGGTTGCGGCTGATATGGAAGATTCCAAGCTATTTGAAGATGATGGACAGGACTATTGATGGGGTCTTCTGGACAAGCCTGAAAGTCTTTTTCAGGGTGGATTTATTTGGGCTTTTTCTCGTACAGGGCCGTGGTTTGGATTTGTTCAAGTGCCTTATTTGCGATGGGCGCTCAATGGAGGAGGAAATGATCCTCTTCCTTTTCATGTTTCCACCTGGAACTTGAACTCTATGAATGGGAAGCTTTAGAAGATTCTTCAACTTGGAAAATCCGTGGTCGCCATTCCAGGCTGCGGGGCAGAATGTGTGTCTTTTCTTTGGCGCTTGTGCTCAGTGGAAGCATGGACCTGCGGGTAGACTCAAGCTTTGCCATAAGAGCTGTCCTGGTGTTGCTATGGCCGTGCACGCCTGCTGGCCCAGCAAGGTTGGACTTGTTCCTATTGAGTTGCAGCATTGGTACGATGATGGAAGATTCCTTGCGGTTGATGTTTATGATGGCACTCGGTGGCTCAGTATCTGGAACGTGTATACTCCCTGTTTCTTCTGCAGCTTGGGGACGCTTTCGCCAAGTTTTGTCCGGATATCTTGCTGGGGGATTTCAATTCTGAGCTCCGTTGTGAAGATTTGTATTTGCATGTACAAATCTTGAAATACCGTGATGCAACTCCCACTTTTCGAAGAGGGGATGGCGCTTCTGCTATTGCAACATTCTTATGTCGCCTGATATTGCTTTTCGGTTCTTTGAGCCCTGGATTCATTTTCCTGAGGAAAATGGGCATGCTATTATCTCTGTTGAAGGGGACTTTAGTTGGAAGGCCGCTGATTTCTATACCTTTTCTGGATTTGATATTCCGATGAAGGGCGTGGATTATGACGTCTGGAATGACACTGAGAGGGACTGGAAGGACGCGGTGGACTCCGAGGACATTGATGTCATGTGGGAAGGGTGGAGTCGTGACTATTTAAGATGCGTCAATGGTGCTGCGCAGTGTGACCGAATTCCTTGTGTTGACGTCAAGTTCCAGAAGGGAAAGTTCAATTATCATGAGACTCTGGCTAGGCGTGATTTGGTTCTTGATGACGTTGCGAAGCAGGATGTCGAAAACAAAAAGAATACTGCGACTAGCAAGTGGAAGAGCTCCTTGAAGCCCCCCACTCAGGGAGCGTATTGTGGCAATTGGTTTCGAAATGTTTCCAAGTGGGTCAAGGGCAGCGGGTCTCCTGCACCTCACTATATCTGTCATGATGGTTTTTGGACTACTACGCCACGCGAGACGATTGATGTTGCTTTTGGCTACTTTGCTGAGCTCTATGAGCACTCATGCAACGCTGGTGACAAAAGACCTAGACTGCCTGGTGATATCCCGGATGGAAAGCTCAAAGGGGTATCCCTCAGGGGGATCCCATCAGCATGATTGCGGCCAGCCTCATACTCGCTGAGTGGACCAATGCCATCCCTGTACGTGGATGATCGTCTCATATTCCAGTAAGGTACCCCCCCCTTTCGGCTTCAGGAGACGCTTGATGCTACTGAAAGATGGGATGGACATTTCGGATTTGTCATTCGGCCGATGGAATGAGGAACTTCCTGTTGGGCGCAGATGTTTGCGACGTCTCTCATTCTCTGGGAATGCCCCCACTGGCAGCATCAAAGAAATGATTGGCCCCATGATTGGACGCAATGGGCTGATTGGAAGAGCTGCTCTAGGCATATGCTGTTTGCTACGAACTGCATGGGTGAACATGTCAAAAAGCAGTGGCCCTTATTGCAAAGGTACTGCTCTGTGCTCCTTCGGGGTTGGGAAGCACGCCAAAGAGATATCTTACAAATTGGTAGGCGTCACAAGCAGGATGTCTTGGTTGATCAGCTTCCTGATGAGGCGCCAGAGTTCGATGAGTGTTCCACTGGATACAATTGATGTTTTTGCTCACCGGCAGGTTGTTAACACCGTTGTGGTTGCTTGGCGTCGGCAGTTTGTTGCGCTGCCTGACTCCCCTTTTCCCACAAAGGCGGCTGCTGAAGACTGGGGTGGGAGTATGACCGACCTTGCGCACTTGAGGAGGATGGTCGAGTGGTGCTTTTTTTGCGCCCCCCAGCGATGGGAATGTGAATACGTTGATTTGCTTTTTACTTGTCAACGGGAAGGGCGCTGCGTTCCTCAGACGCTGTCGTACTCTTAAAGAGGCTCACAATGGAAACTTCGGATGCTCTGGAACGGACTTATTAAGCAGTGCCTTCCGCAGTTCGCTGTCTTTCAGAACACTCAGTCTGAAAAGGTGCTCTTGCCTTCTTGGCCTGCTGTTCTTACGATGCCCGCTGGATGGAAGCTCTGTCGGCGTGATGCCATGAGCACCGCCATGAAGAAGGTAATTAACCTGAATATGCAGCGCTTTCTCAAAGGCGCTCCGCTTAAGAAGCTACATGTCAAAATGGACGAACTTTACGATTGCATTCTTGACTGGGGAACGATCGATGATTTTGCTTTTCTATTTCGCAATATGCGCTCTGTGCGGAAGCAGGCTTCTGTGCAGCTCCCGGGTACGCGCGAGGTTTGCCCCTTTGGGAATGACCTTTGCTTTCCTCTTGATGCGGCGCTGGGCATTCAGATTCAGAGTGCCGCCTCTCTTATTCGCACCAGATTCACAGCCAGGCTTCGGTTCTTGAAGAAAACCACCACTTGAAATTGGTTTTTACCTATCGCACCAGAAAGTTTGTGCAGTTTCAAAGGGAAACCAATAGGAAACCCAAAGAACGACCTACTCAGCAACTAAACAAATACGCATAGGTGTCCTTTTTGGTTGATTTGGTTGATAGAGGGCGATTCCTGGCTTACCTGGTGGTTTTTTCTCAACTACCAGGGAAACCCATCTATTTTCCCAACCAAGAAGGACACCAAAAGCACATACCCATTTTGGCGTTTTGGGCTGGAATCACCTGAAAAAAAAAACGGACATGATGACCCCATTGCCCATCCACACCTCCCCCCCCCCATCCACCTCCTCCCCCCCCATCCACCTCCCCCCCCATCCACCTCCCCCCCCATCCACACCCCCCCATCCACCTCCCCCCCCCATCCACCTCCCCCCCCCATCCACCCCCCTATCCTCCGCATTCGAGCTAAAAAAGGCGCAGTTCTTACATAAACTCAGGTAAAACACGGCCACTTCCGGGGCCGGCCAACCGAAACCGCTTCAAGGCGCCGGCGTCGGATCAGAAGCCGGGACCTCGGTTCGGGTGCCTCGGGAGCTGCGGCGGTTGACTTCTGGAAGGCTAGGGGTGTAGCTGGTTGTACTCAGTCGTTCAGTGGCTCCCTTTTCCCTTTTTTTTGGTGGCTCCCCCACTAAAATGGTCTTCCGAAAAAAGGGTTCCCTTTTTTTCCTAGGGTCACTGAACAACTGAGTTTAAGCCCCAGGTAGGAAAACCCATCCATTTTTTTAACCAGAAAACAAAAACACAGACACACACGCGCACCAAGTGTGGATGAAGGCTGCTGCTTTGTTTGAGTTCTGCTTGGTGATGCAGTGCGAAAAAAAGATTTACCCTCCTGCAGATGAACGGAATCGCACCGCGCCACGAAATGAAAAGCCACGGTTGAAGCCATAACGTTTCCTGGTACTGCGGATGGACCAAATCCATTTCGCACCACTTTGAAACCATGGAAATGAAACCATTGTTTGTTGGGGAAAAATGGGCTGGGGGGTGGGGTGGGGGTGGGGGGGCTGATGTCCCACTAGGCCCAGAAACACCAAGCCCGATTGGTAAGCTGCAGCTGACTTTGTGGCAAATTATCATCTTTTCCCGGGCAATATTCACTTTTTGCCAGGCAAACCGTTTTTCCGACCCAGCCCGTCCAAGAAGAGAGTCGAAAGCCAGGTAGAATTGCAGGGCCCTTGTTGTTTCCTCAGACTGACTTGGAACCCCAAGCATCACCCTAGTTCGGAAATTCTTTTGGATGGCTTTCTTTTTTGGGCTGTTTGACTTGCAGAGCCGCTGGTGTTTTGTTGTTTCTAATCAGGTTTTTCAAATTGCCCTTGCTGCGCTGTTTGGGACCCTTGCGCACACTGCATAGTTCCCTTCTTCCCTTAGCCCAAAACTGGTACTGTCTTGGTTGTTCAGGGGGTCTGGCCGATTTGGTCGCCGGGTTGCTCGTTTTTCTTCCTGGATTTGAGGGAATAAGTTAGAATGAGCCCTAAAAACGCTTGCCCAAAACTGGTGATTCCCTCGCAGACGACACATCTCCACTCCCTGAGTTCCTTTTCGGACTCGACACTTTTTGGGTTTGGACAATTTTGGTAAACAACAAACTTGGACATTTTCTGGCCAAGCCACGACAGAAGACAGATTTCGGCGCGACCCAACACAAATCCCTGGTGGTTTCTTTTTGGCTTGGCTTTCCTGAGCCAAGTCTCTTTGGTCCATTTGCTTCAGAACGTATGTGCACTTCCCCCACAGGCCATCGGTAGAAAGGTTTCCGGGGGAACAAGAGCCAACCGTTTCCTGTTGCTCTGTTGGTGAAAAAGAGCATGTTTCATCTGTAGAGAGTTTCCGGGGGGAAAAAGAGCGAAAAGGGCAACAGGAAGCTCTCTACCGATGAAACATGCCCTTTGTTCTCAATATTGCAATCATTGCAATGATTGGAATTCAATTCCAGGAAACTCTCTCCCGATGAAGAACGCTCTTTTTCACCAACCGGGCAACAAGAAGAATGCTCTTTCTCCGGTTCCGGGGCAGAAAACCATTCCAACACTTCTTCAACTTCTTTCCCCGGCTTTTTCTTTTTCCCCTTTTTTACCCTGGATTTGTCTTTTTTTCCCCATTTGTTACCCTGGATGTGTTTTTTCCCAATTGTTTTACCCTGGTTTTTCTTTTTCCCCCAAAAAAATCCAAATCCGCTTTTCTTTCCGGAGCCTCTCCACCCATGGCCCGACGCCGGGGCTGCCGAAGCCGAGGCCGCGGAAGCGGGAGGAGCGGCCGGAGCTGGCGGCCGGGGGCCTCGAATTTCCCGTCGCCGCGGGCGAAGCCCCGGGCGAACCGCGGCCGGTGGAGCACGGAAGCGAGTTGCCCATTTTAGAAGCCCATCCAAAAGGGGTGCCGTTGAAGAAGCAAACACCTTATAGAATCTTCATTGGCAATGGGCACAGGATTGCTGACCATACTGTGGATGGACCAAATCCATTTCGCACCACTTAATGAAGCCGTGGAAATGAAGCCATACCGTTTGTTGGCATTTACAGGGGAATCGAATCAGAAACCAGGGTTTCTGAACGGTGGTGCGAAATGGATTTCGTTCCCATCCGCAGTACTGGAACCAGCGGGCGGGTAGGCGGGTACGGGTAGAGGGACCAAGAGACCGAAGTGCTGACGAAGTCGACTTTGCGCCTGCAAAGGTTTCGTGGAACATGCCTCTTTTTGTCAGGGGTTTACATCATCTGTCTAATTCTGCGACAAGTCACAGGATACTTTGGAGCTCAGCCAGGAGCGGGCCGAGAAGCTGACCATCATGCAGCAGCCCGGGAACGCGTGTGGGTATTGGGTGATGGGGTTGCTACCCTGAAACAGAAGCTGCTTGGGTGCACGATTCGCCAAGTTAGCGGTTAGTAAGCTAGGTTGCAACCTACTTTTGTGAGTGAGTTGGGCCGGTTGCAAGTAGGACTTGGTTTTGTTTTCCTTGGGCGACTCCCACCGGTTTGCCTTTCTGCTTCCCTTCAAACACACGGAAGGGGTGCCCCGCAACAAAGGCATTAACCACTCAGTATGTTGTCGACTCAAGCACTGTGCCATCCATGTGAAGGTGGTCGTCTTCCGAGCGCAGGCGGATCGGATGGGATCGATCTGAGGGTGCGGTTGGGTTTGTCTCTAAACGGGTGTGTCTCAAAATGCAAGGCCCCCGGAAAAATGGCTGGTGTCCTCCCAACAAAATGATTTTTGAAAAGAATGCGCGCACACACACACATATATATATATATATACGTATATATATATACATATATATGTATATATATATATATATATATGGGGGAGGGAAGCCAAAAATAACACCGCGCAGAAACCCTGGAAAACAAAAAGGCGTGTTGTTCTTTTGGTTTCCCGTTACAAAAAAGGCAGCCCCACTAGCATACCCTAAAACAACATGCATGTGCGGAGGTGTCGGAAACTAGGGGCATTTTTTCTAGGAAGATCCAACGCCGACCAACTGGTTCCTATGGTTGGTATCGGATCCATTCGGGTGGCTTGTCTTTTTTGAGGGTGAAAAGAAAAATCGAAGCAATGTTTTGTGTTTCAAGACAACCCCGTTAAAACCATGTTGGAAGGGTGTCAGTGGTGTCTCACTTAAAGGCCCTGTAAACGTGCTCCAACACTTGACTGGCAAAGGGTTGTGGGATCAAGGGGTTTATCCAACTACTTCTGTGATACAAGGGAATCCCCTTTTTAAATGGCGGGGTAGTGTTTGGGGGACCTTTTTTTTGTATCACAGAAGTGGGCATTTCCCACAGCCCTGTATTTAGACCATCATTCACCAGTACTAGACCAGTTCTATTCCAGCAATAAACGAATGCAGGCTCGTGCACAGCCACACTGGCTCCTGTCGTTGCTCCGGCCAGCCTGGAAGACTAGGAGGTTAGGTTGACACCTCGGCACATTTTGCCGTCCGTCCGTTTTTGAGGATCTGGGGGTTGATCAAGTTAACCTGCCTGGCCTGCCTGAATGTCCTCTCGCGTTAAAAAAACGCACCCTCTTGAGCTGGGCTTTTGTGCATTCATTGCATTTTGACATTGGGGAACCCTTTTGACATTTGCTTTTAACGATGGGTCCCAACGAGACATCTGCGAATGCCCTTGACCCTCTCGCGGGTCATTACACCCTCCATTGCTTCAGGGTCCCCTTTTGGCATTTGCATTTACGTTGAAATTTGGGAGCTTCTCAACACGGTGGACCCCTTTTGGTTGGCATTTAAAGGGAAACGAACAGGGAACCAACCGTTTTAGGGGACTCCTATTTTGAGAAACACACACTTACATTTGTTTTTGTCGCGAACTCCGAAAGGTCCATGCATATTCGAGCGTAGGCAAATCATTGCCACCTTTGCGTTGCGTGCGCGTATTGTTTAAATCAACTGGGCCGAGCTCCTATCAGTCGGTGTTTCTTGGCGCAAGTCTGGGGCCGAAGCGAAAAATTGTGGAGGGTGGGGGTTGGGGTGCGGGGTTCGAACATGGACACCGAACGAACTGCGTCCGGCCCCCGGAATTTCCACCAGTTGGTCCGAAATCCCAACGGCGAACTTAAATCAGCCCACTGCCAACCGCTTGGAGTTGTTAAACTTGTAAGTTAGTTTTTTATCCTTCCCTTGCTGCTAATCATGTAGGGTTTTCAATGGGCTGGTCTTGAATTTAGGGGACCTCCCAGCATGCTTGGCTTCCTCTCTTTCGTTCAAAGACCGAAAGAAGGCTTCCACTAAGAGCACGCCCACTTGGCTATTAATATCAACAGGGAACGTGTTCAAATGGTGGACATAACCCCTGTACATGATGTCCACCAGAGAGTGCAGCCAAGGACATCCACCCATGCCTGTTGATTATTGGCACTAGAGAGCCAGGTCTGCTTGGTGCGGATTTTTGTTTTGTTTCTGTTTTTGTTTTTCCTGTTTTTTTTGGTCTTGGCCAACAGCATTTCATGTTTTGCAGCATGTCGTGTTTTGCAGCATTTTCTCACGAAATGTACGTCTTTTACACTAGCCCGTCAACATCCCCAGCATCCTTTTCAACATCCCCTGCATGTCCTGACAACATCCCCGAAACAAAGACACCCCCAATTGAACCTTCAGTCGCCAGTTCTTTTAGCTTGAGCTGGCCTCATTCTTTTACCATGATCAAAGTCACCTCAGTGGTGGGTTAGAGAGGAAACGGCCGCATTTTCGGGCTTCGATGCCCAGAAACCGTCGAAAAAAGTCGTGCCCCCGGTTAAGCGAGCGCCTCCAAGACGCGAGCGCCAGGCCCCAGAACCGGAGCTGCTGCCGTCCCCGGCGAGGTGCGTCCGGTTGGGAGGTACTTCCAATCCAAGCCAAGCAACCCTGCGGGGAGAGATGGGTTATGTTTGGTTCTGGCAGGTGAACCTTAAGATGTGGCACATGTGCCACATGTTTGTTTTGGCGCCGCTCAGTTTTAAGCGGCTGCCTTGGCTACACGGCTTTGCTGGAATCACCACAGCAGGTATGTATTTCCGTTTGGGTGTCTGTGTGCTTGTCCTGGTGCCCCTTTTTTGGGCCTTGAAACGAAAGGCAAAAGGAAAGACATACCCAAAGACCCGCCCCGAACTTTTAGGCAGTTACGGCACTTTCCGAACTGTTAGTATCAATTGTTGAACGACACACTTTTCTTACTGTCAACCCCAGACAAAAAAAGATGCTGTTATCCTGCCATAGAAAACCTGGTTCTCCAAAATATGCCTTGAAAAACGGGTATTTGGAGGGGGTGGGTTTTTCTGCAACAGCCGCTTTTTGGGTGGTGTTTGGGGCGAGGTGCCCTAATCAATTAAACTTGCTTACCCGAGACGGGAACACATACCTACTGAAGGCCAGCAAGGCTCCCCTGGTTTCAGGGGGGTCGGTTGAAGAATGACTGGAGGGTTTGTGAAAAAGAAGGTCAGGTTTTGGAAGCCACAGTTGTGAGGTTCTCTGTGTTCCTGTAAGACGCGTCTTTTGTGGGCGAAAGCGATGGATAAGCCGACCTGGGCACCAAACAAACATGCTGGAGGTGGGGGCTTCTGGACCTGAAATTTCTGGCAGGCCACCATAAAACACAATGGTTCATGTAACCACCATTGCTTTTTTTCTCCTTCAGGATTGTCATCATCCAAATTGGGTCATGGTCCCCTTGGTTCTAGTGCTACCTGAGCCCCATTCTTTCCAGGGATCCTTCTTTCTAGAAGACCTCTGGAAACCCAGGGAACCGTAGCGGTTTTCGGAAAGAACAATGGTTGGAAAGACTGGGATCGGCATCAACCCTTAGATTGGTTGCCACTCTTTTAGTGGCGACTCGGTTGAACTCTAGGCCTTGGTCGCAAAGCGCGTTTTTCTCGCAGCTGCGCGGCTTCTGATTTTTCGGTAGACGCTGTTGGCCGGCGACCGTGCCTCCCCAAAAAAAATAGTTCCGTCTGGTTGGTTTGGGTTTCCATCACCAGTTACCAAGAGCATTCTTTTTTTTACATGACAGGCTCTCTGTATCCTGTCTATTTCATCTGGAATCTTATGTTGGAGTTCCCATCTTGTGTTGATTTTTGGGAAAGCTGGGGGTCACTGACCTACCAAGAGGCACGCCTGAGTTCAGATAAGATGTTCTCAGCCAACCACTTACAACGATATGACCAGGCGTGCCTCTTGGTAGGTCACAGACGAGGGCACAGACCAGCAGATTTACAAGCAGGTCTATCTCGTTCCCTGAATTGTGCTAGAAGAGTGCTGGCTCGAGAAGAGACCATGATGCGGAATCCCTTTTTCTTGATTGCTGTTGGGCTGGATCCTTAGACTTTTCTGAATTAACTTCCATAAGCTTTTTGTCGTTACGCAACAAGTGGGAAAGGCCACTTCTGTGATACAACAGAAACCCAAAAAAGCTTCCCAAAGACTAACCTCACGTATAAAGGGGGAGATTTCCTGGTATCACAGAAGTGGTTGGATAACCCCCTTGATCCCACAACCTTGAGCCTTCATAAAAGGGACAATGGCTGACCATAAGTGGAATTCTACAGGTCACCCCCGTCCACCCCCGTCCCCCCCGCCCTCCCCCAATTCCATGTTTAACCGGGGTGGTCCCACAGGACAGATTGTTCCTCAAATGATGGGAGCCTCCCAACCAGAATCGGCGCCTTTTCTTTCTCCAAAGAACCCAAGAACCGAACTGAAACCAGCGGAATTCAAGAACCCCTCGAGAGTGTTTCCCCCCCCCCCCCCTCCCCCAATGCCATTTTTTAAGGCGGTGGACATTTTTCGCAGAACCCTGAGCTTTTTGGCTTCACAGAAGTCTTCGAAGCCATCTGGTTGCTCAACTGCATGTTTCCGGCCTCGCCACATGACCCACAATCAAAACCCGGGTAGATGAAGGTTGGTAAGGGACCATCTCAACCACAAATAGCTGCGCCCGCCTTCTTAATTCTTTACATGGTTCTGGGTTCACCATTTTTGTACCGGGTTTTGATTATGACTCACCTGGCCAGGTTGACTCCGGGCTGGTCCCCAAATGGCCTGTCCCGCATGGACAAGGCAGGCTGCACCGGGAACCGGCCCCCCGGCCCCCCCGGGTGTTTTCGGCGGCGCGGGTTTTTGGACGCTCTTTCATGATGACAGGGGCCTTCCAAAAGGACATGTTCCGTGATACTGTGGATGGACGAAATCCATTTCGCACCTAACAAACCCCGGATTAGCATGATTTCCCTGGAAGTACCAACAAACCTTATGTTTTCATTCCCATGGTGACTCGTTTCGGTGCTGCGAAATGGACTTCGCGTCACCACAGTAGGAATGCACAGTAGGAAAGGGAAGATGCGTAATCCACTCGGACTCGGGACACGGACTCTTTTTTTTGGGACTCTTTGGCTGCGGCGCGGCGTTCTGCGTTGGCTTCGGCCTTTGGAACTAGCCCTACCTTCCATTTGCTTAAGAAAAATATATATTTATATATATGTATATGTGTATGTGTCCCGGAGGCTCCAATTCGATTGATTTAGGGCCTTCAAGCAACCTTGTTTTGAGGCCCTCAACCACCTCCAAAGAGTCTAATGGAGGGGTCTGGTCTTCCATTGAAAGCTCCAGGAGCCTCTGGGATATATATATATATATATTTTTCCCTTGTTGGTTTTAAAGGGAACTACTGGACATTATACATATATATATATATATTTAAAACATTTCCAGGTGACTTCCAGCAAATGGAGGCTACAGAGCAGCGGGTTTGGTGCATCGATGTTTAGAATCGGCGGATTGGGGGTGTCTTGTTTTGGTGCTGCCTTTGCTTGGGGGGTTCCCATCCGTCCGGATCCTTAAGTTTCTGGCTTGTTAGGGTTAGTGGTTTCCATTTAACCCACTGGAATGTATTCGCTTTTAGCAGGGGTTCTAGAGGAATACCAAAAAGGACGGCTACCACATGTATGTATACATATATATATATAATGTATGTATGTATATATATAAATATAGTTGTGGGGGGGGGTCCCTTACAAGAAGACACACCCGTTTGGATTCGGATCCAACAGTTCGGCCTTTTGGACGCAACCTGTCCGCAGGGATGTCGGAAGTGAGTTTGACCCAGTGCCAATAGGCTCCAGTGCTTGGGGTGCGTGCGTCGAGTTTTTTTTTGTGTGGCCCCGTTTCTTGGTTGGTTTAAGGAAAGCCAAAGTGGTTTCTCTGGGCCATCTCGGTGGGTTTTTCACCGCGGCGAGCAATTCCGATCCGGCAGCGAACACCCATCGGCTTCCTTTGCTTGTCAAATACCCTCCTCGTTGCAACGTGGAGCTCGGAGAACTGGTCCCTTTTTGAGGACCATGGGTGAAAAACCAAGGACCCCTGGCCCTTCGGGCTTCCACGTTTGATGGGAGGAAGATGTTGGCTCCGGAAGTATCACACGCCTGCTTAGAGATCCGGGGTATACCCCACTGAAGGGGTTGAGTCCGAACGAGGATTCATCTGGTCGGGAGAAGACAAAACACCGCGTGTCTCAAATGGTTTCCTTTATCTCCTTAAACCACCCCCAGGGTACTTGGGTGTTCGGCCAAGTTAGGGAGTGGCTGGCAACCTATAACCTCATGCTGGTAAGTAGGTGATAAGCCAGGTAACCACTTGCCAACTCCGAACACCCAAGGCAAAAAACCCACCCAAAAGCCAGCCTATGTCAAATCGGACCCACCCCCTCCCCCCCCCCCGCCTGCGAGCGGCGCAGCCCCATGAACGATTTCACTACTGGACATATTTACACATTTTTCCCAGAAGGCTCAGTCAAATGGAAGAAATCTAACTTGCTTTCAGCATAGACAGAATACGAAACAGAATCTGAAGATCCCAACATTTCTGGCCAGTCCAATCGAGCGGGAGTGCGGTTGTGGATGTCTTTCTCAATTGGTTTTTCAGGTCGCCCCATGGGTGTTCCCCTTTGCGAGCTTTCCAACTCACCCAGGGTCGTCTCAGAATGGTCCCAGAAACTACGGGCGCTTTCTTTTTGGCAGTTCAAACAACAACCCCAATACTACAAACCGATTGGATGAAAGTGCTGAATCATCGTCTGCACTTACGAGGGTAGTCCTTTCTGAAACTTTCTTGGACACATGTATGGACTACCTTATATGTGCAGGTTTCCTTTTGGCTGTGCAGCTGGCGATAGGGGCAATTTGCGCAAAAGTCCATGAGCGAAATCCACTCAGCACCGCTAAAAGTTGGCAAGTCTGCGATTTGGGGCATACCGTATAACTCCCTCATACAACAAGGTAGGGGGGACTGACAAGTGGGCTACAACCTAGGTTACCAACCACTTACTAACTTGGCGAATCGAGCACCCAAGCAGAAGGGTCAAATCGAGTTTCTGGATTTGCTGGGTTGGATCCGTACCCCGTTGCCTTTTTGAGAACATATGGCTGCGAGTCAATTTATAAGGTCCGGAACAGGGTCCGGAACCCACATGCGATCCAGACCTCCGTTCCAGACCTCCGTTCCAGACCTTGCCTAGAAACATGATCCAGACCTTCCGTTCCAGACCTTTTTTATATATTTATGTCTAGTTTAGAGTATTTACGGTAAGGTGATTTGGTAGGTTATTGACTCCCCCCTTTGTTTTGCCAAATGCTACGCGTTAAGGCTGGTGTTCGAGAAAAGCCTGAGGTGCTAACGATGGGGTTTGCTTGTCGAGCTTTGGTGGTTGGGGCTGCGTGGCTTGTAATCATTGGGACTTGGATGGAATTAAGCAGCGGTCCTGTTGACAGATGTGTTTTTGGAACGGCCTGTGAATGTTAAGGGTCAACCCCGCCGCAATCTGTTCGATACGATACGGTAACGGTTCGATACCGCTCTCGGTCGTCACATTGTTGAAACGACCATGTTTACATGCAGCTTGCTACCAAGTGCAAGCCACTCGCGTAACCGTTCCAGACCCCGTTCCAGACCCGTTCCAGACGTGTTCCAGACACAGCGGAGCAATTTGCCACCAAGTCCACATGCACAGTAGCTACGCTTCTTACGCGGCCCGCCATGCCGCCGAAGAAGCCTTCAAGGAGGTGCCGTATCGTACGGCCGCGCGCCCCTGATCGCTTCATTCATCCATCTACCCATTCATTCATTCATTCATTCATTCATCCATCCATCCATCTATCCATCTTACACTAAATGAACGAGCAAAAGGCTAAACTCTCTCGTCATAAAATATGTCTTCGGCGATTTCGCGTTGCTTGTTTTGTGTTTTTTCTCGGGAACGATATAGCGAAGCCCCAAAAACGATAACGTCGCATGACGTGCAACTGGCGCTTCGCGCTTCTATTTTGCACTGTGTGAGCCTTTTTTTGCCCCAAGCTGTAAGTTGCCATGACAGCTCCTGTCAATGCTCCTCGGCAATGCATGGTGGGCACATGTGTGCACGAGATGGGCCCACCCAGATGGATCACTAACGCACCCGCGCACACGCACACGCACAGGCGCCCGCAGGCACCGGCGCACGCTGCGACCTTCGAGCTGGAGCTGCCAAAGTGTAACTTGCGTACTGCGCTGGTACTGAAAGCAAAGCCGCCAATGCTTGGGAGCCAGAAGCATAGTCTAGTCCGCTGATCACATGACTACCGCAAGGTAGAGAAGGCTCTTGTGCGCTTGCTTGGCTCTAGCTTATTGCAAGTTTGTTTTTTTCGTGACACTACACGCGCCCAGAACGATACCCAAAACGACACCCCATCGATACTCCGAGAACGTCCCGGAGCAGCCAATGTGAGGCCTACCTAGTGCGTTTGCTTTTTCAACCACACGCGCAGCTCCTTCAGCGCACATCCTTCCGCGCACACAAAGGGCCCGCAACGGGCCAGGCCGCGGACGCCTTGGCGGGCTTGCGCTTGCTCCTCAGAGATCTGCTGCTGCAGGAGGATGGGAAGGCCTGACTTGCCCGAGCAGATCTGTGATCCGGAAGGCTTTGGAGAAGAGCCCGAGCTCCAAGAGTGCTGCCGCAGAAATTGCTCACTGCAGGGGGTTCGCCGGGCACTTTCCAAATCCACACGGCGTCGCAGGGAGGGCGCTTTGACACGCGCAATCCTCGCAGAGGGTTCATTGGGCGCTTTGCGCGACCCGAACAGAGGTTTCTTCGGGCACTGCACCCACGCGCGAAACGCGGAGAACCATAGGGGACTCGTTTAAAGTAGAATTAATACAGCCCACACAGGCTCACGAGTCACGGTCAAAATATGCGTCGATCACTTTATCAAGGCGGGGTTGGTCTTTGGGTTCCGGAATTGCACGCCTTGTTTTTGTGGTTGCCGGGAGGGCAAAACCATACCCACAAGCCAGCCAAACCATACCCACAAGCCACTGGACACTCAAGATTCGCCTATTGGGTGCTTTTGACCAAAGCTACACTCCCCGGCTTGTTACTCAAAACTGAGTTCCCCGGCTTGCTATTTGGAGGTTGCTGGAAGGGCCAAACCATACCCAAAAGTAATTTTGGAGCGTCGAAAACACCTTTTCGGATCACTCGCGGGGTGTGAACTGCACTCTGCGCCCTCCTTCCTACTGCTCTCATGCTTCTTGCTTGCACCCGCAGGCGCCACAGTCGGCGTGCCAAACCATACCCAAAAGCGTCGAAAACACATTTTCGGATCACTCGGAAAATGTGAACTGCGTTCTGGGCCACCGATTGCTCTCCTTCCTACTGCTCATGCTTCTTGCTTGCACCCGCAGGCGCCAGTCGGCACGCCAAACCATACCCAAAAGTAATTTTGGAGCGTCGAAGACACCTTTTCGGATCACTCGGGGAGTGTGAACTGCATTCTGGGCCACCGATTGCTCTCCTTCCTACTGCTCATGCTTCTTGCTTGCACCCGCAGGCGCCAGTCGGCACGCCAAACCATACCCAAAAGTAATTTTGGAGCGTCGAAGACACCTTTTCCGATCATTCGCGGAGTGTGAACTGCATTCTGGGCCACCAAAGTACTGCTTGCTCTCCTTCCTACTGCTCACGCTTCTTGCTTGCGCCCGCAGGCGCCACGGTCGGCATGCCAAACCATACCCAAAAGTAATTTTAGAGCGTCGAAAACACCTTTTCGGATCATTCGGGGGGTGTGAACTGCATTCTGGGCCACCGATTGCTCTCCTTCCTACTGCTCATGCTTCTTGCTTGCACCCGCAGGCGCCACAGTCGGCATGCCAAACCATACCCAAAAGTAATTTTGGAGCGTCGAAAACACCTTTTCGGATCACTCGGGGAGTGTGAACTGCATTCTGGGCCACCGATTGCTCTCCTTCCTACTGCTCATGCTTCTTGCTTGCACCCGCAGGCGCCACAGTCGGCACGCCAAACCATACCCAAAAGTAATTTTGGAGCGTCGAAGACACCTTTTCCGATCATTCGCGGAGTGTGAACTGCATTCTGGGCCACCAAAGTACTGCTTGCTCTCCTTCCTACTGCTCACGCTTCTTGCTTGCGCCCGCAGGCGCCACGGTCGGCATGCCAAACCATACCCAAAAGTAATTTTAGAGCGTCGAAAACACCTTTTCGGATCATTCGGGGGGTGTGAACTGCATTCTGGGCCACCGATTGCTCTCCTTCCTACTGCTCATGCTTCTTGCTTGCACCCGCAGGCGCCACAGTCGGCACGCCAAACCATACCCAAAAGTAATTTTAGAGCGTCGAAAACACCTTTTCGGATCATTCGGGGGGTGTGAACTGCATTCTGGGCCACCGATTGCTCTCCTTCCTACTGCTCATGCTTCTTGCTTGCACCCGCAGGCGCCACAGTCGGCACGCCAAACCATACCCAAAAGTAATTTTGGAGCGTCGAAAACACCTTTTCGGATCATTCGGGGAGTGTGAACTGCATTTTTGGCCACCCAAGTACTGCTTGCTCAAAACGATACCCAAAACGACACCGAAACCACACCCCTCGTGCTCGCATGGTGCTGCTGTGCTTCAAGTTGTTTATAAGTCTCGCTTGCAACTACCAAGTCACCGGACAGCCGGGCTGCGAGGCGCACGCGCGCAACGTGTAGCTGGTTTTGGCACATGCCTTGGACTGAGAGAATATGGGCAAAATTTTCTGGTTTTGGAGGGCTGTCTGAACGATACTCTGAACGATACCTAACGACACCCGGAAAGCACAAAAGGCGGGCCACCGCTTACCCATCAATCAGTGGTGGTCAGCGTGTGGGCCCTGCTCCACCTCCCATGCTTGTGGGCGGTCTGGAACCAGCGTCAACAAGCATGTCATGGAGCTTGTGGGGAGGCGCAGCATCTACACCCTTCCTGCCTTCCTGCCTTCCTGCCTTCCTGCCTTCCTGCCTTCCTGCCTTCCTGCCTTCCTGCCTTCCTGCCTTCCTGCCTTCCTGCCCTGCCTTCCTGCCTTCTTCCCTTGCTCCCTTCCTTCTTCTTCTGCCCTGCCTCCCTTCCTCTTCTGCCCTGCCTCCCTTCCTCTTCCTCCCTTCCTCTTCCTCCCTTCCTCTTCCTCCCTTCCTCTTCCTCCCTTCCTCTTCCTCCCTTCCCTTCCACCCTCCTTTTTCCCTTGCCCCATCCTTCCTTGCTCCCTTACTCCCTGGATTCCTTTATCCCT
Organism: Effrenium voratum; assembly: GCA_963377175.1. Classification (NCBI taxonomy): domain Eukaryota; class Dinophyceae; order Suessiales; family Symbiodiniaceae; genus Effrenium; species Effrenium voratum. The sequence continues at coordinate 790,440 of CAUJNA010002680.1, read as the reverse complement.
TCCTCCCCATCCTTCTTCCCTTCGTCCTTTCTCCTCCTGCTTTCTCTTCCTCCCAGTCTCTCTTCCTCTGCTCTCTTCCTCCCTTCTTTCTCTTTCCCCCTTCCACCCTTCCTTGACATAAACACACCAGTGTCTGAAACATTGCAGAACGATATAGCGAAGCCCCCGCCCAAAGTAGTCTTAGGTTTTGCCTCTCGCTCACGTGTGCTTGATGAGGACTCCACACATGTCTTCCCAGAGGTCCGGAACAACCAGCCTTACGTAACTGACTCGTTCCAGACGTCCGCGTCACCGCGGAACGTTCCACACCAGAATATTGACCCACACCCATATGTGTTGTCCTGCTGACCAGCAAGAACAAGTATAGAACCAGCGCTTGGGGTCGGTTTTCTCGGCGCCTTCCTGTTCCCGTTCTCCGTTTGTCGTGCGACCCCCGGCGGCGTTGGTGGCGGCGGGGGCAATTGAGGAGGCCCTACAAGTGCGTCGAAGGTGTCACGTTGGAAACAAAGAAGACTCTGACAAAATCCAAATAGGGAATCCCCTCAAAAGTGGGCTGGTGGGCGTCCAAAGAATCCCCAGTTAAAATTCACTCAAATATATACGTGGACCATGCAAATGATGTCCACCAAAGGGTCCCCAATTCAAATTCAGACCCATCGGGGGCCGAGCCAAGTAGGAGGCTGCCTTCACTTTTTGAGCTCATCAAACCATCTGATCGGCAGGTTCACAAGACCCGCAAGGCTCGTTGGGTGGGTCTTCGGTGGGTCTGCGGACGGATTGGACCCCGGGGCCCAACACGGATTTTCCGTTTTCGGGTGGTTTTCCAATCAGGCTGATTTGAGGGGGACCCTCAAACTTTTGGTGATTCCCAGTCATCCGGTCGTTTCTTTTTTAGGGGTTGAGCGGCAGTTGCCAATTAACCCGCTAAAAATGAATTTCACTGAGACCAGGGGATCAGTTTGGACAGCTCAGAAAAAGTGGGTTTGACATTTGTTCAACGTCCTTTCTTGAGGATATTTTCCTGAAAGATCACCAGCCCAAAAGGGATACCCTTAAATTTCTTTGCCCCATACCCTGCCTGAGGCTTGTGAGAATTCCCCCCCCCCCGGGCCCCCCCAGTCCCGGAATCGATGCGGTCTTTGCGGCCTGTCGTTTGTCGGTTGCATCTTATCAGACCTGTTGGGATAGGTGCCGAGGAGGAAGCACAAAAAGGGACAGTTTGGAGGGGTTCCACAAAAAAAGACACACCCATCACCATGGCCGGCGATTTTTACGTTTGCTTCCTTTTGGGTTGATGTTCTAAAGGGCGTGTTTTTGAGTCAGCCCTTCAAAGCGTTTCCACCTGCCTTGGCTCACTCTTAGTCCACCCAAAATCCATTTATGTCCAGGTCCTTTGGGCAGAGCGGTTGCAACACCAAGGGACCCACTTTGAGACAAACCAGGGTGCTGTCATCATTTTTGCTGTACATGGTCCATAGGGCGTTCACCACCTATTTTCCTCATTCCGGGAACAACGTATCTTGACCGCGGCTCAAGCAGCGCGACGAAGCATGCCCCAGCTTTTGACATGTTACCATCAACGTTGCCGAGTTGGAAAGACTTAGATTCCCACTCCAAACAGGGTACACTCAAAAACACACACCCACAGATCCACAGATGTGCTTGTCTGGTTTGGCGAATTTCCCCTTGGGAGGTGTCTCACTTGTGTGCCTTCCTCCTGTGACCCACCCTTGGAATTTGGAATCGGAATGTTCAAGCCAGCAGAAAACCAAAGGGGAACCCGTCATTTTGGGGGGATTCCCCTATTTTGAGAGACACCCCGCGATTTTGGGCAACGCTACAATCCCTGTTGGTTTAGGGGGACTCCAATGACCAGCCGCCGGGCAGGACCAGCTGGAGGCCCACCATGTGCGGGAACCCGGCAGATGAAGATTCGAGAAGACAAACATGAAGCCAGACCTCGTTGCCAGACGGACGCGATGATTTGTTTGCCCTTTTGGAGTTGTCCATGATTTTCCGATTTCCACCAGATTCTTGTTTTGCAGGCAACTTTTTTCCGTTTCAAGCCCTGACAAAGAGGTGTGTTGTTTCTTTTTTTGCGAGTGTCTGGCCCAGTTCGAGTTTCGGTGCCTCTGAACGCTCGCACTGGCCATCTGAGCGCGGATTTGTCCCCGAAGGAAGGGGGTCGTTTCGGCGTTCAAAGCGAAGCGAAAAGACGAGCCGCAGAAATTGGTCGGGGTTTTCCCGAGCTAACCATGACCCCCCAGTAAGAACATGTCGGTTATGAGTTCTTATTTTCGGTGCCTGGTGGACAGTATGTGTCGAAGGCCTGCTTTTGACCCGGAAACTCAAAAGACTACCTCAGTCGACTCAAAAAGGCCCCTCCGCGGAGAATCGGACGCCGACGATGGGGTGTTGGAAGCAAACTCTCTTTTTGGGAACGAACGCCCCAAGAACCCGAAGCTACCATTGGAAAGAGGGTACCAACTGGGCTTGGTAAGGGAAACCAGCAAACCCCTTTTGTGGCTCGGAGTGTGGTTGGACAGAGGGTACTCAACACAACACAGCATGGTGGCTCATCGTTTTCCGAGGCAACGCCTTGGGTTGTGTAAAGGGAACCCAAGAGGAAACAACCCTTTTGAGGTGTTTTTCTTTGAGACATGCCCATACTGTGAAGGGACGAAATCCTGCACCATTTTGAAACCCAGAGAAGCCAGTGTTTGTGGGTATTTACAGGGGAATCATCAGAAGCCAGGGTTTCTGAGCGGTGCGAAATGGATTTTGTCCACAGTATGGAGCGGCTAGGCAGGATTTGGTCTCGCACCCCGACGGGTGCATGTTGACGTCAGGGAGTGCCATGCGAGAACTGCTCTCTCCAACTACTGCAACTTGTTCCTCGTTGGAGCAACGTTTGGTTTGTTGCATTCTGCTTGGATGTTAGGACTTTAACTTTTTGCCAACTGATGGGTTTTCCGAATTCAACCACTAAAAGTTCAACTTTTAGCAGGGGAGCAGAAAGCAACCGCGCAACGTTTGGTTTGCTGCCCACTTGTTTGGGGAAAGAGTGCGCCCTTCGCTCGCGATCCGAGGGCGTGTCGCGGTCCCTGACGCCCTCCACCCGCGCCTCGCCGGGGGCCCCGGGGGCCCCGACCCGCGGCTTGCGGCTTTTGGGAGCTGCGGCAAGGTTTCTGCGGGGGGCTGCTACCCTCCCACCAATGAAAACACATGGAACCCGGACGTCCGGGACCCGGTCCCTTTGAAAGGAAGATGCTGGAAGACCAGGACCTATCTGTCAGGTTCCATGTTAATCTTCTACTTCTAGGAGTTCACTCAGGTCTCTGTAGATGCCGAGGAATTTCGACTTTCCAGACCTCGGGTCGCGAACACCTTTGAAATCCCCCCAAGCGGTTCGAGTCAGTTTTGGAGGGGTGCAGGCCTTTGCTGAAATCAACGACCAAAAGGAAGAGCCTCGTGTTTCGTCCACGTTGAAATCCACGGAGATAGGACTAAGGGTTGATTCGCCACTATCTTCACTCGGTCTCTTTGGACAGCATCCAAGGTTCAAACAAACTTGCCCCATCTTTTTTGTGAAGAGAAGGATCCCTGAAGAGAATGGAGGGCTAGACTGGGTGAGCAACTGGGGGAGTTGTTTTTTTCCCCGATTTTCCATTCTCAACCCATAGACTTGCAGGACCTTTACAACCAGTAAGATAAGAATAATTACATCACCAACTTTCCTTGGGGTCTCGGAGACTCCTTTGGGGGTTGTTTCACTAGGGTAAATGGACCAAGTTCCTTTTGGCTTCCCTTTACTGTACAACCATTAAAGCAAGATCTAGTTGGCAACCAGCCATTTTCCCTCTTGGTTTTGAAAGGGTGGTTCCTTGCTCACTTGCTATACAGGTAACTGGCTCGACTGGGGCTGGTATGTAATCACTTAGTCATGAAAGAGCGTCGTTTACTTGCGCCCTTGTCTTGCCATCCCGCAGGCACGCCCAACTCACAAAGGAGGGCTGCGCGGGCCCCGTCCAAGGGAAGAAACCACAAACACGCTGCCCGCCTTGTGAGGCCCTTCGGGGTAGCCGCGAGCTGAGTTGGACAAAGGGGGGAATGACCCAGCTCAGGTTCCTCTTGGTTTTTGGATTGGCGGTTTAGGGATTTGAACTGGCTTTTGTAGAGGGTAAATGGGAAACCCCCGTGACCTCCACACCACCACTCCAAACCACCAATTGAGGCAAGCTGAATATAAGGAGCATGGGTGTGCTTTTTTGGTGTCACAATTTACAAGGGGAGAATCCATCTATTTTCCCAAAAGGGCACTCTGATGAAGAGCTCAATAAGTAGAATCACGGACACAAGCGGCCGCGCAATGCCCAAGACGCAGCAGACGTTCACTGTGATGTACGATGAGGAGTCGTTGGGCGAGCGCAGGGAGCGGGTGAGGGGCTTCATCCAGCAGACGGAGATCCTTGGCGGCCTTCAAGCACTACTCTGGCACCAACCATGGAACGCCCATCTTAGTTGGTGGGTTTGGATGGTTTTGAATCAGTAGGTGGTTTGGTTTGGATGGTTTGGGGATTTGAGCCTCCTGGCTTTTGGGTAGAGGGTAGATGGAAAACAACCCCTCACCCACCAAACTACCAATCCAAACCACCAATTACGGGGAAGCTGAATACAAGGAGCATGTCCTTTTTTGGATTGATAGAACTCCCTGGTTGGCCTGAACCTACCAGACTAATCCATCTATTTGTTCAAAATGGCACCTATGATGAAGGGCTGAATTATTAGAACCAGGCGGCCCTTAGTTGGTGGCTTGGATTGGTGGTTCGGGGATGTGAACCCCTGGCTTTTGTAGAGGGTACATGGAAAACAACCCCTTAGCCACCAAACCACCAATCCAAACCACCAACTAGAGAGAAGCTTCTATTTTTTGGGCTTGGCAGACAATGGATGGCAATTCCTGGTTGACCTGTTTGTTTCATAACCTACCAGGGAGAAATCCATCTATTTTTCGAACAGGGCACCTATGCTGAAGAGCTGTATAATTAGAATCAGGCAGTGGATTGGTGGTTCGCCCTCTATTGAATTTGCTTAGATCCTGTTCACCCTTGCAGAGCTAACATGTTTTGACCCACCATCAAAAGCAGTGGCCGGATTGCTTGCCAGGGGTTGTCAAAACAGGCCAGCCGAGTGAATGTCCATGTTGGAAAGATCAAAGCAGCTTCATGGGCCATGAAATGATGCGGGGCATGTGTTTCTTTTTGGCTGTTTCCTCAAGGAAGATAAGGACCTCTTGAATGGCCTTCAGTTTTCCGCTTGATGTTCCCTGAACCATTGACAAAGCGCGGTTTCCGCTGCGAGGACTAAGTCGCATGTCACTTCGAACACGTAGCCATCTCTTTAAAACCCAGTGCTTACCCCACAAAAAGCATGATGCTTTGGGTTCCCCCGTGTGGGGTGCTTTCCTCTTGGCGGGACCCCTAATCATTATGGTTTCCTTTCTTTTGAAAACCACAAGCCTAGATGGAGCGAGGGGCTTGCCATTTGGGGCTTTCGTGGAAGGTCGCTCCAGCCTATGCGTGTGGCGTTCCGCTGGCCGCACGTGTGGTCACAGCCAGGCGTTGCTCTCCTGACCTCCTTGTGCCCCTATGTCCAAAGGGTCCCCAAGAACGCCCAAAGCCGCCCGAAATGAGAAAGACATCCCAGTTTGTGTCTTTTTGTTTAATGTTGGTTGCCCAAAGACATGCTTTGAAGGAATTAGCCAGAAAAACCAACAGGTTGAACTAGCCAGGAAAACCTACAGGAAAACCAGCAGGTTGAACTAGCCAGGAAAACCACCCCACATCTTTGTCTCCAGACACCCCCGGCAAAACTCAATCGCGCGCATGAGGCATCCTGGAGCCGGGGACTTGGCTTTCGTCAACTTAGACTGTTTTTTTCCTTGGAATCCACAAGCCAATGCAAACGAACGAGGGGTGAAGTGGGGGTTTTAGTGTCGCGCCAATCCATAATTGACTCCATGTCAATCAAATGTGGGGGTGTCTCTGGGTTTCGGAGCACTTTTGGAGGGGCCCCACACCCCTCGAAAAATAAACTGGGGTTGATAAATTAGGGGTCAACACGAACACTTGGTCGGTTTGGTGGTTTGGATTTGAACCCCTGGTTCTTGTAGAGGGTAAATCCTGGTTCTTGTAGTGGGGGTTTTAATGTCCAAGACCGTTTTGGAGCGAGTTGAGCAACTCACGGAGCGGCTGTAGGGGCTGGAAGATGTGAGGAATTGGCTAGCAACTCCACACTACGACATACAGTTAAAAATACGCAAGACGTAAAATGACGTAAAACAACTGCGGCGATCTGATCAGCACCTGAACTACATTAATTTCGACCTTACAACTGCGTCCCAACAGCATGTGTCCAATGTTTAAACTAGCTGCGTGCCCGCAGCTGAATCCAAACCAAGTTCTGGATAATGTGATCCATTTGCCTACTTATGGCGATTGATTTGCTTCAACGAATGTCTGGTTTGGGATGATTGTAATTTGACCACATACATGTTGATTCATGTTTTCTGTGAATCAGTAACCCGGTCAGATGGATGAATAACGAAATGTCTCCCCCCAAAGCGAAGCCCTGACGTTGAAGATTGTGAATCAACCAGGTGTTGATTGCCCCTCGATTCACCTGACCATTCAAAAGTAGGATTCTGCTGAGGGGAATCGTACAGACATGACGTACCACATCGAGCAAAGTCGAACCAGGATGCCCCAATCAATCCTGACACGATTAGGATCGTAGATTGTTGGTCAACTGTTGCCCCAAGGACTGATGGATGGATTTTAATCGGACTTGCTTGTCGCAGTGGGGCTTGATCTTTGCCCAGCTATGTTTTATAGTGTCCCCCCCAAATAAGCCACAATCAAAGCCCGGGTAGTGAAGGGAGGGAAAGGGGCAGTCCCAACCATGCCTAGGTTCGGATATTCGCCCGTCTTTGCTTTTGTTTTTTGGATAGCAGGGGGGAAGGCAACCATCAGCTTGATTTGCAGGCGGTTCTAGCTGGTTGGGTGGTTTTCAATTTTCACAATGCTTCCCTGGAAAGGAATCGAGAAAGGTAAAAAAGAAGGTTCCTCTTAAAAGGAAGGTTATTCATGGTTCCATGTGAATTTGTAGGGCGCATTCCTTTTTTGGCCGTGCAAACACTTGATTTATCTTCTCATCTATCAGGTTAACCCTCGCGGGGTCTCTAGAGGAAATCGATCCAGGTGCCGATTGGTGGTCAAATCGCCCCCCGGTGTTTGCAGAGGGGTATGGGAAACCACCCTAGCCCCCAAAACACGAAACCACCAAACCACGAATCCACCCCTACTCCAACGACTCCAAAAGGGTGCTCCATTTACCATGATGTCATGTTGGTGCAATTTTTCGGGCCGCCGCAGAAAATGGGAAGCCACTCCCCGGAACAGCTGCAAACCAGCAGCGCCGCGCTCCGGTCGATCGGCCGAGGCGATGTGTCCTCCTCGCCCTGCGATATGAGCCCAGGTGCCTTGGGGCAACCTGTGGAGGGACCGGTGGAAAATTGTGGTATGCAACCACCCACATATCCATCCTATTGGTACATAAACAAACAAACAAATAAACAAGGTAAGTAAGCCAATTATCCAATTTTGTATGCATAACTGAATGTACACATAAAAACTATGTTTGCTTGTATTTTTCCACCCAACACCTGGCTGCATTTTTGGCACTCCCCACAAAGACAATCACAATAATTATCTTCTCTGGCTCCCCCATTCCAGTTTGAGAGAAGCAGATCAAAACACCAAAACACTAGCCGCTATGACTGGAGTGTTGTTGTTGTTGTTGTTGTTGTTGTTGTTGTTGTTGTTGTTGTTGTTGTTGTTGTTGTTGTTGTTGTTGTTGTTGTTGTTGCTGTTGTTGCTGTTGTTGTTGTTGTTGTTGTTGTTGTTGTTGTTGTTGTTGTTGTTGTTGTTGTTGTTGTTGTTGTGGTTGTGGTTGTTGTGGTTGTGGTTGTGGTTGTGGTTGTGGTTGTGGTTGTGGTTGTGTTGTGGTTGTGGTTGTTGTTGTGGTTGTTGTTGTTGTTGTTGTTGTTGTTGTTGTTGTTGTTGTTGTTGTTGTTGTTGTTGTTGTTGTTGTTGTTGTTGTTGTTGTTGTTGTTGTTGTTGTTGTTGTTGTTGTTGTTGTTGTTGTTGTTGTTGTTGTTGTTGTTGTTGTTGTTGTTGTTGTTGTTGTTGTTGTTGTTGTTGTTGTTGTTGTTGTTGTTGTTGGTTGTTTGTTGGTTGTTGGTTGTTGGTTGTTGGTTGTTGGTTGTTGGTTGTTGGTTGTTGGTTGTTGGTTGTTGGTTGTTGGTTGTTGGTTGTTGGTTGTTGGTTGTTGTTGTTGTTGGTTGTTGGTTGTTGGTTGTTGGTTGTTGGTTGTTGGTTGTTGGTTGTTGGTTGTTGGTTGTTGGTTGTTGGTTGTTGGTTGTTGGTTGTTGGTTGTTGGTTGTTGGTTGTTGGTTGTTGGTTGTTGGTTGTTGGTTGTTGGTTGTTGGTTGTTGGTTGTTGGTTGTTGGTTGTTGGTTGTTGGTTGTTGGTTGTTGGTTGTTGGTTGTTGGTTGTTGTTGTTGTTGTTGGTTGTTGGTTGTTGGTTGTTGGTTGTTGGTTGTTGGTTGTTGGTTGTTGGTTGTTGGTTGTTGGTTGTTGGTTGTTGGTTGTTGGTTGTTGGTTGTTGTTGTTGTTGTTGTTGTTGTTGTTGTTGTTGTTGTTGTTGTTGTTGTTGTTGTTGTTGTTGTTGTTGTTGTTGTTGTTGTTGTTGTTGTTCTTCGTACTGTATGGACGAAATCGCGTACCAATTTGAAACTATGGGACACCATTGTTGGTTGGTATTTGCAGGGGGACTGGATAATCCAGAGTTTCTTAGATGGTGCGAAAGGATATTTCTTCCATTCACAGTAGTGTTCCTGCGCAAAATACACACCGTTTTTAGCTGATGTCGTGCCTGGACTAGAAAAGAGGTTTTTGCCACGGAAACTAGGTTCTTCCTATTTGGGGTGCGGTGTCAGGTAATTGTTCAGGGCTTTTCGGCCATGCCCTACCCCATACCCCATATTTTTTTGGGGGTAGAGTTGGACAGACTGGGTTTTCCTACAGTGAATCCTCCTCCTTTTTCATGGGTTGACAAATCATAACATGCGTATTGGTCCAGAAAACGACCACGAGAGAACCGCAGGTTTTAGTCCATGTTTCCACTTGCCAGGGCCCCAGCCACGTGGGTCTGTTCTCCTGGTTTTGGCTCCGGACCCTTCAAAAGAGCCTTTGGTGGTTTAATGCTGACCCCGGAAAAAAGCCAACCTTTGTTCACTATGGGGGAACACCCCCCTCCAAGAGTGATGGATCTTCAACCGGGGCTTGTTAATCTGGGGTCAACATGAAGCATCAGCTGTTGGGCCAGGTTCCGCTCATTTCTCGTTCCCCTGGATGTTTTTTGCACCTTATTTTGTTGAGGCAGGACTTCGGACCGGGTTCCTCAGGAACTGAGCGCATTCGTTTTAACGCCTTTTTTTTGACCACTTGCCCATGGACGAATTTGGAATTCGGGAGGTGGACCGTCATTTGTTTATGCTTTATTCAACGTCCGCCATGGCTTTGGAACCTGCTTTTTGGCTTCGCGCGCCAAAAAGCCATGGTGTTTGGGCAGGGTTCCGATCAAAACTTCCCGCGGTTTGGCACGTCTACCCGGACTCTTCCTTTTGCCGCAGGCTCGCGGCGCCGAGCGGCCGGGGGCTTCAAGCCGGCGGGTTGTTTGGAGGGGGTGTCGAACCTTGCCGGGGGTGGGGGGGGGGGGGGGTCCTGTGGGGGGGGGGGGGGGCGTTTTGGATTGGACCATGTCCCTCTGAAAGGGACCTTGTGGGTTTATCTGGAAGAAATCAGCGCCTCAGTTTCGCCTTGTTTTCTCTTTTGGACGGGAATTCAAGCCGGTTGCGGATCAAAAGGCTGAAAGGTAGCCCGTTTCGCCCCCAGAGATGTCGCGCCTCAAGCCCGGGGAACTTACTTCCCAAGTGTTTGGATGTATTTGTTTCCCACGTTTTGGGAAGACCCTTTGGGTCTGTCTTTTTCTTAAAGGTAATCCCTCTTTGGTTGGTCTTAAGAGGAAAATGACACAGGAAAAACCACCATTTTGGGGGGGCCACTAAAACAAGACACTCCCAGTAGTGGCAAAACAAATTCGGGAGCTTTGTTCTGCCTTGCAGGGCTTCTTACGAGCCTTTATTTTGCTTGTGGCTGGTCATCGCTTCTTGGACCGACCCTGGCGGTCCGTCCAAAGGGTCCAAGCGGAGTTGAGACCAACATTTCTTTAGAAGATCGATCATATATGTATATATATATATATATACACCTATTATGAATGTCATAATCACCATTGTCTCAGTTGTTCAGTGGCTCCCTTTTCCCTTTTTGGTTGGTGGCTGCCCCACTAAAAAATCGGTTCAAGCCCAAAAAAGAATTGGTTCCAATCCTTTTTTTCCAGGGTCACTGAACAACTGAGTTTAAGCCCCAGGTAGGAAAACCCATCCATTTTTTGTTTACCAGAAAACAAGAAACACAGACACACACACACACACACACCAAGTGTGGATGAAGGCTGCTGCTTCAGTGTTTGAGTTCTGCTTGGTGATGCGGTGGGAAATAATCACCATTGTTTATTCATTTCATTTTCGTTTTTTGCTTGGCTCTTCAATTCTTAGTTTTGCCCTCCTTTAGCTCCCCCGAAATGGAGTTGAGGTCATGGACTGCTTTGGGGTGGGGGGGGCTAAGGAGAAGCACAGAAGAAGGGCTTAGTAAGGGGTTGATAAGGGGTTATTAGTATGGTTAGTAAGGGGTTAATAAGGCCTTAATAAGGGGTTAGTAAGCCCCTTTGTTCGCCCCTTTTGAGGGTGTGTGGTGAGGGAGTGTAGCCATTCGCACGTCCCAACTTCCTTTCTCGAGGTGACTGCCGACCCTGGGGGCCGCTTGGAGGAGGCAAAATTTGCGGAAGCTTCCGGCGGCGTTTTTTTTCTTCTTTTTTCTCCCGCCGGAAACGCCGGGTGCAGGGTCTGGGTTTCCGAGAAGGGGAGTTGAAATTGTTTGCGCTTTGTCAGTGGATTTCAGACAAGGTTTTCCCGCTGTAGGTTCGTTTTTTGTACTCTTTTAGTACTCTTTTTCATATCCTACAGGGATGGGTCCACAAAATCGCATCCAAACCGTTTCCTAGTTTAGAGGGTATGTGTTTTGAAGGCTATTTTCACGAGAACTCCCAGCCGTCCGGTTCCTTAGGATGTTCGCCCTTTTTGTTGGTTTAAGGTTAAACACGTTTTCAAGGGAACTCTTTCACCTGGTAGCAGTGGGGGCGCGTACGTCGGCACTTCAGATAAGGAGGTCCTTGCTGGGGCTGTGGTTGGCAATTGATTCTCCTGGCGCCAATGTATCACATGCAGCGCACCGTCCTGGACCCTTCGATGATTGGGTGAGCCCTTCAGCCACGAAGCCTCTTCCGTCCAGGCTCCAGCGACGGTTCGACAAAGCCTCCGCGTGGTCTTGGGAAAGCGTGCTGTCAGTGTTAAATTGCGCCCATTGTGTTTGCTTCAGCCGGGGGGCCCATAACTGAAGAGCCAACCAAATAAAATTCAATGTCAAAATACAGCCCAGACATACAGCTTCTAGCTTCATTTGCTTTCTTTCTCAGCAAATGACAAGTTGTGACTGTCACTGACTCGTTTAGAAAATCAGGGAATTCTGCAGTTGATTTGTTGCACTTGGACTTGTCCCCGGGTTTCTGGACTCGCGTTTTGGGTTTGGACCCATGTAAACAAATCGGTTTCCGGCCTTTGGGCCAGCCCGCTCGGCTCAACCCACAAGGACCACAGCCCATCTTGTTTGACTCGGGTCCCGAGTCCCTTTTGACGCGTCACCAGTTGGAGACGGTAAGTGATTCGGGTGAGCTGGGCACGTGACTGTCCTTTGGTTCAAGCTGAAACCCGTTTAGAATCCGTCTAGGGTCTCTTCACAGTTGTCACACGAAAAAACAGATATTCAATTCAGCGGATCAACAATTTTGATTTCCCTCACAACGCCACTCAACATGGATATCGATAATCACAAACACGTGTTTTGTCTTTTGGAAACATGCCTTTTTGGGTTTCAGAGTCTAGGATTTCAATTCCGTCCCTTTCCCAATGGGCCTTTCCCCGCTGACAGGCACGGACACCAACAACATTGCAATGAACCTCATAAGCAAAGGGAGATGCAAAATATGTATATGCTAAACAGTGTTATGGGTTTCATGTTAATACATCAATACATATGATCAACCCCCAACATATAGCCTCATTTCGGGGTTTTTATAAGGGGTAGCTCCTTCCCAGAAGGCCCCCCTTGGTCCATGACAGAAGGAGTCGCCTCATCTTGAGAAACACTAACGTATATGTAACCGGCATCGCCAAAACATGAGAACATGGGGCCTGGGTGCCTGGGTTTCGGTCAGGCGCGGGCGCTGCTTTCGGAGATGCTCTCAGGCCGGCAGTTGGCACAGCTTGGTTTTTTGTTTTTGAGGCTCGGTACCCATTTTCTTCCGTTTGGTTTAAAAGGGAAACCAAACAAATTGTTGGGGTCCCCTTAAGAGACACACCCACATGGGATTTTTTCATGCTACGTGCCTTTGTGTGCCATTGCTTGCTTGCTTGCTTGCTTGCTTGCTTGCTTGCTTGCTTGCTTGCTTGCTTGCTTGCTTGCTTGCTGGCTGGCTGGCTGGCTGGCTGGCTGGCTGGCTGGCTGGCTGGCTGGCTGGCTGGCTGGCATGCTGGCATGCTTGTGTGGGAGAGTGATGACTTTGGCCGGAGGGCCCATTCCAATTTGCTGGCTTAGCCGTGGAACCAAAATTGCCTGACGAAGTCACCCTCGTTCCTGTCAACAAAACACATGTTTGTCGGGTGCTCCACAGCTTATGTTTCTTGATTTCCCAGAGCAAAAGGGGATGGGCAGGTTTTCCCCTGTGGATGGACAGAATCCAGAATCAAGTTGAAACCACAGGAAGCCATTGTTTCTTGCACTTTAAAGGGGAATCATCATTCCAGAGTTTCTTTAGGTGGTGCAGGAATTCGTCCTTCCAGAGTATATTTCTCTTTTCTTGTTACCTTTCGGCCCAACTCAAGGTGTGATGTTTTCAGGGGGAAATATGGTTGGGAATTTTCAGAACGAATCGCCTGAGCAGTGGGTGGGTGGGCGATTTTTTTTTCTCCACCTAAATGATGTTCACCGATCCCCAATGAAAGTTCATGGGAATCCAGGTAGGTGGGTTATAACCATAGGTGTCCTTTTGATCGGTGAGCCTGGTTAAAAATAGATGGGTTCCACTGGTTTACATGGGTTTTGTTCCATTTACCAGGGGAACCCATCTATTTTTCCAAAAGGCCACCTATGGTTGCAACCGTTTCCAAATTACTTGGGCCACAATTAAAAACCCGGAAAGTGAAGGTTACTTGAGCAGTTCCATGAGAATGAGTTTGGAGACCAGGAACTTCCATGGTTGTCTTGAAATGTTTGGTTTTTTCTACTTCTGATATTGTTTGCTGGAGTGTAGTTTTGAAATCTGGTTTGTTGACTTCTTATATAGTTTGCTAGAGTGTAAGGGTTAAGGGACAATCCCAGCCACAAGTCTTTCCCAGAATTAGCTTCCCCCCGTTTTTTCCCTTTTCTTTTTTTGGGTCCGTTTGTTTTCCATTAACCAAGCAAAACAGATATGTTTTTGCTGGGGTCCTGATTCCAGCCTAGAAATGGGTGCGGGTACGAGCCCACCACTTCGTCTTGGGTTCTTCCAGGCAGCACGAAGAGCTCGAGCTCGGCCCGGAACTCGTGATCCGGGAAACTGATGCCGCATCCGGATGGCTCGAACTCGGGGAACCCGACTCTTGGTGGAGTTTCTTGGGTTTCCCTGTGAAACTAAGCCACAAAGGGTAGCCTCCAGAAAAGGCATAGGCACCCAAATGATTTGTTCTGCGTTCCTGATGTGTCTATGATGAGAAGAGGCAACGAGCTCTGAACGTCCCACAACAAATCGGGGGAGTCTGTCTTTCTTTGAGGGTACCACATTTTGCCTGGGGAAACCGTTTTAAAGAGAATCGATTTCACTACTGAACATCTGTCCATTTTATCCAAGGGACTTAAGAAAGGAGAGAAACAGGAGCCTGAGAGAGCCCTGTCCTTTTCGCCTTGACCAAAAATGGGTTCAGGATGTTCGATCAAGTTCGCTTGTGTTTGGCCACTTGGGTTATAACCTACCAATATCGGGTGGTTATCTCCACTCAGGGGGGCTTATTGGCGGGTGGTGACTCAGGCTACGAACAACTTGCAATCTTGGCGAATCGAGCACCCAAGCAGCTATGAGGGTTTTGCGGAAAGCGAGTCTTTTAGGAGTCCCTCCTTCTTTAACGAAGGCAAAGGTGGTGTTCTTTATTCCCGAAAGTATTGCGAAGGGTTCTCCAGGCAAATTCTGGCACCGATGGCCCAAATCAGCTTGCGCAGGCAAGTTGCGCGTGGTTCTAGCACCTGGCTTACTTGGGATGATCCTCGAAAGGCGTATAGCTTTATAGATTTTCATAGGCATGTTTGTAGTCGGGTCCTTCATTCTCCCTTTACACAAGAATGGGACCTGGTTTCAGAAGCCGGCTTGAGTTGAGCCGAGCTTTTCTCCGATCAGCTTTCGGCCGGGCCACAAGCTCCTTTCGGTGAAGGCCCCGAAACTTTTCGGGTTCCTTCCGAGCTGCGTTGCTCCAGAGGAGAAGCCTGGTTAGTCAGCTGGGGTGTGCAGACCTCCAGACTAAGTCTTGGCAGATCTTCTTTTTTTTGGGGGTTTCTTGCGTTGGGTGGGCCCACTCACTGGCACTCCGAGCCTTTAACCTTTTGGCTTCCCACTCTTGGGTTCCCATTAGTCATGACCCCAAAAGGTGATCTGGACAAATTCTGGGTTTTCTGGAGGGGCAGAGGCCATGGATTCGACTGGATTCTAGGGGTAACTTCCATTTCCATTCTGAACCCAGGGATCCGAATCTTTCCAGAAAGCCACCACAAACCCTGGGGACACCCATTTGGCTATTGAAAAGAATGATGGTTGAAAAGAATGGAATCGGAATCACCCCGTAGAATGAAATAAACCCTTCCCCCTTCGGAGCTCCCACCTATGGCCCCAAAAGCTGATCACCCTTCCTAGGTTTTCCTAGGTCCCCTTCAGATCTAAAACCCTGAAACAGCTGGCGATTGAAAGAAGGATGGTTCAAAAGAATCGAATCGGAATCAACCCCTAGAAGGATCAGATCTGGTTTCCTTCCGTTGCTTCGGGTTCGAGTTCCTTCCCTGACGGAGCCTTCGAGGCCTCACTGGAGGACGCCAGGCGCGAGCTTTCGGCCGAGCGGCAACCGCTGGTTTCAGGCTAAGAGTTGTCCATCCTGCATTTTACTTTTATTTTTATTTTTTAAACAATAATAATAAATGAAATGAACACGAGCCGGCGTTTTGTAAGATAGACCTTTTTTGTTTTGACACACAACGCATGGCATAGTTGCCTGTACCCTTGGCTTACATGGCCTTGCCAATTTCTGAATACAACTGGACAAAAGCGACTTGCCACTGAAATTTCAGTTTAATCGAACTTCCAATTTCAATCGCTTTCAGTTCTAATCTGGCATTTCGGTTTAAGAGATGCCAACTGAACCAAAGCGACTTGCCACTCGCAAGCCTTGGCTTCCTGGAGTTCCGAGTGCCTGGAAGCCACGGTGAGAAGTGTGTGAGCCACTTGCTCCAAACCTGGGTCGGTGAAGGCTACGGGACGACCCCCACCCCTGTTGTTGGTTAAGTTTTTTAGTTTCTTTTTTCTTTGGGGGGGGGGGGGGTTCTGTTTATTTTTAGTAGGGGGCTGCAGATATCTTGCTACCATACCAAGGGTTGTAAAGAATCCCAACCACAACTGGGGTGCGGAATTCCGGCCCTTTGAGTCTTTACCATGGTGTTGGGTGGACCATTTTAATGTCAGGTTTTGATTATGACTCAAGTGGCTCGGCAAGTGGAATTGCCCCGCTTCATGCAAATCCAAGCAATTCCAAAGGGTAACTCCAACCATGCAACCCTTCCAAAGACCCAGTTCAAGTGGGTCCCTGCTTCACCCGTTAAAGGGCGTCTTTTTGTAGGTGAAAGTGGGTTGTGGCTGCCCGTGTCTTCATCCATGCATCGATCCACACCAAACCCCGCCCCAGCCCCGAACCGTCCTTATCCCATCCCCTCCCGTTTCACATCCCAATCCAATCTAATCCATGCACTTCCGTACTGTGCATGGACGAATTCCATTTCGCACCACCAAAGAAACCCTGGTTTCGGATGATTGCCCAACGTAAATATCAACAAACGGAATGGTTTCAACCATGGATTCATTTCGTGGCACGAAGGAAAGTCGCGCCACCATCCAGGGTATGATCACGACCAAAGCTGATGTTCAAGTCTCCCGCAGCTTGTGCAAGTACATTTCAATGTAGACCATCCACCGTAGGATTGCCCCCAGGATTGCACCATCGTTCAGAACCCTGGTTTCTGATTCGATTACCCAACGTAAATACCAACAAATAATGGTTTCAACCATGGATTCAGGTCGTGGTGCGAGAAGCGGATGTCGCAACCATCCACGGTAATTATGGAGGTTAAACAAATCTACTTCTACAAGGGGTATAAACTGCCATACCAGCTGGGTCCCCCAGTAGTGCCCTTTTGCCTTGTTCTTTTTTGGGAGGGTTCCCCTACTAAAATAGACAAAACCGAAAAACATCGGGTACCAACATATTCTAACCTCTCAAATCTGGAGGACCCAGGAGTCACCTTGCCTCTCTGTTGGTTGCCCTTTCTGCCACTAACATGGCACCTGTAAGATCAGCTCCCTCGTGGAGGAAGCCCCTAGCTGCCAGACTATGCTTCCCCAGACTTCGTTCCCCTTTTTAATTACTTTTGTTTTGGCTTTTTTGGGGTTCGAACCCTTTGTTTTCCACTCACCAGGCATTTTGTTTTTTTGCAGGGGTCCGATTTTTCCAGCCAAGTATATTGCTGGGTCGAGCTTCCGGGGGTCCTCCCAGTACGTAGCCCGAGCCATCCATTTGCCTCTCGAAACGGGAGGCGCCGCCACGAGTCTGCGCCGCCCAAGGCTGCCACGCTGCCAGGGGGCCAAGGGGGCCCTTGGGTGGGAAGCTGCTGTGAGCCCTGCCGCTCCCAACAGGTGACTCTTAATGTTGACCCCATAATCAACCGGTGGTTCTGGGCCCCTCCAAAAGTGTTTTTTTTTTTGGGGGGGGGGGGCTCCAGTTGTTTTTTCTTCAGGATCCTCCAGTTTATGTTTTTTTTTTTGTTTGCACGTTCTTTCGGGGCTCCTGCAGGTCTTGTGGCTCTTGTAGCACAGGATGTCCGAGCCATTTCCCTTTTTGGAACCGCCAAACGTGGCGATCGTTTGAGTGGAAGTCACCAGTCAATTCATCAACTTTTGATTTGGGGAGATCCTGTGACCACTGTTTTTTTCCCGGGCAACAAAAGACATACCCATCTAGGGGTACCTTCCCCATTCTTTCCAGGGATCCTTCTTTTCAGGAAACCATCAAAAACCCGGGGAAACCGCCGGTTTTTGAAAAGAACGATGGTTGAAAAGAATGGAAAAGGAATCAACCCCCAGAACCCATATCCTAGTATGGACTGACTCCTGGGCCAAGTTAAGCTCGGCCGCAGCGGTCAAGCTGCCGACGATCAGCGGAGCAAGTGAGCGATGCGTGAAGTGGGCGTGGCTCAAAACGATACAGGAGGGGCAAACTTACCATGTCTTGGTGGTTTCTCGTTGGTTTCCTTGCAATACTGTGGATGGTTGCGAAATCCATTTTGCACCACCTAAGAAACCCTGGAATGATGATTCACCTGTAAATACCAACAAACAAATGGCTTCAACCGTAGTTTCAAAGTTGTCGAACGGATTTGGTCCATCCACAGCACGTTCGATCGGGAAATGGGTATGGGTGAAAATTACACCACCGCAAAAAAGCAGGTTTTGGTCCATGCTTCCATTTTCCAGAGTTCCATTTTGGGCATACCCTATTTTTGCAGCCAACCGAATCCACCGAAAACCAGAAATCAGAGGGTTACAGGAAGTTCTTGCTCGCATCTTTGTTGGCCGACCCAGGCGGCCCTCAAACACGGCCTGGGCGAGCCCGCCCAACCGGCGCTGGAACAAGACCCACGCGCCCTTTGGCCGCCTGCATTTGGGTCTGTGTTTTGTTGTGGGTACCCGTTTTTGGTGGCTTTGAAGGGAAACCAAAAAGAAAACTGGGAATCTGCGGGGTCCCCTAAAATGGCACACCCATGTCCCTTTCTTGGACCTCCAAAAGTGGCGATCGTTTCAGTGGAAACCACCAGCCGATTGGAACTGTTGAAGGGGAATCGAGTGACGGTCTGAGGGTGAAGTGGGGTGGGTTTCGGGCGCTGGGAACACATCTTTTTGCATGTTGTTTGAGGGAAGCTGGAAAACACCACGGTCGGAACATTGGGTTTTAGGTTTGGGTGGTTTGAGAGGGAAGCCCACCCCGGAAAAAGTGGGTAATTGGGTGGGGGTATAAACCCCATTGTGGACCCTGCTGAGGGACGAAATCCTGCCACTTCCCATGCGAATACCAACAAGCAACGGTTTCCCATGGTTTCAAAGTGGTGCGCATGGATTGGTTTTCGCGCTCTCTAAGAATGGGGATGGGAATGGATGGCGCCCAGTCGCCCTTCTCGACAGCTGGGGAGAAGACAACTACCTCTTGGAAACAACGGGGCGGTTCCCGGGCGTCCCCTTTGGTTTTAGGTTTTGGGGTTTAGTGAAGTTTGGTGTTTCCAGTCAACCCAAGTGAAGCTTTTACAGGGGAGCTGAGGACAGGCAACTGAACACTGCATGAAAGAACCAAAGGGAACCTTCTTGAGTGGGGGAGAAGCGGACAGGTTCCTTGAAATGGTCGTGAGACATCGGGTTTAAGAGCCACTTTTTGTGAGATGCTGGAAAAAAACAAAAAAGAAGCAAAAAACCTTCTTCATGGGGATTGCAAGTATCGGATTCAAATAAAGGTACAGTTCCCCGCAACCATGATCAGGGGACACTTCCTGCATTGTTGGTTTTTGCGGGGGTCATCTATCTACCCCTGTTTGGGCTCAGGACATCCTCCACGGACCCATGGCCCAGAATGAATACGGGAGTGACTCTTAATGAGTCCCGGACGTCTTTTGTCAGGCTAGCCCACTTTTGTTCTCAGGAGAAATACAGCAAACTCCTGCAAAGCACAAATATGATGGATGGTTCACATGGGTGTGTCTTTTCTTCAGGCCCCCCCCCCTTGTTTGCGGTTTTCAAGGGGAAAATACAGCAACCTCCTGGCTCACATGGGTGTGTGGAATTGTCAGGGGCCCCCCTTGTCTCAGTTGTTCAGTGGCTCCCTTTTTCCTTTTTTTTGGTGGCTGCCCCACTAAAATGGTCTTCCCAAAAAAGGGTTCCCTTTTTTTCCAGGGTCACTGAACAACTGAGTTGTTATTTCTGCGACTCCGACTGAACGACCTGTGAGGTCCGGCGGCTTTCAGGCAGGGCGCTCAGTTCTACACCGACCTGAAACTACCATTTGCGTTTCAGTTTCTCTTTTATATGTGTACATATATATATATATATATTCTATTCTACATATATATATATATATATTCCCACTTTTTACTTTTTTATGTTTATAAAGTTTGTATTTTTCTCTTTGTTGGTCTGTAAGGGGAGTTTATACCGATTTCTTTTTTAATCTCTATTGTTCCCCTGTTGGTCTTTAGGGGGAGTTTATATCATTGCTGGAAATATGTCACTTTTTTCCAGGGGACGTGGGCAAATGGAAGGAAACTGCCTTTTGGGCTTTCCCTTTCTTGTCCCAAAAGGTAGAGGTCCAATTTTGGTAGAGATCCCATTTTTGGTAGAGGTCCAAAAAGGTTGGTCAATTTTTAGTGGCCCCAAAAGGTGATCATCTTAAAATCTCCGGGTCCCTAGGAGGCAAGCGAGCTTAATATGTCGTTTTGTTTTCCACTGGTGAGTTTAAAGGGACTCTATCACTGCGGGATCCCCGGCAGACGATTTTCCTTTAAAAGGGACCCTCTGGCCGGTTCCATGGCAGCGCGGACACGCTAACTAACCCTTAATTGGCGGTTTGGATTGGGGGCATTTGAGCCCTTCTGTTTGAAGCTAAATCAGGGAAGGTAGATCCACCCGAACCACCAACCCAGACCACCAACTAGGGTTGGCGCGCGGCTTGCCTTTTGAGGGAAGTTCGTCTCAGCCCCGCTGGTCGTTAGACCTGCACTTCCTTCTAAATTGGGTGTGGGTCAAAATTCAACCAGGGGACCACAGGTTTTTGGTCCATGTTTCCATTTACCAGGGTTCCAATTTTTGGGCACATAGTTCAGCCACTTATTCGCAATCATGTCTTGCCTTCCAGCGGCTTCAGACATTGACGCCGAACCGCCTTCTGTGATTTTTTGCGGGGGGACATCCCCTCTTGACATATCCATTGCCCGCGGGGGGGGGGGGGGGGGGGGGGGGGGGGGCACAAGAGGGCCTGTCTTCTTGTGAGGGTGCTCTTTTTGGAGTGTTTTTTGAATGGGAAACACCATCAGCCTTAAAATACCCCTATCAGGTGGCGATAAGATGGTGTTGGACAGGAATTAACGAATACATCAAGCTGAATGTATGAAATATTTGGTCTATTGGTTAATTGAACGATTTGTCTGCCCGTTTATTTGGGGAACCCATCTTCCTTTTGTTTTACAAGGTCACGTGAATACCCACCATCATGTTCGAAGAAGCGGCGGGAGGCGGGCAGCCCCCCCTATGTCTAAGGGTTTTGGTTTTACACCCTGGAAATACACCCACTGGGTACTGACCCCATTTGGGCACATTTCCGGATAAAACCATATCATTTTGAACCATTCTGGGGGTCATTTCCCAAAGGTGTACTCCCAGGGTGCAATACAAAAACCTTGAGACTATGATGTTCGAAGAAGCGCATGCAGAGCTCACTTGTAGCCCGCTGAAACAGCGCCGTCGCGAGCGCCGGTTGATCGTTTTGCCGCGGCTCAAAAGCTGAGCACCCCAAATTCGGGTGCAGGGGAAAGCCCCGGCCAAATATGATATGTGTAGGTGCAGATACATACATACAGATAATTACATGATCTTGGGTAGACTTCTTTGAGACTAGGTTTTCTTTCGGACTCCAATGAGCTTGCTTTCCTTCCTGCATGATTGAAGGTGCACAAAGGGGGGGGGGAATTGTTTGAGGTTCCCCGGTTGCTGATTTCGATTCTCACGGCAGCCCAAACCTACCATAGGTTATTGTATGAGGTTCTACTACTTGGTTGAACAAAACATAACCGAAGATCATTTTTAAAGGGATCCCCGTTGCTCAAAGGCTGTAGTGGATGGGCCGTTGCATACGTTTTCCCAGTCGGCTGGACATTGTAGATAGATAGATAGATAGATAGATAGATAGATAGATAGATAGATAGATAGATAGATAGATAGATAGATAGATAGATAAGTAAGTAGGTAGGTAGATAGATAGACAGATGGATAGGTAGATAGATAGATAGGTAGATAGATAGATAGATAGATACTGGGAAAGCCAACCAAAACATGGTCAAATCTTATACCATTCGCTTTGCGGGCCTTTTGACCGATCCCTTCGCTGACCAGCGCGCGAGCGCCGCGCCGGAGTGGAGAACCATGGGCAAAAAGAAGGAGCCCAAGGAGAAGAAGGCGGGTCGGCTGCGGGAAGGAGGACGTGGGATGTTTGTTTTTTCATTTTTGTTTCTCTTTTTTTCCCGCGCGAAGGAGTCGGGAACCAGGATGTTCGCTGTTTTTCTTCTGGAAGGAGTCGGGAAAGCGGCTCCTTTTTAAAGGCAGGAAATGCGTGGAAACGGGTTTTCCTTTCATGGGCTTTCCTTCCAACTTCTGGAGGAAAAAGGGCATTGGGGTTCCAGTGCTATCAGAGTGGCAAGACAACGCCAAGAACCCTGGCAGGAGAACTACTTTCTGAAGCGCCCAGACACATTTGGGACCCCTCAAATGACCGTCATTCACAAAGTGCAAGGAAGGAGAGACGTTAGGGCCCATAGCCCCAGAAGCCAGGACAATTCTCAGGAACCCCACTTAAAGGGGCGATCGGGTACTTAGTAAGTGGTTAGTAAGCCTGGTTAGCACCCACTGAACGGAGACTTATAACCATGGTAAGTGGGTTATAACCAGTCTTTCCAGCCACCTACTACGTACCTGATCGCCCCTTGGAGCATCTTGGGTGCCTTTCACTGCGCAATAATGGTCAGTCACCCTTGTTACCTTTTCTGTTTGGTGGTTTCCCCGCAACGAATGGTCAGTCCCAAAAAGGGTTAGCCACCTTTCTTTCAGGGTAGCTGGGCTAGTTGGAAGCCCTGGGTATGGTCCACTCCACTCCGGAGCCCTACTACTTGCCCTGGTTATGACGAGGGTTACTATCGAGGTGTTCCATGTCCTTGGGGGAAACAAACTGACCCCTTGACCTTTTCTCCGTGCAAGATTCCGCGATGTTGAGGCCAGACAAATCCGCAGGTAGATAAACCACCCACCCAGTACTTCCTTTTTGAGTCAGTTGAGCCACAATCACAACCCGGGTAGATGAAGGTTAGTAAGGGACAATCCCAACCAGGAATAGCTGCGGAGATCTGCCTTTTTAATTCTTGAAGCCTGGCTCTGGGTAGACCATTTCAATACCGGGCTTTGATTATGACTCAGTTGGACATGGCCAGGGGCTGCCCCATTTGCAAGCTTCGCCTGCGCAGCCACGGAGTTTTTACGCCAGGGGCCACCTCCTCCTAACGCTACGCTCCTGTCCACGTTGCCAAGGAACCCACCGTTCTGGCCCCTTTAAAGCAACATCCTCTTCCAGGACCAGTGATCGAATCCCTTTAAAACCCAACAGGGGAAAACACAAAAACATCTTAAGCTTGCTTGCCCCTTAGGGACCCCGGAAGCAAAGGGTGAGCGCCTTTTGGGGCCACGGAAAATGGACCAACCTTTTGGGACCTCTACCAAAATTGGACCTAAGCTAGGTCCAGTAGTGCCCTTCTCTCCCCTTTTTTGGGGGAGGGTTCCGCTACTAAAATAGACAACAGACAAAAAGGGTACCCTTATTATAACCTCTCTACTGGAGGACCTAGAATGGGACCTCTATTAAAAATTGGACCTAAGGCAATCTCCTTCCATGACCCCTGAGTGAGGTTCCATGTGAGATGGGAGAGTATCCACAATTTAGGTGAGTTGGTCAACGCTTTCCCATGATTTTCCGAAGCTAATTGGCCAGTTGTCGTGCCAGGGCTGCTCCACCACACAAACCTTTCTTCAATGATTCGCCACGAGAGGAGCCATGGACAAATTATGGCCCCTGGGCCTTAGTGGCTTGGCTTCCCTTCGGGAAAGTTCCCGGCAAGGGCTCGAGCGCAAGTTTGACCCACCACTCCACTGGGCGGGGTCCCAATGTCAGACCTGACTGGCATCCAGATCGATGTCCCAAGCGGGTAGCTTGCGAACGGCCACAGTTTGTTGTTCGCTTGTTTTATTTGTTCACTCAAATCCTCCCTGATGTTTTTAGGGGAATCGATTTCACTACTGGACGGCTCGTTTTCTTCTTTTTTTTCAGACGTAGAGGATTTGCTCGGTGATCGACGCCTCGATCTCGTTTTTGGATGTCCTTCGCAGGCGAGGACGAGCTCCATCCCGGACATCACCTTGAAAGGCGCCTGCAATGGGGGGGGGTTAGGGTTTTAGTTGGTTTGGTGGTTGGGTTCGGAACCAGCCAATTGTCCGGTTCGACTTACGTTTTCGGGTCTTTTTTTTCCTTGGGTTTGGTGGTTGGGTTTCCATTTGACCAACAGGCGGTTCGGAACCAGCCAATTGTCCGGTTCAACTTGGGTTTTGAGGTTCTTTTTTCCCTCGCTGATTTGGTGGATGGGTTTCCGAATTTCATCCCCACTAAAGTGAGACTCGCTTTGAGCAGCGGATCTGAGCCAAAGCCAGTTTCTACTCTTTGGGAAGACCGATTTGGTGGCAAACAACACATTTGGGCTTTGTTTGGCCAATTCACCCAGGTGAAATAATCTCCAGTCGGTATAAAACACGTTGAATGATGCCCTCTGAGTACCGGGCAACCAGGTCTTCACATCGATAAACGGACGCTTTTTTGCTGTTGGTTTCGCTGATCTGGGACTGTCCGATTCGTGTGGGAATCGCTTGTTGGTTTCCTTCAGGGACCGAATTGATCGACTTCCGATCGGGTCAAGTGAACCCACCTCCCAGTTTCCTAGAACCCTAGAACCTTGCTAGGGTTGGGGGATGTAGGGGCCTGTCCATTTGAGCTGAACGTGTTGGAGTATGTTCCAACAGCTTAACCAGCTGAATCCCACATGTCATTTTCTATTTGGGGCAACGGTTGGTCCGCCCTCTTGTTTGAACATGCTAAAGCCAACATTGTGTAAATGAGTGTATCTTTTCTTGGGTACTTTTTTTAGGGTGTTGGCGGGAAACCAAAGGACGACCCATTTTTGTGCTTCGCTTTTGAGAGCCGAAACAACCTTTGAACGGGTTTCAGCCTTGTTTAAACGCATCACGTGGGCGTGGTTCGGTTTCAGCCTTCCGCTTTGGCTCCATCGATTCGTTCGCAAAAAAAACCTTGCCGACGAGGCAGTGGGTTCCAACTTGCTTGAAGACTTGAAGACTTGAAGACTTGAATCCAGTCCAGAGCCAACTCCTGGGATCCAGTTGGGACAGATTCCCAATTCCTGGGAGTCTCCCTTGGGAATGCTCCAAATCTTGCCGCTTCGATGGGCAGGGAACAAGAAATGGAATGATCCCTGTCCATCATCCGTGCGACTTGGGTTTGCTTTAGCCGGGAATCAAGCCCCAAAACCCTTTCACTCACTCAACGCCCGGACTCGGAATTCGGCCATTCCCTACCTACACTGCCTGTAACATGAAAGCTCCCCCAATCGGCCCCTGGAAACGAGTTATCAAGTCTTTATTCCTTGCCCCCATTAAACCAATGGCCTTGGGACCCAATTTAGATGGCTGTGGGTCAAAACCACTGGTACCATTTTGGGGTAGGTGCACCACCCATTTGAGCCTATTTTAGTGGGGATTGGGATGTTCACTGGGGGTACGGGATTTTGACCCATGGCCAGATGATGACAGTCCTGAACGGTAAAAACGCTACGTTGGTTTCCTTTATTTGGGAATCAAGCCCCAAAACCGGTTCACTCAACCAACACCCGGACTCGGAATTCGGCCATTCCCTACCTACACTGCCTCTAACATGAAAGCTACCCATCTCACCGCGCAAGCGCAAGGGATGGTGGTGGCGGCCCTGGCGGTGACTTTGCCCCCGCTGCTGGCCTTGGTGTGGCTGCCCCCAAAGCAGGCGGAGGGCGGGGACGGTGGCCGTTGGGAGATCGGCGGGTGGTTGGTTGGTTGGTTGGTTGGTTGGTTGGTTGCTTGCTTGCTTGCTTGCTTGCTTGCTTGCTTGCTTGCTTGGTTGGTTGCTTGCTTGCTTGCTTGCTTGCTTGCTTGCTTGCTTGGTTGGTTGCTTGCTTGCTTGCTTGCTTGGTTGCTTGCTTGGTTGGTTGCTTGGTTGGTTGGTTGGTTTGGTTGATTGCTTGCTTGCTTGCTTGCTTGCTTGGTTGGTTGGTTGGTTGCTTGGTTGGTTGGTTGCTTGGTTGGTTGGTTGGTTGGTTGGTTTGGTTGATTGCTTGCTTGCTTGCTTGCTTGGTTGGTTGGTTGCTTGCTTGGTTGGTTGGTTGCTTGCTTGCTTGCTTGCTTGCTTGCTTGGTTGGTTGCTTGGTTGGTTGGTTGGTTTGGTTGATTGCTTGCTTGCTTGCTTGCTTGGTTGGTTGGTTGGTTGGTTGGTTGGTTGGTTGCTTGCTTGCTTGCTTGGTTGGTTGGTTGGTTGGTTGGTTGCTTGCTTGCTTGCTTGCTTGCTTGGTTGGTTGCTTGGTTGGTTGGTTGGTTTGGTTGATTGCTTGCTTGCTTGCTTGCTTGCTTGGTTGGTTGCTTGGTTGGTTGGTTGGTTGGTTGGTTGGTTGGTTTGCTTGCTTGCTTGCTTGCTTGCTTGGTTGGTTGCTTGGTTGGTTGGTTGGTTGGTTGGTTGGTTGGTTGGTTTGGTTGATTGCTTGCTTGCTTGCTTGCTTGCTTGCTTGCTTGGTTACCACTGGTTGGTTGGTTGGTTTGTTGCTCATTGAATGGAATTCCTTTGAACAAAACAACAAGATCCTTCCCCATCCATCGACGAGCCGTCTCCCCAAAAAACAGTGGGACATCAAACAAGTTCTTTGGACCCTATCAACGGAAGTGGACCTAATCATGGAGTCCTCTCTCCCAACAAAAAGGTGTTTGTCGTGTTCCGAAAGGCCAGCTTTGCCGGAAGGATTTGGGTCCATAAGGCAATCTGGGTGTCTTTTCTTTAGGGGGTGGTTCCCTTTGTGAGGTTGGGGGGAAGGGAAACCAAAAGCCAAAATCCATCCCTTTGACACGTGAGGCTCACTTGTTGTCGAAGATTCCGGCAACGGCCCCGCATTTTTCACGTCTTCCTCGCACACCCAGAGGCCTTTGGTGAGAAAAATTGTGCCCGTTTCTTGGCACGAAAGATGAACCAACCTGAGGGACCAATGCGCCTTGTTCGCATGATCTCCGGGTGGATTTCCCGAGGCCACGGACGACGGAGGCTTTCTGCCGACGCTGCCGAAGAACCTTTGGTCCGCCAAGTGCCTGGCGAAGCCTGCGGCGCCATCTGGCGCCTGGGACTGATGAGTGGGCGAAGGTCGGGTTTTGCAATAGGTTCTCTGTTGCCCGGGGGTGCCCTTGTTTCCTTTGTTTGTTGAAAGGTTCCCCCTTAAACTCAGCCAAGAGAAAAAGGGTGCCCTTTTTTTTCTCCCCATGGCCACTGGGCATCTCAGGGTTCGGGTCTTGGCCAAGCGAAGTCCTGGGTCGAGTGCGGCCGGCAGGGCCATAAGTTCGCCAGAAGTTCGCACAGCCCTACCCCCAGAACATTTGGCTGTGGCTCAAAAAACCGGTACCAAAATGGAACCCTGGTAAGTGGAAACATGGACCAACACCTGCGTAACCCTCCTGGTTAATTTTGAGCCACAGCCATTTGCTCAGGACCCTTTGCAGGACGTTTCTTCGAAGAAGAATGTTTCGTGAGGAGGTAGACACTAGCAGCTGAAGGGGCCAAAGCCAGGATCGCCACACAACCGGGAAAGAAGTGCGGCGGTCAAAATGGCCCTCAAGATGTCCGCGCACCCCCCAACGCCTGCTTTTCCCATGTGAAAAAGCCGAGTACCGTCCAAACAGCATCCCTTTGATGGGTCAAACACGGCCACCCCCGCTACGTTTTCCGGGATACCCGCCTTCTGGCAGGCCATTGTCCGTTCCTTGCCCGACTCAGGCTGTGTCATTTTGATCGCTGATGGGTTCCACGGGCTCAGATGATTTTTGTGCCATCCATTTGCCAGGGGGAAGGGCAATGGACTCAAGGCAAATCTGATGTCTGGAATTGGCAGGGCCTCCAGCCGTCCAAATCACCAGGCGCTTGAGCAAACTTTCAGGGCTCCTGAAACTAAATGCATCTCTTCCCCCCTTACAACTCATTGAAGCACCTTTTGGTTGCCACTAGATGAGGAACATGGCGATCCTTACGGGAATTGTTGGAGCCATGGAGAGTGCATTCGCAGTCCAACATTCAGACTTCCGTGGGGCGAAAATGAAAGGCCAAAGATCGACTGGACATTCATGGGTGTCCCCATTAGGAAGCATCAGTTGTTGTTGTGCTCAAGCCCATGTTTGTTTTGTTTAAGCGGCTCGATGGATTTCTGGATTTTCCCAAGAGCATGTGGCTCAAGAGAGCCTGCATATGAGCTCTAAGCTTTTGAGGAGGACTTCCTTGGATGCCCAGCGGACGAATGGCAAGTGCAACAAAATCGCATCCCTCAGCCAGCCCCCGAAGTGCCGTAGACCCCAGGGACCACGAGGGGACTCTGAGTGCCTCAAGTGCCCTTAGCCATGGGTCCCTGTGGGATGGTGACCTGAAATCCATTTCGCAGCACGAAATGAAACCATGGTTGAAACCACTGTTTGCTGGGATTTGCAAGGGAATCATCAAAAACCGGGGTTTCTTAGGTGGTGCGAAATGGATTTCGCAACCATCCACAGTGTAGGGCCGCTACTTGCGTGCTCGATTCGCCGAGTTACTAAGTTGTTGGTAGCCCAGGTTAGAACGCATTTACAAGTGGGTTACCCTTGTCAGAAGGGGGTTAATTAACAGCCTGAAAAGCGGCGATCCCCGCTTGCTGACTTGGCGAATCGAACATCCAGGGTGCAAAACTGGAAGAGTTTTTGCCTCAAAGAAGTCTCAGTTCGGGTATTCCGGAAGACTGAAGGTGCATCCCATGTTGAATGTGGCCAAGACGAAGCCAAAAGGGGATGGGTATTGTGGTCTGTCATTTTCGAGGGATTCCATTTTGGTTGGGGGTGGTTTGACGGGAGACCCACTGGAAAGCCACCATTCTTGGGCTCCAAATCCCAAAATCAATTCTTGCAGTTTTCCGCAAGCCCCCGTTTCAATGCCCAGTCAAACAAGCTCAGTGTCCCTGGATGGGCATTCCCCTTTTCGTGAGGAATCCGGTCGTGCTCGGAGGGTATCAAGGAAAGAGAAGATTCATCGTGGTTTCCACTACCCCCCCCTTGAATTTACTGCTACTCAGCTCAGATTTCGGAGGATTCTACTACTTTAGTGTTTGGGGAACCAGTCTGGGTCTGACACCCAGCCCGGCTGAGCTCGTTCCCTTCGGCTGCGTCGGCTCCGTCGGCTCGGCCTTAGGTGTTGAGGCGCGGGGCCACGTGCGGCCATGGGATCAAAGAGAAGACTTGAAACTCACTCGGGGGCGTGTGGCGTTCCGTGGTTTGGCCCCTTCTTTTGCGTGGTTTTTCAGGTTCTTTTTGGGGTGTGGCCCCTTCTTTTGCGTGGCTTTTCAGGTTTTTTTTGGGGTGGCTCGCGGCTTTTCAGGGAAGCCAAGAGGAACACTGAGGCCATTTCGGAGACGCCAACCTGAAAGAAAGACGCAGCCCGGGTGCGTTTGCAATCTCTTTTTTTTTCTGAGTGCCTCTTTTTAGGTGGGAGTTTCCCAAACCAAAGGGAAAACCATCGACGCCATGTTTGGGGGTCTCTCAAAAACAACATGTATACACACTGGGCTACGGGCCATTCCGAACCCGCTCTCTCTTGGCTCGCTTTGAATCACCAGGGCGAAGCGGTTTGTTTGTGTGTGTGTGTGTGTGTGTGTGTGTGTGTGTGTGAGTGTGTGTTTTTTACATAAGCCAGGGGTTCAGTTGCAAAACCATGGGGTTAATCGGGTCGCCTTTGTTACCTCACGATTGTCATCATCTAACTTGGGTCCCAATGGAGTTAAGATTAAGATCCCTCACCCGAATTGGTGTCAATCCTAGGTCAAAGACACCGTAGGATTCAAAGTTGGGGTGTCTTACCCTAGGTTACTCTTGATCCTAATTGTCTGAACCCTAGGGTGAAGACAAAACCCAAAGAGTACCGAGCAGAGAAATCGATCCAACACCCGAATCCGGGAAGCGCGCAGTACGGATAGCCTTGGGAGAGTCCGGCTTCGGTCGCCTCCCAGTTTTGGGAGCGTGGCAGAATCCTCCCAACATCCCTCACAACACACAGCAAGCAAGTCGGGGTATGCTGAGAAGGGCTGGAAAAACTTGAGATTCTTATATCTACGAAATTGATGCTACAGCTTTGACACTCCTGATCTCTGTCCGCTCGAGGATTTCTTTTTCACACTGACTGCCAAGCCTGGTAATCCCTTCCCCCTAATAATAAAACGCGCCCCCCCTCCCCCCCCTTAATAAAAAACCATCCCTGTCA
This sequence comes from Effrenium voratum, assembly GCA_963377175.1. NCBI lineage: Eukaryota > Dinophyceae > Suessiales > Symbiodiniaceae > Effrenium > Effrenium voratum. The sequence goes on along the minus strand of CAUJNA010002680.1, from coordinate 760,379 downwards.
GCAAAACATTTTTTATTATTAGGGGTCCCCTGTCTCTGGAGGGCAGGCTCTGGAGCCGTAGCAAAGGAAACGTACTCCCGGAGCTCCGGCTCGAAAGTCGCAACTCTGTAGTACAGCCGTAGTGAAACGCAGATTCCGTGTATGTGCACAGACGAGGAGACCATGCAAAGTACGTACGGGCTAAACGCTTGTATTTCGACACGTGCCACTTTCTGCACACTTACATACAGCCGCTCCAATTGTCAACCTCGCAATGCTGTTTTGGCGTGCAAATCAGTGGCACGACGGCGTTTGCCGCTAAAAGTCGGGACTTGTTACCAGAAACCCTCACTCTCAACCAGAAAGGAGGTCAATGTAACATAAGCGTAAACAGTTATTGGATGTAAATACTTGTTGTAGTAATTTCTTCAAGCCGTTTTGCTTGTCCTCTATGAGCAAGGTGAAATCCCTTATTTTACCCAGCAGCTATCAGCGGGGCGCCAACTTTCAAAACTACTTCAAACTTGGGATTGCGACAGCTGAGTTTGGGCATGATCTTGGTTGCGCGTGGGCATTCTGTTTGGGAATTAGAAATGCTGGCTCCTTACTGACTGCGAGATGAGGAGTCCAAAACAAGAATCACCACTGAGCAAATATTGGCCACTCAGGCTCCTGCATGTATCCAGCACTCAAACTGCATTTATCCAGCACTCAAACCTGGGACACTACCTGTGGCCCCAGTTGCAAAGACAAGAGTTGTTTGAAACAGAAAAGGTTGCGGAAAAACAGTTTGAGTTCGGAGACAAGCTGAAACACCGAACAATGCAAGACCATCTGCATAAGAAACAAAACCCGAGGATAGCTCGAAACGCAAAGCTCAAAGAGCGGTGGAACCAGATAGTTTGAGTTCAGAGACACAGTTTGAGTTCTTCAGAGAGAAGCTGATCACAAACCAGTAAAAGACGATCTAAGGAGACAATGGCAAAACAGTCCAGAAATAGAGCACACACAAACACATGGAGACAATCTAAGTGCCACAGAGCATTCTTTAGTTAGTCTAGCTAGTCTAGAATAGCGCCACGTGGCCCCACGTAGCCCCGGCTAGTGTAAAAAGTCTCTTCATAGAATAGCGCCACGGAGCGCTCCGTGGCAAGCGCGGAGTCTTCATCGAATAGCGCCACAGAGCGCTCCTTGGCCCCACTTCCTTTCTAGCTACTGGCTCTCTCCACAGAATAGCGCCATGGAGGGTTCCCGCTCTTCATAGAACAGCGCCACGAACCCTGGCTAGCGGCTAGTCTAGCTAGTCTCTTCATAGAATATAGCGCCACGTAGTTAGTCTCTTCGTAGAATAGCGCCACGAAGCGTTCCGTGGCCAGCGCGGAGCGTTCCCAGCCAGTCTCTTCATAGAACAGCGCCACGCAGCGTTCCCGGCTAGTCCCGCTTCCTTTCTAGCTAATCTCTTCATAGAATGGCGCCACGGAGCGCTCAAGCTTCCCCGGCTAGCCCCGCTTCCTTTCTATCTAGTCTCTTCATAGAATATAGCGCCACGGAGCGTTGCCCGGCTAGTCCCGCTTCCTTTCTCGCTAGTCTCTTCATAGAATAGCGCCACGGAGCGTTCCCCGGCTAGCCCCGCTTCCTTTTCTAGCTCTTCATAGAGTAGCGCCACGGAGTGTTCCCTGGCAAGCCCCGCTCGCCAAAGAGCGGCTAGTCTAGCTTGTCCTTTCATAAACCAGCGCCACGTAGCCCCGGCAAGTCTGGTTCGTCTCTTCGTAGAATAGCGCCGCGGAGCGCTAGCGCCACGGAGCATTCCTTGGCTAGTTTTAACAGGCTAGCCCCGTGTCAATTTGCTCGGTCGGGCCAGGCCCTCGAGGGCAGGCGTTTGCCGGTTCTGCTGGCCGAGGCGCATGTGCGCGGTAACCCAGATCTTTGCTCTGAGGTGGGGGGGCTGCGGGAAGCTAAGCTCGGTGTGCCAGGCTGAGGTGGCCTGGCGGCGTGTTCGCCAGCTTCTGGCCCACGCCCTACCTGCTTTTGAGCTGGTGTTGGATCTGGGCGGAACGCAAAGGAACTTTGCTTGCTCCACCCCGTAGGCCCTGTCCCACCTTGGCGCCGTCCGTGTTGGCTGGGGGCCACTTCCAGACGCACGCAAGGCTGGCGGGAGGACGTGGCTTTGACGGAGGTGATGCCTGTGTATGTGAGGATCGCCTGATGTGGCGCTCGCGGGCCGGGGTCCACTATACGGACCCCATGAACGGCGTCTATTCCCAGCTGTGGGCCGCGCTTGACCTCGGGGCACGCTTGGGCATCCCGGACTGGACCAACGCGGAAACGCGGGGGGACGTGCTGGAGGCAAGGAGAGGCTTGTCCGCTCGCCCGCCCCTCTTGCCAGGTTGTGCTGGGGATTAACTTCGTTTTGCAAACGCAAGTGCCGCGCCACCCCCTTCTTCCTCGGTTCGCGCACGCGGCGGGGGCGCTTGAGGAGGAGCCGCTAAGGGGAAGGGCGCGCGCCGTGCTGGCCAGGTGGACCTGGTACTGGACCCCCCGGCGGAAGGAATGCGCGGCTGCTACGACGTCGTCCGCAAGATGCCGGACGTTGCCGGGGCCCAAGCCTTGGTCGCCACCTAAATATATTTGGGCACATCAGGTGCATCCGCACTCCTGGTGAGCAGCCAAGGCCTGGTCTCTTTTTAAACGGTCTCACCTTTCTCCAAGCACCGTCAAAGCACTAGGTGTCCCGCAAAAGCGAGTGGCTGGGACTCTGGGGATTGAGTGTTTGGGCGAGGGTTTTGGTTTGTTTCGAGTTCGACGCCTACTTCTGCCGACGCTGGAAAGGGGGGCTCAACTGGCTTCTTGTGTTACGGGGTTGACATGTGGTTTACGGGGTTCTTCTTTTTTAAGATCAGTTTGCTCTGCCTCCCTCGCTTTCGGGTTCGACAAGTTGCTTGAATTTGTCTCGGCAAAAACAACTGCGGGCCTTTTGCTTCGAGGCCAGTTATTTGTTCGGTGGCTTTTCTTTCACGGTTGACACCTTGTTTGCCTTCGAGAAAAATGCGAGTGTCCAACGATGTGCCAGCGCGTTGCCGTTCCTTGATCTCAAGGGTTTCGTGACCATGGCAAAATTGCTCGCTCGCCTGCCGCTGCCGCCACGGCGGAGCAAGATTGCAGAGGGAAATTAACGCGTTTGGCCTTTACTTCACTCGCTCGCTCTTACGCGCCCGCAGCTCGGGTGGCGGCCGTGCCGGGCCCGCGCTTGCCTGCGCTTCTCGCTCGCGCTGCTCCTGCCCCCCGCCCCTGCCACTTGCCCTTTTTTGTTGGATTCCGCTTATTTCCTTTTGGTTTCCTGTGTTGCCCTTCATTGCTTTTCCTTGCCGTGCATCTCCCTTCCATGCCCATAATTTCCCTTCAGTTTCCCCAGATTTCGTAGACAATATCTCGGGGGGAAGAATTGCCGACCACATTTAGCTGCAGGGATGATAGGCGCCTTAGCGCGCACGCATATGCCGCAGCCACTGCTATCAACTTGCATTAGCGCACCTATCGTCATTTGCCTGCAATGCTGCGCGTGATGTTGGCCTACTTTGGTGGTGATGGTGGAGGTGGTGCGGGCGCCTGATAACGCCCAAGCCTATGGTGGCAGAAGCCGGCATCCAAACCATGGAAAGTTGGCCTGCAGCTGAGACGCTTCGTGCGTTGGTTTCACTAGCGTCGTTGTCGACTCTGACGGCAGTGATTTCGACTCTGATTTCGCCTGGTAACAGACGCTCCCCGCGGACAACAAAAAGCGCTAGCGGACAAAGAGTCATTTCTCTTCAGTTCCCTTCCTTTCCCTTCATTTCTCTTCAGTTCCCTTTCTTTCCCTTCATTTTCCTTCATTTCCCTTCACCCTGCGTTTTGTTTCTCATTTCCCTTCACTTCACTTCCCTTCATGTCCGTTCGTTTCCTTGCACGTCCCTTTATTTGCCATCAGTTCCCTTCATTGCCTTCAGTTCCTGGGTCCAGTCTTCATTTCCCCCCACTTCCCTCTCTTCATGCCCAATCATTTCCCGTTATCTCCCTTCATTGCACTTCACTTCCCTTCCTTTCCATTCATTCCCCGTACTTGCTTTTCATTTCAACCGTCTCATCCACCACCTTCAAGATGATGCTTGCAATGTTTTGAGAATCAGGGAGACGGTTGGAAAGTGGACCAACATCGAACAAACAAATCCGCAAGCCCCAGACAGCGCAGCGCAAAACGTAAGGGGACACCCATAAAATGGCTGGCTTCTTTTAAGCGCCCACAAAACACCCACCGAAAACACCCGCATATCCGACACAGTATGAACTTCAAACCGGTGCCATTCACATTCTAATCAGTGGGCTGCCCTAGCTCCCCTTGCGAGTCGGCTCTGAACAATGACGCATGGGGATTTGTGCAACCTGTACCGTTGAAATGGGTCTGCTGAGTTGGTTTTGGAGTTGGTAGTGTGTGTGTGTGTGTGTTTTTTTTGGGGCGGGGGGGTTGGAAAAAAGGAGCCCGCAAGAAAACCACCCCTCAACATTGGGGGGGGAGGTGGGCGACACCAGGGACATACTGCACAAGCCAGCGCCGCAGACAGCCATGCGGGGGAAGTTGTCTCTGGTGGGGCAAGGTTCAGGTTGCTCAGCTTGGAGAACACGGAGCCCGATTTAGGAATCAACCGTATCCATGGATATCTTTGGCTAAGAACTTCTCCGATCAGGTCTTGGAAGGGATGTTTGAACCTTTCTGGGGGGTGTGGGCTCCTAATCGGCTGTCCTGACTCAAAGAGGTTCCGCGAAGGAAAAAACAGCTTGTACGAAAACAAGGGGCCTTCAAGACATATTGAGACCATATGGAGGCCCAAGGCAAGAAACTTAAAACTGGAAAACCGGATTAACAAAGCCCTGGTTGACTTTGGGTGGAATCCTTGATTTAACCTCTGGTTCATTTTGATCGCGGGTTTCCAGGTTGATCAATACGGGGGAGGTACCAACCCCGCCCCCAAACCCCGCAAAACTCACAACCACTCACACCAACCGAGCCCCCCCTAACCCCTGAATAGTTTGGGGTCCTGAGTCCGAAGAGGGATCCCAACGCCACCCCGACGCGTCCGATTCCTCGGCTCGCAGGTCTCGCATCTCGGCTCGGCATGGGAAGCGGGTATTGGGGGACGGAAAACCGACCAGGTGGTGTGGAGGAAGGGCTCCGTTTCGTCTCCTGAGTTCCGTTTCGGACTTTATACCTTTTGGGTTTTGGACAGTGTTGGTGGCAAACAAGAGCTTTGTTGTTGGGACCTGAGCCTTGACTCGCAGGTTCGCTGTGCGCAATTCGTTTTTTTTTGGACATGGACCCAACTTGGGGAACTACATAGCAGCAGAAACCAAGAACCACAGGCGTCCTTTTGATCCAAGAACCGGTGACTTTTTGTAGGTGACCTCGCCTTTCATACCGGGTGACCAGGGAGTAGTAGGTAACCCTTCGCCATTTTCCTTCTGGTTTTTAAAAGAACTTTCTCTACATCTTAAAGGGCTCTTTCAGTTCCCCTCGCGATGCTACGTTTGTGTGAGGGGCAGAGCATCTGTTGCCGATGTTCCTAGATTTAGTGGAACCAACGCCGCGGAAGAACTAGAAACAGAGACCAAGAACAGTTGAGTTTTGGTACGTTGTTTGTCTTTTCGATGTTGTGAACACCGAGGATCATCATTCCTTACTATCAGGAGGAGTGGTTCCGGATCGCCATGACCATGCGCAGCATCCTGCGGCACACGGACCTTAGCTTGGTGAAGGAGCCGGGGTGAGACGAAAGTGCGACAGGGCGCCTCAAAGGATACACTTGGGCCATGACAAAGCAGCTTCAGGGCAACATGGTTTAGCGCCTCGGTTTCCCGGCAAAAGCCAAAAGCCCGTTGCTTGGATCTTTAGATCTTGAGATCGTAACAGAAAGGGACACTTTTGCACTGGTGGGTTGCAGAGTGGAACGCTGCCAAAGGTGGGGGGGATGGGCCTTGTGACTTGGTGGTTTCCAGCTGTCCCCTTAGGTTTTAGGTTTGGGTTTCCATTTGACCCACAAAATGTTAGGCCTGCGGGGATCAGTTTGGACAGCCCAGAGTAGGTATTTGGCGTGTTGCTTTTTGGCGGTGCGCTTTGGTGGTCTGCAGCTTCTGTTTTTTTAGTGGGGGTTTCCCATTTCAGGGTTCCCTCATGAACACATCGGTCCGAATCCGCAAGCAACTCAGTTTTTTTTGGCAAGCCCAAAGGTTGGTTTAGGGTCACCCAAGAAATTTGCCCACCAGCCCCCTTGCTGGATTTGAGCCACAATGAAACCCCGGGTAGATGGGATAATCCAGAAATGGGTGCCTTTGCCGCCTTTGTCCACTCTTTACATGGTTCTGCGTAGACCATTTGATTGATTGGTTTTGGTTATGACTCAAGTGGTGGTTGTAAGGCACTGGTGGGGGGGCAAATTGCGGGCTTCTGCTTTGCGAGGAACTCAGGTCGCGCTTTGAAACAGGGCAACACAAACCTGCCACTGCCTTTTTTCGTTCTGTTTGGGAGGCAATGGGTACCTGCACCCTGTGTTTTGGGCTACCCCTTTTTCGGGCTGGAGACCGGGCCCTGGGGCTCTCAATTCCGGTTTGCGAGTGTGTCTTTTTCCTATCAAAGCAGGGGCTTCTGGCTTCACCGGGCGGTGTGCAAAGGAGACCCAAAAAGGACGCCCTGCCTTTTTTTTTTTGGGGGGGGGGGGAGGGATTCAAGACACAAATGCTCAAACTCGGGGGCCTGAAACAAGACCACATATCCTACCCTTCTATCTGCTTTTTTTGTTTGCTTTTTAAATCCCGTGTTGGTTTAAACGGGAATCTATCACTACTGGACCTCTTTTTCTCATTTTTCCCCGGGGGCGGGCTTACGCAAATAGCAGCCGCTAGCTCAGACTCGTGAGCATAGGTCCCCCTTTTGGTTGTTTTGGCTAAAAATAGATGGCGATTCCTGGTTCACCTGTTCGTTTTTTCTCATCTACCAGGGAAACCCATCTATTCCCCGAAAAGGACGCCTATGCTCGTGAGGAGATTCTGTGGGTCTCCGACGGGAACGCCCCGGAGAAGATCTTCGAGAAGGAGCTGACGGCTCTGCACCCCAAGGTGCAGGTCATTGTCAACCAGGCACCGCTGCCAGCCGCGCGGCGGGGCTTCGGGGTGTTTCGGGGGCGCGGGTTTGCGCGGGTTTGCAGGCGTGGGTTCTTGTGTCTTTTTTGGGGGGTATAAAGCTTGAGGGCGGTTTTGTTTTTGGTTTGGGCCGATGAATGGCAATGTTCGATTTGTTTGAAACCTTGGGTGACGAAGGTCGAAAGTGGCTTGCCAATGGCTCCAGCGCCTGGAACATACATTTCCGCTGGCACACCGGATGTCTTTGTTTGAGGCAACTCTTTTTTGGATCGGTTTGAGGAGCTGAAAGGACACCAACTCGTCGGTCCCCGAGACACCCCATCCTACATATGTTCGGTCAAGGGATAGGCAGAGGGATCCCCCAAGCATGAAGTGGCCCAGACCTAGTAGGGTTTGGGGGAACGTTGAACTTTTAGCAGTGGATCTGAGGACAGCCCAGCAAACGGTTTTCTGCTTTAGGGCAGACTAAATCTGGCTTGCAGAAAATCTGAGCGAGTAATTTTCCGTGAAAGCCAAGCAGAAGTTTACTTCGGGGGTGGTCAAGCGGGGGGTCCGTGCAGGAGAACAAGGGTCTCATCGTCACCAAGATGGAGACGGCCGCCCGTGCTCAGGGGACGGTACGGGGCTTAGTTGGGGTCTGAGCAAAATCTGGGGCAGTGGTCTCTAGGGTCCAGGGCAAAGTGTCTAAGAAAAGAGGTACAGACGACAAAAGGAGTTGGACTTTAGCCACTTTTGGGGTCTGGACCTTTCTAGCGGTAAACACAAAGTTTGGTTACTTTGTTTGACCAATTGGCTATGCCCATCTCTGGATTTCCTGGTTCCGTCGAGTCTAGAGCCCAGGAACTAGGCTCTAATGTCTAGGTCTTGCTCCCAGATGATAGGGGCTAAGACATTGGCGGTCCGTTGGTAGGGGAAGGATTGGGAATTTTGTTGGACATAAACTTTGTCAAAGCATTTGAATCGGACCAAAAGCTGGTTTTTTTTGCACGTCAAACGCCAAGTGCATATTTTTTGGGGGGAACCTCCTTTTGGTTTTAACGGAAATCCCAAAAGGAAGAAACCAACAAATGGGGGTTCCCGTATTGTGATACAACCACCAGATGGGGTGATGGCTGCTTCTTCGCCAAAAGAGCTGGTCTCCAGTGGGAACGCACCGGTTTCCTTTTTCGGTTTCTTGCTGCCACCCCAATTTTTGGGTGCCCTCAAAGAGTGCACACCCAAATGAAGGATCCCAACATCGGTGGTTTCCCTTCCCGCTAAAAATCACACGACCCGAACTTGGGTGCTGCAGCCTGAAGGAAAAACCTCAAAACCCTCAATTCAAAGCACCCGTTATGGGCGTGTCCTTTTTGGTATGGGGACCCCTCCATCATGGTCTTCCTTCGGGTTTCCCTTGAACAATCCCCAAAAATCCGGTTTTCCCTCCCCCCCCAAAGACGACAAGACCCATTCCTTAGATTTTTTGCAGGGAGATAATTTTTGGGGGGTTCTTTCTACCCCAATTTTTTTGGGTGCCCTCAAAAAGACCCATTCCTTTTCCTCCTTTTCTTTTGGGAGGGGGCTCTGATTTCTTTTGTTGTCGGTTTTTCCCCCCCCCCCCAAAGACGACAAGACCCGTTCCTCTTCTTTCTTTGGGGAGGGTCTGACTTGGGGAGGGTCTGACGTTTTTTTTCTTCCCCGAGGTGCTGATGTTCCTGGAGCCCCACGTGGTGGTGACCTCTCGCTGGCTGGAGCCTCTGCTGCTGCGCCTGGAGCAGGAGCCCCGGGCGCTGATTATGCCCACCATGGACGTGCTGGACAAGGAGACGACCTGATGATGGCCCAAAACTAGGTCCTCCGGCTGCTTAAGTCTCCTGGGAGAATATATTTAATAAAAAGTCCAATTGTGATAGGTCCCTTCAAAAATCAAGAAGGAACAACTAACTCATTCTTAAGCAAAAATGGACTAGGTCCTCCAGATTTGAGAGGGGTGGGCACAGCGGTTTTTAGGGCGCTGGTTTCTGGTTGTGGACGGGGCCCCGCAAACCAGGGGAAAGGTCCAGGGTCCTGGCTGGTTGCTTAGTGGGCCAGATCCTGGCCATGGATCTGCTGGACAAGGAGTCGACTTGGATCGATCCAGGTGCGATCGCTTTTTTTCCATGCACTTTACCATCCAAAAACCGATCGCAACAGTGACTGAAAAAAGCAGCAACTTGGCTGCCTAGGGACGGGGCGCGACGCCGCTTTTAGACTTTAATTTTGGGAGATCAAGTTGGGCTTTCCACGAAACCCACACAAAAAGTTAAGAACTTTTTGCAGAGGGGTGAACAACCAAGGAGACGGCTGGGGGACTGGGGTGCGACCGTTTTTTTCGCGGGCACATCCCAGTTTTTTGGATTCAGGGCGCTGGTGTCTGGTTTTCCAAGCGAAGAGTCCAGGGGCTTAGTGGGTCCGGGATGTGGACAAGAAATCGGCGGTTTCAAAACCAGCTCTCAACAAAGTGGGGGTGGAATTTTTCATGGGTCCCGGACCCGGGATTTGGTGGACATCCAGATTCGGTCAGGATTCATGTCCGCTGATCAGCTTTTACGTGGTTCCAACTCTTAAAATTTCACAGCCGAGTGGGTATTTGGAGTCGTGGTTCGAGTGCTGGCAGGAGATGCAGGTCTACCAGCGCCTCCCCTTCAACTATTGGCGCTTCGAGTGGAACTTGAACCTCATCGCTGCCCGGCGAGCGAAATTCAGACCCACAAGACACCGGGGTGAAGCGGGGTTTGGGACTGGCTATTTGGTACCTGATCTTTGGGACTTTAACTTTTGGTTGAGAATCTTTGTGGACTGTCCATTGGCCCCACAAAAAGTGAAGCACTTGTTGAGGGGTCAACAGCCAGCAACCAAGCATGTGTGTCTGTCTTTTTTGTGGGCAACACCATGGCAACGCTTTTTTTCTTGTTGGTTTAGAAGGGAAACGCTACCAAAAAACCGCTGCGCCATTTGTTTGGAGGCCCCTAAAAAAGTTGAACATGCCCATGTCCCTTTGGATCCCCAGATCCGGCGATCTTTTGGCCTTTTTTTTTTCTTGCTGGTGCGATAGGTAGGGAATGTGGGAATGAATCTCCCAGACCTGGGGATTCCCGAAAGGAATCGGGGTCATTCAATTTCTCATTCCCTGCCTATCGCTCCCAAAAATAAAGGACACCACCAGCAAGGGATGGTTTTTGTTTGGGTCACTCCAGGCTGCTTCTCTCGCACTCGCCAGCGCTTTGGCCCATCCGATCTCCGATTTCCCATTCCCCCTACGGTTGACCATACCCACCTAGATAGCCAAGGTGCTGCTTTTTTCCGTCACTGTTGCTGGTTTTTGGATGGTAAAGTGCATGGAACAAAAAGGCGATCGCAACTGGATCGATCCAGGCATGTCCCTGTGTTGAACCCGCAGCTCCGGCGATCTTTTCTGGGTCCCCCAGCAAGGTGCCCTTCTCTACCCCTTTGCTGGTTGGGAGGGTTCCCCTACTAAAATAGACGTCCTGGAAAAGATCGGGTACCCTTATTCTAACCTCAAAAAACCAAGGAGGACCTAGTTTTGGTTCCCTCTATAACCAGGAAAAAGGGGCAACTGCTTCTTTTGGCTGGAATCTTCCCCAGAATTAGCTCCTTTTCTTTTCTGGCACTTTTTTGGGGTTCCTTTGTTTTCCACCAGCCAGGCAAAACAAAGATGCAGGGGTCCGATTTTTGCCCGCCTAGGAACTTGGTGTGGCCCAAAAGGCAGGCTCCATGGGCCATGGCTCCGAGCCCCGAGTTCCGAGCCTCGGAGATACGAGGCCAACAACCCCTGGGGCAGGGACTTGGACCTCAGCCGGCCCTTCCCGTCCCCGGGCACCTCCGGGGGCATCTACGCCATCCGCAAGGAGCGGGGGGAGCGCTGGCATCAGTTTATATAGATATATGTATATGTACATATATATATATATACTATACATATATATATGTCTGGTATGTATACATATGTATATATGATGATTTTTCATTTCCCCAAAGCAGAGGTAAAGCTCAACGTTCAGAAGGAGTTCCTAGTCAAACAGCTCGAAGGTGACATTGGCGTGCGCGAAGTGCACTTAAAGTCATATTGGAGTATGCGAAGTGCACTTTGGCAGCCCCAGCTCGAGAAGCACAACTTTTCAGCACAAGAGTAGTGCGCGAAGTATGCTTTGGCAGCTTCATTGTGCCTACAACAGCTCTATATTTGGTTTGATTCTTGTTGTTTGACAAGCACATTCAGCAAATTATCAACTTGGGGAACGGAACTCAATCCTACTTGCAACTGACATCCAAATCAAATATAAAGGCCAGAATGCGATATACATTCTAACTAAGTGTATTTCCATCAAATTTGCAAAGCAGCTACCTCTGTTGTGCGTTGCTTGCCTAATACGATTCAATCAATGTCAGTAGCAACTATTGACATTCAATTCTAGGAAATATATCCATTTTTGAAATGATTCCAAGTTCAGACCAAATTCAGTTTTGACCGGTTGCAGTTTCTTGTGCATCTCAAAAAACAACTGGAGAACACACATATTGTCATGGCCAGTTGAAACGAACATCAAGCTCAATTTTAGAAGAGTTATTGTCCTTATCTTAACACCATGTGGCTTTAACCAAGCAAGAACTGAGCCAAGCCAATGACAGAAAAGTGTTTCCAATCATAGATCTAGTGCTCGGCATACATTCTGCGAACTGCGGTGTTTTCAGCATTCGCTCAGATGATGTTGCCCTTCTCGCTCCACTTTCTGGAAGTCTTCCAATCCATACTTACTTAGGACACTAAAATCTGCTAACACGTGCTAGCACATGCGCATTGAAGATTGAAGATTGGGGACCCCCCTGAACTGTGGTTGGTGGACATAACCCTCCACCTAAATGATCCCCCATAATTAGGGTCCGGGAACCAAATACAGTTTACACCAGCTGAACGGGTGGCCGTCTTAAAGGGACACCAAAAGGACACCGCTTCTTTTTTTTGGGGGGGGGTGGGGGGTGCCCTTGGGAGACACATGATGTCCACCATCCGGGTCTCAATTTCACTGCCAATTTCAGCACGACCCGACGATTTTCCAGGAGTGGTGGGACCACTTAGAGCGGCTCGGAGGACCTTTTGGCCATGGTTTTCGAACGTGAAAGGCTCGGATGACCTGAGAATCTTTGTCAATCCGCCAGATGTTTGGGGTAAGAAAGGGATCCTGTCTGGGGTTAAGAAAGGGGTCCTTTTTGTACTGGGGTTTATGTATTTTGCCTGTTGGGGGTTATCAAAGTCAGACACTGGGGTTGTTTCCACTTAAGGCATGACTTTGGTGGCAAGGGCAACATCATGGGGGCCAGAACTGCTGCGGTTTTCCAATAGGGATTGTGTTTTGATTAGGATTGGCCAACACATGCCAACAGCCTGTTGAACGGTCCAGTTGTTGGGTGGTGTCCTTTACTGGGAGCCAAATAGCAACAACTCTTCACTTTAACCATAGCAGCAACCACAAATAGAAACCAAAGGACACAACAGGGGATGGTAACTTGTATTTTGCCAATTAAGTTCGAACATACGATGTTGAACCAATACAATAAATTAAGACAATCATTTTTCAGACCCCAGCATTTCACACTCAGTCCAGAAGTGTCCTGGAGTTGCTCTTCCACTCCTGCTGAAATTAGCCTACCGATAGATTTTCTGAGTTGGTGCTCTTCTCAGACTGGACTTTATACTTTTTAGGAAGACCATTTTGGTGGTAAGCAAAAAGTCCAGATTTTTTTTGGCCCATCCACTCAGAAAGTGAGCCTTCTCAGGACACACTTAAAGGCACCTTCCCCAAACGCGAGCATGGGACCTCTTTCAGCGGGTCTCTGGAAAACGGTCCAAACAAGTTTCTGAAACTGCCTAGGAGCTGGGCTTATCCAAATTTGCTTTTAACGGAGCTACCAGGTTCTGGAAAGGACATGGTAGGAAAAAGAAGGACGGGACGGGGAAGAGAATGGTTAGAATTAAACCGAGGGTTACTTGTCGCTCTTCCGATGGGTCGTTGATGTCCACCGCTCCCATAAGCCTCACGAACCGGTTTGGCCCATTTGATCGCTACACTTTTTAGAGACAAAGGAAAGCGTCATCTTGGTGGGCCTGAGAAAGGACAGACCCACTGAACTGCTGTGGTTTTTGAGAGTCTGAACTGCTCGGAAAAACTGTGGTTGGGACAGAAATCGCCAAATGATGTCCACCCTTCTGGACCTAGAATTCATGCCCATGTGACAGTGGACAGTTGTTTGCCGTTGAAGCAAGCGGAAAAGGGTACCCTTAACCTCCCCCCGTATGAACTATGGTTGGCCTGGTTGAAAAGGGATGCTGGGGTGTTGCCAGTACTTCATGCCAGCTCGTCATGCCATCCTTTCCTCGGATTTCGAGTCAAAAGATAAGGGTATCAACTCACTTCCGATCGAGGGGATGGGCCAAAAAAACTTTTTGTGAAGCCCACGAAAATGGCAACCACACCCAATAAAAGTGAGCTCTAGCCCGAGTTCCGGAACTCGGGAAGTCGGTGTCTGCAGAGCATGGAACAGAGGCAGAAGACCACTTGCTAGTAGGGAGTGAGAAATGGAATGACCCCTTAAACCATGTTCTATGGTTTCCTTTATGGGAATCCCCTTCCGGTCCATTCCCGAAACCCGGAAGGTCATTCCCTACTGAGCACCAGCAAGACGATACCAATCAGAAGGTTACAGTGCTTTGTCAGGTTTTGTTCACCTCAGGACACAATATATCAAATAGGGGGTTGGAACTGGCGAAAATCCTCAAACAGAGCTTCTGTTGACTCTTCACTTTAGCTAGGGGCCGTGCCCTGAGTACTCGGACTCCAAGTGTTGAGCGCGTGGGAGTCATGGATCTAGCGGTAGCTCGAGTCTTTCCGTACGGAAGCAACCCCAGATTATTCCCAGGCAAACAAACGTCTTCCAAATTTCTCGTGGTCCCGACTGCAAGTCCACACTTTCCGAGCAGCAAATCATATTCTCATCTTCTCCAGTGTTGGATCCCCTTTATCTTCGATTTGCTTGAATCTCTCTCTCTCTCTCTCTCTCTATATATGCACATATATATATACAAAAACAAAAACATGTATATATATATATATATATACACACACACGTTTGCCCCTGTTGGTGTTGAAGGGGATCTATCACTCCTGGGCCTTTTTTCTCGTTTTTTTTTCTTTGTTTTCCCAGGGGCCTTAAAGCAGCGTGGGGAGGTGACGATTCCCCGCCTCTGCGCCTTGGGCGTGAAGCGCTCAGGTTCTTTGACCCCGAGCTGATCCGGTGGGGCGGTGACCACGTGGAGGCGAACGATCGGAGACGCCGAGTTGGTGGGGTTCCCGGCCAGTGAGCAACCCGATTTGGGCTTGTTCTTCTTTTTTTTGGTGGGGGGCTTCCCTCCATTTCCCCCTTTTTGGTGGTTTTAAAGGAAAGCCGTAAGGAAGACCGAAGACATTTTGGGGCGTCCCCCCAAAACAGTCCCGCTCATTTATGAAGGCGGGGTGGGCCTTGCAGTTCTGTTCTCTTTCTTACCCTTCCAGCCATAGGCACGGAACCATGACCGGTGTTGCAAGGCCACCTTCCTCTCGGGTCCCGCCATTTCTTTGGTAGGTTCTAGGTAGTCTAGGTTAGTTGTTGGTGGGGTGGGGGGGGGGGACTTGGATGACCACCTCAGTTGGGAAGTGGTTGGCAACCGTATTTAGTAAGTCTCCTAGAACTTAATTACCCTTGGGACGAATCCGCGCAGGGTTATCCGCATCATGTAGGTTGGTGGTCATCCAAGGGGTATATCCGCAAAGGTTGCTCGAGCAAACGACCCTTGATTTGTACCCACCAATTTCACCCTCAGAAATCCATGGATTTCAGGGAATTCAAGTGGTCTGTCTCTTTTTGGCTCCTCCACCCCATTTGTGGATTGGGTTTTAGGGCCAGTTCACCCCCTCTAAAGTGATGGCATCAGCCACTTTGGTATCACCGCAAGGTGATTGTCCGTAGCACCCACCGCCTTTCTAACCCCGGGGTGTGCTTTGGTTTGGATTTGGATTTGAACCCTGAGAGTAATAGGGACACCACCACACATTGACTCCAAACCATGACTCCTCCTATCTATTCATAGCAATGGCGACTGCCTTGACAAGACGGATCTGCTTCGGCTCACCAATCCACCTCATCAAGCCGCTGATTCGACTCAATCCGCCCGAGGAAGGCGTTTCGAGGGCTTATGTTTTGCCTCCATTTGCTGAAATGAATATTTTTTATTTAATTTCCCCTCGTTGGTCTTAACAGGAATTCATCACTGGCTTGTTGCTATTTTTTCCTGAGGCCATAACCAAATGGAGGTACTCTGGGCGTGTTCCCTCCAACATGACAACTCCTTATTCACACGACTTCCTTGACAAGACGGATCTGATTCGGCTCAATCCACCCGAGGAAGGCGTTGCAGGGGCGTTTTTCAGGGGTCCCTATATTTCCCTTTTTGGTGTCCCTTGGTGAGGGTGATGCTTTAAAGGGAATGGGGAGCCCTGCTTCTCCGCCTTCCGCCAGGCGAGCCACAAAGTTTGGCGCTGCGGGGGGCGCATCGAGATGCACCCCTGCGCCCGCGTGGGCCACTGGTTCCGCGGGGAGGAGGCGGGAAGCCTTGGGCCGGCCTTGGGATGAGTGGGCTGTGGGTCAAAATCAGGTGCCCAAAATTGAACCCTGTAAGTGGCAACATGGACTAAAACCTGCGGTCCCCTTTGGTTTAATTTTGACCCATGTCCAGTTGGAAGTTCTGCGTTTGAGGGTGGTTTCTTGGCGGTTCCAGCAGGGTTTTAGTGGTTGGGTGGCCATTTCACCCGCCAAAAGGTAATGACTTTTAGCAGCCCAGGTTGGGTTCCGAATCTTTTCAGCCCACGTTGGGTTCCAGAGTTCCTTTTTTGGGGCTTGGTTGAAAGGGAAGCCAAAGGAAAGCAATCATTCTGGGGGTTCCCCTAAACTTAGACACACCCATTTGTGGAAAAGAAGGTTTTGGGTTGCCACTTTCTGTGATCATAAACTCGTCCCTCTCAGTGATACACTCGCAAAATGGGGATGCAGCCCCCATTTTGGCATCACAGATTGCGGAGTCCTGGGGCCTCAGCACAGCTAGGGCAGCCTTTTTGTCCGGCCTAAAAGGCCGGACATGGACCACTTAATCTTCCCCAGAATTAGCTCCCCTTTTTGTTTTTTTCCCCAACAGCTGAAAGCTTTGGGGTCTCAGCCCAGATAGGGTCCGGGGTGGTCCGGGGCGCCCCTGAGGTAAGGTTCCACGAGGGTTCCACGAGGGTTCCACCAGAGTTCCACCAGATTCTGCGAGGGCTGCGGGGTGGTCCAGGGTGGTTTGAGGTAAGGTTCCACGAGGGTTCCACCAGTGGTCCGGGGAGGTTTGAGGCAAGGTTACACGACGGTTCCGCCAGGGTTCCACCAGGTTCTGCAAGGGCTGCGAGGTCGTCCGGGGTGGTGTGAGGTAAGGTTCCACGAGACGAGGGTTCCACGAGGGTTCCACCAGGCTTCCACCAGGTTCTGCAAGGGCTGCGGGGTGGTCCAGGGTGGTTTGAGGTAAGGTGTTACGAGGGTTCATTAGGGTTCCACCAGGTTCTACAAGGGCAGCGGGGTGGCCGGGGAGGTTTGAGGCAAGGTTCCACGACGGTTCCGCCAGGGTTCCACCAGGTTCTGCGAGGGCTGCGGGGTGGTCCAGGGTGGTTTGAGGTAAGGTGTTACGAGGGTTCATTAGGGTTCCACCAGGTTCTACAAGGGCAGCGGGGTGGCCGGGGAGGTTTGAGGCAAGGTTCCGCGACGGTTCCGCCAGGGTTCCACCAGGTTCTGCGAGGGCTGCGGGGTGGTACAGGGTGGTTTGAGGTAAGGTTTCACCAGGGTTCCACCAGGCTTCCACCAGGTTCTGCAAGGGCGGTCCGGGGTGGTTTGAGGTAAGGTTCCACGAGGGTTCCACCAGCGTTCCACCAGGTTCTGCGAGGGCTGCGGGGTGGTCTGGGGTGGTTTCAGATTCAGGTAAAGTTTCACGAGGGTCCGGGGTGGTTTGAGGTCTGGTTCCACGAAGGTTCCACCACCGGGTTCTGCAAGGGCTGCGGGGTGGTCCGGGGTGGTTTGAGGTAAGGTTCCACCAGGCTTCCACCAGGTTCTGCGAGGGCTGCGGGATGGTCCGGGGTGGTTTGGGGTTGGTTTGAGGCAAGGTTCCACGACAGATCCACCAAGGTTCCACCAGGTTCTGCCAGGGCTGCGGGGGGCCCGGGGTGGTTTGAGGTCAGGTTCCGCCCACCATATTTGCACCAGATTCAACGTAAGGATACATGAGGGTTCGACCAGGTTCTACCCACCATATTTCCACCAGATTCAACGTAAGGATACATGAGGGTTCGACCAGGTTCTACCAGGGCTTTACCAGGTTCTGTAAGGGTGGTTTGAGGTAATTTCGCCAGGGTTCCACCAGGTAAGGTTCTACAAGGGCTCTATCAGGGTTCCACCAGTCCACCAGGTTCTGCGAGGGCTGTGGGGTGGTCCGGGGTGGTTTGAGAAGGTTCCACAAAAGCTCCGCCAAAGTTCGACCGGGGTTCCACCATTGTTGCACCAGGTTCTGCAAGGGCTGCGGGGTGGTCGAGGTTCTGCGAGGGGTGTCGGGGCGAGGTAAGGTTTCAAAGGGTTCCGCAGAGTTCGAGGATTCCAAGGGTTCCACAAGGCTCCAAAAGGTTCCACAAAGGTTCCGCAAGGTTCCATGGTTTGCCCTAAAGAAAAACAATGTGTCGTACGCCCGTCGTCTGCTCAGAAGATCGCCTTGCTCATGGGCGGAACACTAAGCAAAACCGAAGTTCATGGTTCTCAGTGAGCACACTTTCAATGTTTTGTGACTTGCTCACTTCTTCAGGCAATGCGGCCCGAAATGTTGGCTTTGTTGCAAATCAGATCACGTTGCTGCGGGACTGTCACTGTGCAGCAGAGTAAATGCTTGGCATTTGGCAGTACTGAGTAGTACTCGGGCTTTGGGTTCCAAAAACGCTCCACGAGGTTTCCACCAATTTCTGCAAAAGCTATGGGGCAGCCCTGGGGAAAGGTTCCAACAAAGTTTCACGCTGAGTTCCACGAGGGTTCAACGAGGACGGTTTGCGAGGTTCACCGGGCACACACAGGTCGGCGATGCGCCGTCGGGGCCCGATTGCACCGTCGGGGCCCGATCGGGCCCGATTGCGCCGTCGGGCCCCGATCGGGGCCGGACTCAGTCGGGCCGCGTCAACTGTACCAAGCTGGCATGGCCTAGTTTTGCTGTGTACAAAAAAAAACCGGTGTTGAGCTATAGTATGTGGCTGGGGTTGGTGGGAGCCCGCTTGCACCACGGGACCATTGGGCCCCCGGTCGGGGCCCGATTGCGCCGTCGGGCCCCGCTCGGGCCCCGATTGCACCGTCGGGCCCCGATCGGGCCCCGATTGCGACGTGCGCGATTGCGCTGTCACTCTTAGCTTTGCTTTACAAAGTTACAACGCGGCATCCTCAGCAAAACCGGTCGCGGGGCGTTCCGCGAGGATTCTGGGAGGGTGCTGTTGGGGATATCGCCTGAGCTTATTTTGCTTTTGTGGGGTCCATTTGTTTTCCACTAACCAGGCAAAAAAGCTTTTTTTGCTGGGGTCCTAATTCCAGCCTAGTAATCAATGTAGTTAGTATTGACCCCTGAAGAATCAGGAAGGGTTTTATTAATAGGAACATGATAGGAAAGCCAATGAATGGTGTTTGGAAGGGTCTGTTTGAGTATATTTTTAAGCAACCATTTTTTTTGCCATATGAATATGAACCGCCAAAAGAACGAGCCATTCTTCGACGAGGGCCTGCTTGCCGGGGTGCTGTTGAGGGGCCGTTTGGGCATTCAAAACTCGGCTCTTTTCGAGGTTCAGACTTTTGGCAAGGGATCAACGAACAAAGTAATACGTTGCGGGGCTGAACACTGACAATCTTTTCCCGCAACTTGAACAAGGGCATAATCTTGTTGAACAACAACAGAAAAAACCGGCCACCCTTCCCTTTTTTCCCCCAGCTGTTCATGTTTAGCCAGGGGGTTGAACAAACACAGGTTGTTCACTAGTACCAGGGGCTCGAAGCTGTAGTCCACGGTTTGGGAAGGCCAAGCCATGGTTGTTGGGAAACATTTTACATTTTTGCTTGTTGTGGTTTAGTGGTTGAAATCCAAATCCACTTCGCTGCTAGCATTGTTCAACATTTTGCTCCCCTTCCAACGTCAACCAAGAAGCAGTTGGGTCATCAGCAGGCTTACTCACCGCTTACTAAGTACCCGGTCGCCCCTTTAGCCCAAATAAGCGGGGGGAGACAAACATCGATCGGTTTCCGAGCGATGTGCATATCTCACTTCCTGAGTTCATGAACTTGAAACTTTTTGGGAAGCCCATTTTAGTGGCAAATAAAAAGTTTGGACTTTTTTTTGACCATCCACTCAGCAAGTGAGATATTCGCAGGATCGGCCCTATGCAGTGAAGGTGCCGGACGTGGCCGAGAGCTTGGGTGGCATGTGCCGGGTGGCTCCCGTTTCCCCGTTTCTGGCTCCCCTTCCTGGACTTTTGGTAGCTAGGTCCCCCAGTGCCCTTTTACCTTTTTTTGGGGGGAGGGTTCCCCGACTAAAAAGGGTACCCTTATTCGAGCCTCTCTACTGGAGGACCTAGGTAGTCACTTTTTGGAGTTGGACTTGCCATTTTAAGTTTGGACAACTCGTAGGTTAGCAACCCACTGATGTCTTGGTTACTTTTGTTTGGCGTTTTCTTCTTGTCTTTTTTGGAGGCCTTGGCAGGTTTCGTTTGATTCCGCCACCCAAAAAGGGCCCATGGAGACCACTGGCGGTCTAGGAGGATCTCCCAGTAAAACTTGGCTTCTGGGTTGGATCTTTACCCGTTATCTTTTTTGGGAGAACATGTGTGTTAATCTGCCAACCAGCAAAAACGAGCATAGAACCAGCGCTTGGGGGCCGTTTTCTTGGCGCCTTCGTGTTCGCGTTCTCCGTCTGTTGTTCGAACTCAGGCGGCGTTGGTGACCTCTAGATATTGCCAGACTCATCTAACCATTTTGCCTACACCAGCACTAAACGACCACAAGCCACCCCAAACCAACCCTGAGCAGCTCCAAAACACATCCCATCCAATTAAACGCACCATCATCCAACCCCCCACCCTAAACCAACCCCAAACCAACCTCACCCAAGCCAAATTAACCCTAAATCCACCTTGCACCAACCCTTGACCCAGCCTAAGCCAAGTAGAACCAACCCAAAACCTACAGCAACCTCAAACCAACAACCCTAAATGCACCCTAAACCAGTCCAAAACCAGTCCTGAACGGACCCCACACCGAGCCCAAGACAACCCCAAGACAACCCTAAGGCAACCCTATACCAACCCAAGCCCTCCCTCAAAAATTTGAGCCACCCCAAACCAGCCCAACCCCTACACCAACCCCAAGCCAGCTCTAAGCCGAGCGTAAATGAACCAAAGGCATTCTAAGACACCCTAAATCTACTTCACAGCAACCCCAAGTTTCTTTTAATCCAGCCGTAGGCCTACCAAAATCCTCTCCCCGAAGCCCAAAACGCATGCTAAAGCAACTATAAGCCAACCCGAACCCCCAAGCCAACCCTTAACCAACCGTGCAGACTTAGTATTTTTCCTGGGCAAATTGAGCAAAGTCACATTTCAGACCACGTTTTGAATGTGAGCTCAGTAGGATTCGCCTGAACGCTTCGACTCCGCCTGACACCAGCTTTACAAAGCTGACCTTGTGTAGTGATATCAGTTGGATATCAGTTGGTGTTAGCAGGCCTTGTCCCAACTGCGAAGAGTGCGCGGCTTCGTACATCGCACGACTACACTTGCACACACTTGCCATCACTTGCCAGTGGAGATCCAAAGTTTCCTGAAACCTAGCAGTGCGGTCGGCTGGGTGGAGGTTTTCCCGAAGTGGGCATAGGGCAGTGCGGGTTAGCGCCGCTCTACATCCTTTCCTGGACCTTCCTTGGCTGGACATAGGCAGCACGGGTTTCCGAAGCTCAAATCCACATTCCCTTAAAGTCAGAGACAAAATTGCCAAACTTGATTCGCGTCGGCATTCTGTTCGAGACTGCCTCCTGCACGCCAGTCGTATTGACAGCAGCGAAAAACATTAAGCCACATCTAGCAAACCCTCAACGCGACGCAAAACCAACAAGCCCAACACGCAAGCGCTCCTTGTCTTGCAAGCTTGGTTGTCAAAAACAAATCCACCCTGCAGGCACCCGAGAGGTAAGCCCTGCAGGAGCGGCTTTGTCTGCAAACCCTCCCTGCAGGCGCCTTGAGCGTAAGCCTCGTGGAATTGGGAGCGAACGAGCAAGAACTTAAGGACCCCCACTGCGAGAAGCAAATCCACCCTGCGGGCGTCCGAGAGTTAAGCTGTGTGGGAGAGGGGAGCGGCCTCGGCCTGCGCATCGTCCTTACAGGTGCCTTGAGCGTAAGCCCCGCGGAAGTGGGAGCGGGCAGCGGGATAGTTCAAGACGTCTGGCATCGGTGGGCTCACTCAACTCGAGCGGCGCGCTTGCGCAGAGCAACTCAACTTGCAAAGGGCGACTTGCAAAGAGCGCGCAGTCGCCAACTATTGCTCCATGCCGCTTTATACTCAAGGCGCCTCCGCTCCTGCTATCCCTTGCTGTTGGCTACTCTCCACACTGCCTCACCCTTAACTAACCCTGGACCAACCAACCCTAATCCCGATTGTAAGCGAACCCGAAACAATCCCTAAACCCACCCTGACCCAGCCCTAAGCCACCAACCCTAAAGCAGGGGCAAGGTGGAAGAAGGTTGGTGCAAGGGTAGAAACAGAGTGACGCGTGTGTTGAATAAAAGGTCACCAAGAAAAACCTTCCAAGGATAAAATGAAGCCTTCGCTGCAGAAAGTGGCACCCAACAACATGTCCCAATTCTCGGAACAAACCAACCAACCAGCCAACCAACCCCTCACCCACCCACCCAACACCCACCAGCCAACCAGCCAACCCACCCATTTGCCAGCCAGCCAGCTGACCGGTGGACCACAAGCGCTCAGGTCAAGAACTACAAGCGGCCCCTCGCTCTGGAAAGAGGGCGCTTGGATGGTGGAGGGAGGACCCAGTCGTTTTTTTGGGGGGATCCTTTTTGTTTTTGGTTTGTTTTAAGGGACATCCAAAAAGAGGTCTCCGCAGATTTCGCCTTGGGGTTGGGATCCCATGACTTGCATGCCATAGACGCTTGTTCAACGAGTAGCGAGCAAAAAAGTCCCATTTCTCGCCACATTATTTGCTAGTTTGGGCGATTTTTGTTGGACACCGGAGGTGGCGGAGCGGGGGCTTACTTGGATGTTCGGCCTAAGTGGTTGGCCATCTGGGTTACAACCCATTGGCAACAGGGTTACTCCACTCCAAGAGCGAGTAACAAGCGGGTTGGAACCTCGCTGACCAGTAATTTTCTATAGCCTGCCGGCCGAGCACCCACGTAGGCTGTGAAGGTGGCCGCGGTAGAAAAGAAGAACACATGCTCGGCTTTAAAGGGAAGAAAGGAAACCACCATTCAGGGCTGCCGAGGCCTCTGAGAGTTTGGACTCAGGCTGGCGGAAGTGTGGCTGGACAACCACACGGACTCCTTCTACAAGGCCCTGTTCATGAGCCAGTTTCGGGGGCCCCTCACAAGGGCGTGTGTTTTGTGAGGGGATCGGACCCCCGACATGGCTTCGGTTTTCAATCCCTTCGGTTTTCAATCGAAGGCAAGAACCGGATGCAAACGAACATGGACGAATACGTAAACGTATGGTTTGTTTTTTGTTGAGTTGGAGGCCTGCTTTGAGTGGTGGTTCGGATTCCTGGTTTTTGTCCAGGGTAAATGGGGTGCCCCACCCCTTGACCACCAAACCACTGGGCTCCAAACTGCCAAAATTTGGCTAATCCAGCGCTGTGAGACTCCAATCCATCGCGGACGGCAGGCGTGGCGTGATGGCTGTCCAAAGCGAAAGAATCGAGCCCAAAAAATCATTGTTTTTTGTTTGCCAACCAGGCCAAAAGGGGTTTCTTGAACTCACTCACTGAGTTCATGGGCGTTAGTCACTTGTTGGGTGGACCATGTTGTGGTGGTAAACAAAAAGTGTCCGGCCTTCTTTTGGCCAATCAACTCAGGAAGTGAGAAAAAAGGGGTTTCCTTTAGGTTCCATTTAGCCCACTAAAAGTTTCGCCTCAAAACACAGCAACGCGCCCACTTTTTCGTGCCGCTAAAAATGTTGCCAGGAAAACCAACAGCTATTCATCGTTTTGGGTTGCCACAAAGGGGAAACCACACGGGCCTCGGCGGTTACACGGATCCCATGGCGCATCATGGCCTTGGCTGCCAGGTGAAGCCGGAGGCGCGGTCCATGTCCCCCGGTGACTTGAGCAACATGCAGCAGAGCCGCCAGCGGCTCTCGTGCCGCTCCATGGCCAGGGGCCCCGGAGGGAGCCCGGGCCGAGGTCGGCCGAGGAGGAGTTGAGTGCGGTGGATGCGTTGAACGCTGGACACCATTGGTGCAAAAGTAAAGAAAAAACAGGCGGGGGTTAAAAGAGACAGAGCACCGTACAATTACAAGTAGGAATTAGAGAGTTTCCACATGTTTTTTTTGTTTTGAGGGGGGTACCCATGTTTTTTGCTTTGTGGTTTTAAAGGGAAACCAAAAGGAAAACACGGTAAATTAGAGGTTTCCTTGTTCCCTTACTTGCAATATGGCACATCCAAAGTACTTGGTTCACCGATTCGGGATTACGTAAAACGAGCTGATGAATATGTGTCATTTCCGTCCTGTTGGTTTTAAAGGGAATCTATCACTGGAAAATTAGTGTAGACCAAAGTTTGGTTCACCAAGTCGGGGCTAAAACGAGCTCATGATGAAGATCCTTTACCTATGGTTCTTGTGTACCTCCTCGAAGAAACCGTGTAAGTTGAGGTTTGGTGAACTGTTGTTTTCGTTCATTCTCCCCTGTTGGTTTGTAGGGAATCAATATATATATATACATATATATACGTATATATATATATATATGTATATGTATATGTATATATATATATATATATATATATTTGTCCAGAGGGACTTCAGACATGGAGGATACACACAACATTTAGGTGCTGGTGATGCCCTTTCAAGCCCTGGTGGCCCTTGCCCGCGGCAGAGAGCGATTGGCCAAAGCTTCTTCCCCGACTTGGTCCAAGTTCAGTCCAGGTTCCAACAGGTTTAGCTTCTATTTGCAGATCTTTGAGCAGTGACCAACCTTTTCTTGGGGCTACTCCCGGCCGGGTTTGGCCAGTCTAAAAGGGCCTTGAACCTGTACTTGGTGGTTTCCAGCCGTCCGGCTCCTTTGGTGTTCGATTGTTTTAGTTTGTGGTTGGAGTTCCATTTCACCCACGATTTGTCACTTTGCGCAGGGGAGCAGAAAAACGGACAGCCCAGAGAACCATTTTGGATGTAATGCTGATTTGCGGCCTAGAGGGAGCCATAAGTTTATGGCTCATGGTCCTTATTGACCAACATTGTGGGTGTTTGTGGCGAATCCAACTGATTCGTCCCCTCAGGAGTCTACATGCAACCCACAGCGACTCACTCACATATGCGCGCATGCGCGGCTTGTTGGTGGCCATTTGCATTCTCCCCCTGCAAATCTGTATGGAACGAGTCGACTTCCACCAAGCCACGTTTAGTCATGGGTTTGGGATTCCATGTCAACTTGAAGTTCAAAGACATCAACCCCAAATCCAGCCCAACAAATCAAGATAAAACCCAATTTCAAGTCCAACAAATCGAGATCAAGCCCAATTTCAAGCCCAACAGTTCGAGATCAAACCCAATTTCAAGTCCAACGAATCGAGATCAATCCCCAACGAATCGAGATCAATCCATCAGTTTCTCTGCGAGGATTGGTACCTGCAGAACGTGGACCTGGAGTTGGCATGGGAGGAGAAGCGGATTTGCATCCCCGGCGCGCGCAAGGAGCCCGAGCCGATTTATTCCTCGAGTCGAGCCACGCGAGAGCCATGCCCGTGTGCCCGTCCGAAACCGAAGCCGAAACAGCGCGCGCGCCTCTCTCGTATGGTTGTTTCAGTCCAAAATTCCAGCCCCTGGCCAGTGGCCATGGCTGGACATATGCCACGAACACATACTTGAGCGTGTCATTTTTGAGGGTGCGTGGTTTTAAAGGGAGTTGAAAAGGAAAACCACCATTTTGGGCGGGTCCAACCTGGAAAGATACACAATCATCATTTCCCATTTCCCCACACGTATTTGTTTGGCCTGGAAAGGGAACCTGCTTGGGAACGGGAGACTGAACATGCTTGGAACTGACAGGTCACGTGTTTCCCGAGCGCTCTGGGTGGTTTGGGGCAGCTTTCAGAGGGTTGAGATTTTCGGGATTGGATGCATTTTTGGCAACAGTTCTTGGACCTCGGAGAGCACCTTGGAGTCCTTGGAGGGACCCGGAGAAAGCCATGGACACCGAATGGCCCGAAGCCTTGAAAACGGATACCCGACTTGGTAGAATGGTTGCAAGAAGAGCCTCCACCATACAGACAACTTGCAAAAGGGTTTTCTTCCGTGTTGGTTTTTGAGGCACCTCCACCTGATCAGGGCCTGGTTTGAAGTGCTTTTTCCGCTTCTTTATGGCCGCAATTTGCACAATCTGTGTTGGTTTTTGAAATTCCCCAAAGTCAGCGGAATTTCCCCCAACACAAAGTGCTTTTCCACACCAAAGGCGGGGGGGTCAGCGAGCGAGGATCAGAACGGGTGCGACTCCAGCCAACCCGCGCCGGGGCGCAGTAGCCTGGACAAGGCGCTGCCGGAGGGGCCGGGGGCCCCCCAGCCTTCGGTAGTTTCTATGAGGGCGACCTGAGGTTTGATCGCTCGGCCCGGTCCGAAGAGTAGAGCCACAAACGAGCCACGAGAGAGAACTCGCTGGGGCTGACCCCCTTTTGGTTGGTTTTAACTCAGTTGCCCAGTGGTGCCAATCCTTTTTCCCCCTTTTTTGGGGGAGGGTTCCGATTCCTTTAAAGTCAGCCATCCAAAAAACGTCGGTTGCGCTCCTTTTCCATGGAAATCCACTGGGCATCTGAGAAAAGGGACATCAAAAGGAGAACCGATCAATCCCATTTCGGGGGGCACCCCCACGTGTTGGGAGCAGATGTTGAGGTCGTGATCCGATCCACTCGGCGAGAACTTGCGCAAGGGCTTAGATTTCTGTGGGCGGACAGGGAAGTCAGGGGCGCGGGGAAAAGGGGGGGGGCCTTCCCAAAGTCGGAACACAGGATTCCCCCTCTGTGGGCCCTTAACCGTACAGATTCCCAGTGTGTTTCCGTTTTTCCGTGGAAAAGGGAACTTTGGTGCTCGACCAAGCTAGTAAGTGGTTAGTAACCTGGGTTATAAGGAAGACACCTACTTACAACAGGCCCAACTCACTCATAAGTATCTTATAGCGTATTGTGGATGGACAAAATCCATTTCGCACCAGCTTGAAACCATGGTTGAAACCATTGTTTGTGGAAAAGCGGTGCCCTTTTCTTCCCCTGAATTATCTCCTTTTGTTTTTTGTTTTTTTTTTGGTCCCTTTGTTTTCCACTAACAGGCAGAAGAAATATTTTTTGCTGGGGCCCGAATTTTCCAGCCTAGTGTTGTCCATTCCTTTTTGAGGGGCTTGCTTGGATGCTGGATTTTTGCCAACTTAGTGATTGGCCACCTGGGTTACAGCCCACGAAATTTGCTTGACTCCACTTCGGGGAACTAATAACTTGGTGGCTCTTAGGCATCCCTTCTTAGTGTTTAGTGGTAGAGACCCTTTACCACGCCAAAAATGAAAACTTTTAGCGGGGGATCTGGGGGCAGCCCAGATAACCTTGGCAACGAACATCCAAAGAACCCCAAACCCACCACTCGGGACATCCCTTTCCGCTTGGCAACCACCCTTGATTCAGCAGTGTGGGTGTTCGGAAGGGACACAAAGAGACGAACCACCCTTCACCAGCAGTCACCCAGATCCCCAGCTGTGATCGGCGCTCCTTTTGGGTACTTGGTGTTAGACGAACTTGCTGCACACTTTTTTCCTTGATTCAACGAATGCAACATGAGTGATCTAGATGGAGAAAGCCCACACTCACAGCATCTTGGTCTCCTCCAACACTATTTTAGATTATATATGCCGCCCCTCCATAGATGACTTCTAGTTATTTGTTATTTTCGCCTGGTTTCAAAGGGAATCGATTTCTGACTGCTGGACATATTTTGCCAACATTCTTTCCCAGGGAACGAACAACCAAATAGGCCCGCCACTCATGGAATCGGTTCCCATGGCCAGGTGATGCCAACGCAGGACCGGGGCCGGCGCTTCGGGCCACGATTTCTGAGAAATTCACCTACTTCGCGGTTTTTCGGCTTTGGTTAGGTGGAAAATATGGGGGACCTCCTATACATGTTATCTTTCGGCGGCCTACCGAGCAGCAGCCCGTAACGACTGCTCCACAAACCGCCCCCTTTGTGTCCAAGCCCCGAGCCGATAGATCTGTGCTGCCTTGCCATGCCTCTGCTTGCCTCCGAAGCAGGCGGCGCCGAACCACCCTCAGGCGGCTCAAAGATTAAGAACGCATTGTCAAGAATTATTGACTTTGTTGGAGCAAAAAGGCGAAGAGCCTGGCGGAACTGTGTCATCCAAAATACGCGAGCTGGTAAACACCCTGGCCCTGGCTCAGGATTTTGAACTTCGTTCAAATGGGCGACCCGCTGGCCGGATTTCCAGGCAACAACATCAACAAAGGGCTGCGTACTTGAAGCAGAAAGTGCAAGCTTTGCAGGCTCGTGGAGGGTCGAACATGTGAATTGCCTCTTTGAAATTTGGCTGTTGTTTTGTGATTTGCTTGATTCAGCCAATCGTTGACATGTTGTTTTCGGGGAATACTAAATCAAAGAACCGAAGAAGCAAAACTTCCAGCTTGCGTTGAGGTTCTCTTTCATAGTGTGTTTTATGTTTCCTTGGTGTTTTGTATTGCATGCCTTCGATCTTGTGAGAAAAAGCTGCGGGATGCGGGCGCCGCTAAAATAGATGGCCGAATCCAACATCTTTGGCTTGTGCGGGGTTGGCTGACCCAGCAGCATCTACAAGAAGTTTGTCCACCTTCTGCAAGGATTTAGGCATAGAGCACCAGAGTGCCATTTCGCACACCTACGTTTCCCGCATGCGGGGCGCCTTCTGCCACATCATCAAATCAAGTCGATGACTCGAAAGCAGTTGCTTGCCTCATCTTTTCCTGTTTTTCTCACTCATATCCATGACGAAGCTCGCATGCGCTTTCGATCTTTCACAGAGTTATTGCCAGCCCACACTGCCCGAGCTCTTGAGCGCAAGAACGGGGAAACTATTGGAGAAGCTCTGGTATCGGTGACGGAAGAGGTGTTGCAGGTTTTGTGTGATGGCAGACATTACGGTTCATTCACCTTTTGACCGGGTGTTCGGTTAACACTAATTTTCAATGCAGCAAGAGGCTGTTACAGTTCTTTCTGACGTCAACTTGCAGTATTCTCTGGTGACATGGAAATGTGTCGTATGTGGTAAATTTGATTGTTGTCGTGTCCATCGTTGGGCATCTTTGGGGGAATCCGGCGGAGCAGGATGATGTGTGCGTTCTGCGGCGTCTAGATTTTATAAGTATCTTGTGCACGACTATATCGAGCAGTGCAATATGGCTCTGTATATGTTCTTGTCTTCCAACTTTCGCATTTTGGTGGGGTGTAGACATGGTGTCAGTCAGAGGAGACGCGTGATGCAACTGAGCAATTGCAGCTGCTCTACGGCGACGATGCTTTGCCCACGGAGTTGTTACACATACTAAACGGTGGATTGCAAAATTGGACACACATTACATTGCCCCAGACGGGCAGGCAGCGGCGGACGCCTTGGACAGCGCGCTTCGAGTCTTTCCAAAGCACTTGTTCTTTATCGAAGAACGGCCCGTTCCCACGCGCTTTTGGCTCTTCGCCTACTGCGCAAGGGCGCTGGTGCGCATGAAACTTATCAATGTCCCGGTCGAGGTTTTACAACTTCGTGGAGTGAACACCAATGTTGAGAATTCCAAGCGTTTGTCTAGGTTTATTGCATTTTATGCTTCAGAATCGGCCTGTCTGTTTGTCTGTTTCAGGTGAAGCTGAGGAAAGGGGAAACCCCATCGGTAAACAACCGAGCATCCAAAAGGGCACGGGCGACAGGATGCACCAGGCGCTGAGCATATCGAAGCGATCGGTGTCCTGCAACAACCAAGCGAGCTTCACCTCATCAGATTAGACATCGATCGCTTCGATCTGCTCAGCGCTTGGTGCCCCAAGAGTGACCTTGGCAATGCCTACCATTTCGCACAGAGTCTGGGATTGTTTAGCTCTATTACAATAAGTAAGTGGTTCTGTTTCAAGTTCGTAGCGCATGCTGTTTGGTTTTGTGACCTATAGCCAATCGACTGTAGGAAGGAGGTAGACTGGAGCAAGGTCCAGCCGGAAGCATTCCTCCGAGCATCTTCCCGGGTTGCTGCTCTAAAGGATTGCTTGCAGCATGTAGTGCATCCTGTCGCCCGTGCCCTTTTGGATGCTCGGTTGTTTACCGATGAGTTTCCCCTTGTATTATTTCTTTTGATTGAGTAAACCATGCTATCATAACCTGAGTTTGACTGAGGACAAGTACGGCAAGTGGCTTGCGGTTTGTCGGAAGTACCCCAATATTGTTCGAATATGCGAGGGCATTGACCTCGATCTCGCGACCATCAAGTTGGGCATCCCAATGCATATGCTCCCGGTGGCAGATTCCATTCAGAAGTTGTCCGAAGAAAAGAAAGGTATCCTTCCTAAACTGGTGTCTTTGGTGGGCCAGAAAAACCTTGTCAGAGACGGCCGAGTTTTGGAAGCCATGCGTGATTTTTTGCCGAAGAATGAGGAAAATCAGTGTGAAAGGCGATAAAGTGGAAGCACCCCCAGCCTGCACCAACAACAGACGAGAGCACAGGGCTGATCCCAGAGGAAGAAGCTGGACAGGGAGATCAAGCAGCGGTCTCTCCTCAAAGTTTTCCGATCGGCGCCAATGTCCGGATCCATGTGTCGCTTGAAGCGGAAATTCGATGGTCAGCTAGCAGAAGTCGAATCGGTTGGCCAGAAATTCGTTAAACTCAGAATGTTGACAGGCCCAGGTGTGACTGAGACAAAGCAGTTCCTGCCAACGTGCATGAAGATTGAAGATCCAGTAAAGGCTGCTGAAACAGAAAAGCATCAGCAGCGCCCACGGCTGCTCAAAGAGCGGAAGCCTCGTTTGGCAAGTGCGACGATATTTAGAGATGTAGAGATCGAGAGATATTATATGGCCCCCTTGTTTCAAGACCAGTCAGGCGGGGGAAAGGATTAAGGGCTTGAAGACGGTTTTGGGCGCCTACCCGAAAATACGCCCAATTTGGGTATTTGTTTTGCTCTGCTGACAAGGGAGGGCGGAGCAGAGAGTGTAAGAGGAATGAAAGCCATAATGGTCAGTGGAGCTTACGGTTGTGCTTGCATGGCTTTACCTCCTAATGCGTTGTCGATATGTTGTGGGTTTCCATTGTGTTTATGGTTGTGGGCTTATGGTTATTACACTTAGGATTGGATACCGATTTTGCAACATTTTAACACATTGTTCATATTGAGGCAGAAGACACAAGGTAGAAAGATCGTAATTACCCGTGGAGAAGCGCTGTAAAGTGCATTAGGTGTCTTTGCAAATCCTGAACGGTGCTCATTTTTCAGCGCAGGTCGGTTTAACTATGATCCATTTCTCGCCTTATGTTTCCAGGGTTATTATGTGTGTAATGGTGTTTGTGACCACTTTTTGCCCTAGATAGAACACATGAAACTACTTACTTAAATCATTTACCTACGTAAAACACAAAGGCCTGCGGCCCTTTGCACGAAAGCCAGCCTTTTGTGGGCCCTTTAAGGGAAGGCACTAGTTAGCAATGTACTCATTTTGTGAATGAAGAGAGAAGGGCAATGGTTTAAATTTGGGCGCTTAGCTGGCTTTTGCATTCCTTTATTGAAGTATAAGTCGGGCCGTTAAGGGCAAAATATATTGGGGGGGACGCAAAAGGACACTAAACGACGCTAATTAACATTGGTAAACGCTAATCTTCGCCCCCAAGAGTTTACGCCTAACTTTTGGTTTTCTTGGGTTCTGTTCTTCTTGAGTAGGGGGACGGCAAAAAAAAAGGCTTTGCTTCGCTACCATGCCAAGGGTTGTAAACTACAACCAACTTCAGAGACGTAGAAGCTGGGGCTGTCAAGGGCTGATTCCCGAATGGGCTCCCCACCCCCTCCCAAGGCCACTGGGGCTGACTATAGCGACCCAGGCCTTTTAGGGTCTCCTCTTTGCGTGTCAGGTATCTTTTGCCTGTCGCTTACATGACAACTGGGAAAAAACGCTTGACCGCTTGTTTGCCTCTCAGGTTTGACCATACCTCGCATAGCATGTTGGCCTCAAGAACCCTTCTGAGGTGATGTGTTTCTTTAGGGGCCCCATTCTTTGGGTGGGTTTAAAATGGGTTTTGAAAGGAAACACAAGCAAGGCCGTTGCAATGATCCCCCGAGTTTGACGAGCCCAGATATCAATGGGGGGTCCCGGTCACCCAAGAAAAGAGGCAAAGACCCGCTAAGGGACCCACTGATTCACAGACCGGTTATTGCTCAGCTGGCATGATCCGGTTTCTCCAAATTGCGACCCGACTTTTGGTACGGCGAAGCCCCAGTTGATGAGTAGTGGCGTGTCCTTTTATTGCGGAAACTCATTTCAAGGGAAACACCTCCCTGTCAACACAGCAAGTTGACGAATCCGTGGTTTACATTAAGTCACAGATGAGCAACTTGCTGTAGGTTTCTTTGAGCAACCCTCAAGTGGCTATGAATTTCAAGGTTTGATCCAAGTTTCGCCCGCTCGAACAAACACGATCCGAGGCTGATCCAGCCCTTACACAACTTTTGCACTGGGCTCCCTGGATGAATTGTGCCTTTGTGGCAATCTGGTTGGATCTTTGAACTTTAAACATTTTTTTGGGGAAGCAGCGAAACGTCAAATTTGGTTCAGCGGGGTCAGCAACCGAGTTGCAAGCTGGTGGTTGGAAGAGGGAGCGGTTTTGGAGCCACCACGAGTTCTGGTCGGGGCATGGCTGTGCACATTTTAAGGTTCACTGGATTTGGACCACACGCAAACATCGAATTTTACTTTTTGGGTTCGGCGGGCGCGGGGAGGGGGGGGGGTTCAGTTGAGCAAGTAAACCAAGCCATACGAAAAGCCGCAAAAACATGGTAAATCACAGTTGACAAGACAGGGCTGCTTAAATGATACATTTTGCCCATTTGAAACATGTTGCTTTTTCCACCAAAATAAAGGGAAACCACCATTTACAAGGCAATGTTCAGGTGTATAATGTAAGGATCCCTGCAAGACCGGGGTCATTTTGTTCACTGTTTCTGGGGGATATCAAAGTCAGCAGCTTGGGCGGTTCCTTGACATTCTGAAATGATGGGGCCAGTTGAAGAGGGCTTCAACCTGTTCCCTTGCTCGCACTACTGTGGATGGTTGCGAAATCCATTTCGCACCACCTAAAAAACCTTGGCTTCCGATGATTCTCCTGCAAAAACCAACGAACAATGGTTTCCTATGGTTTCATAGTGGTGCGAAGGGATTTCGTCCATCCACAGTATGGCGAGCGGGAAATGCATCCACCGCAACTCGAACTCGTGCTCCGCCCGAGCGGCCTTCTTGAGCCATCAGGAGTTCCGGAAGGCACGCCAGCGTCTCTCCAAGGAGTTCCAGATGCCGGACGAGTTCTGAGCGAGAGATGGCCATGGTTCAAAACCAATGGGATCCCATTTTGGGGTAGGTGCACCACCCATTTTAGACCCTATTTTAGTGGTTGGATTGGTTGATGTTCACTGGGGGTACGATTTGGATTTTGACCCATGGCCAGATCAGACTTCGCCAAAGACCCGCGCTCTCCGCGGCCAAAAAAAACGAAATATCCACAGGACGCGGCTTAAACTTAAGGGTCTCGATTTCGGCAGCTCACCAACCATTCCCTGCATCGATTTGCGGTTGAAAGGGTTTGGTATCGGTGGCATTCAGCATGTGTCGCAAGGGCGACGAGAAGATCCCACTCCAAATCCAATGCCGTTTCTTTTTTCAGGCATATTTTGCGAAGACACACAAATGGCATTTCTTTTTTTCAGGCATATTTTTGCGAAGACACACCCACACACACACACACACGTACACTTGTTACTCCGGGGTGGGTCAGCCCGTGGACACGCCCCGGGGCTTGCCTGTTCAAGTGCGGTTACCGAAAAGAAGGGTTTCTGTGCTCCCCTGTTGATTCTAAAGAGAATCGATTTCACTACTGGAAACAACTGCCAACATGTTTTTCCAATGCACGAAAAAGCACATGGAGGGAAATGGCTTTTTCACTAAACATACAAACGATTAGATGTGTTGTTTAGGGGGGAAGGGCAACCCGGTCTAGGGTGGCTTCTTTGAACACGTGACGTGAACCATGGTTTCAAAGTGGTGCAGGATGTTGTCCATCATTCTAGAAATTGGTTCTAGGGTTTGGCGTATGATTCCATCAATTCTAGGAATAATTCCGCAATTTCAAAGTGGTGCGAGTATCATGATTCCAGGAATTGATTCCAACCATTTCATTCAACCATTCTTTTCAAGCACCAGCGAATCTTAAAGCAAAGATAAAGAACCACCTTCCTGTTAGAAACATGAGATCTTGGGCAGGGTTGTTCTCGAGTCTGAAGCTGATGTTCAAGCAGCGTGGCGGTTCCCACCCCATTCGGTTCCTTGGCTTTTTTTGGCTGTTTTCAGAGTGGGGGTTTCCATTTCACCCAGTAACAGTTCAGACACCAACCTTCTTGTGGCTTTTTACCCGCGAACAAGGTTCACCCCACATTCTCTGGTTTCAACTGCTCGTTTTGGATCCGTCAAAAGTTCAGAAACCAACCTTCTGAGTGGTGGGCTGCAAGTTAAACGTTTAGCAGAAAATCTGAGGACAGGTTTCTCTCGTTTCAACCGCTCATTTTGGATTATCCCGACCCCTTTTGCTTCTCGGACTAAGTCTCAAAGTTCTTGGCTTGTTTTGCTTCGGGAAATCGCGGATGCTCCCGAGGGCTTCTTCCCCCATTTGTGCCGCATCCCCAAAAACCACACATGCCACACCAGGCGTGCCGTGTTTTTCCGACTCGGAACATTGGCAGGTGTCACAGCAACTGAAACTCGAGCTTTAGCCACTGTGGGTGTTTTAAACTAGGGCCCCTAAATGCCAAATGGGTGTGTCTTTTTTTTTAGGGCACCCTTTTTACTGTGGTGTTAAAGGGACACAAGGAAATCCACCTCTTTTTGGGGGGGGGGCTCTGACAAAAGACACAGCCAAATGGGTGCTCGGATTTTCGGCCAAGTTAGCAAGTGACTAACCACTTGTGGTTGTTTACGCCCTAACAAGGTTCACCCCACATTCACGAGAATATTTTAAGTGGGGTATAACCGAACGGTTACCGTGACAACTTAGGGAACACCCAAAGGGTTTCCGTTTAATCCACAGGTGTCCTTTTTGGTTGGTTTGGTTGAAGAATCGCGGGCCCTAGTTTATCTGGCGGTTCAATCATCTACCAGCGAAACCCATCTATTTTCAAAAAAAAAGGACACCAATGGTAACGCCCCCCCCCCCCTCATGTGCATGTGATGGACACAAATCGGGTCTATTTTGCACTCAGAGTATTGGTTTTCCTCCCGCTTAATTGGTTTTTTGGGGTTCCAGGCTGCGACATCGACTTTTGCAACCATCTCAGAATCTCACGATTTCTCACCGTCACCGAGGTGCCGGGGAACTTCCTCACGCCTCTCAACGGGCAGGGCAGCCCGTCGCGTCGCGAGCGGCGCGCGCCTTTGCTGTGTTGCGCGTGCTCTTGGGTCGCAACAGACACCATGGGCTTGTCTTTTTTTGAGGGTAATGTTGACCCCGGGTGTAGTGGGGTTCACTTTTGAAAACACCCCTAATAGTATTAAATTGGGGTTGATTAATATGGGGTTACTATTACTCCTTTTGGGGGTTGATTTTGAAGGAGGATTAGAGGGAACCCACCATTTTTGAGGGGTCGCCTATTTTGAGACACACCCAAATGGGTGGTGTCTCAAACGCGGGGAACCTCCAACACTGGGTACTTTCAAAAAGACGCGCCACCCCAAATTCTCAGATATCCCCCCCACACACACACACAGATTATATATATATATATATTATATATTTATATAATACATACATGTGTCATATACCCCCTACTCCAAACGGCTTTGTCGTAGGGCACCTCGACAAATCGTGTTTTTTTGTTTCCTTTTCGTTCTCCCTAAGGTTTGGCTTTTTTGGCAAATCCGCAGGTTGGCCGGGGATGAGTTTTCTTACATGCAAGTGGTGGTGCAATTCCCCCCATTTAGGGATGTCTTTGTAGGGAACCTTCCAAAATTGTGGTTTTCCTCTTGGTTTTCATTTAATACCACCAACAAATAGGGTACCATCAAAACAAGACAGAACCATTTGGGTGGAATGTTATCCGTTCTACCCTCATCTACCGGAATTTGTGCCCTGGACTTTCACCCTGGGATGCTTGGGGAAGATTGAACATAATTGAATGTTTTAGGGAAGCTGTTTCGGGTTGGTTTGAAAGGAAGGCAACTGGGTTGTCTGGAGAAGCGTCCGAGCCGTGCCATTCTTTTCTGGGGAGGAGGCGGGGGTTGGTACATTTGAGGGTGTCTTTTCAAAGGGAAACTCCCAAACTGCTGTGTTTCCTCTTGGTTTAATGGTTTTTGTTGGTCTTGTTTCGTTTTTCCTGGTGCGATAGGCAGGGAATGAGAAATGGAACCCCCATCCAACGGGTGGTTTCCTCTAAGAGAATCCCCGGTTCATTCCAACTCAGTCCCTACCGAGCACCAAGTTTTGGGGGCAGTGATGAGGGCTGTGCAGGTTCAAATTTCCAACAGAGCAGGGAATTTCAACACACTCCTATAGTCAAGACTCGAGATCATTTGTCGAGTTCGGGGTCCATCCCCAAGGAATGAACATGAGCCATGGGGGTAGGGGCTGAAAGGAAAACCCACAACCTTGGGGGCCAAATCCCTACTTGGATGTTCGGCCAAGTTAGCAAGTGGCGAGCCGAGCACTCATAAGTGGGTTACCAACAACTTACTAACTTGGCCGAGCACCCAAGCAACACCAAAAGGAACAACACCAGCTTGGTGAAAGATCCTTCTTGCTTCCCTTGTTCAACCTCCCCTACCCATGAAAGATACCCTCCCACCCTTTTCACATGAAACCGTTCGACGTTCGGGGCTCCTGGTTTGGACCATTTTCCTTTTAAAGGCACCGGAGACCCCAAAACGGTTCGATCTGTTCCACGTGAAAATGGGTGGAGAGGGTACCCCCAAAACAGGTGGGCGCCCACGTGCAAAGCCCGCCACCCGCCGTGGCCTTGGCCCCGACTTTGGTCGAATCGCTGAGGTCCATGCCCTGGTTCCCGACCATCGAGTTTGCCCCTTGGCTCAGATCCGGGCGGTTTGGTTCGATAGGCAGGGAATGAGACATGGAAAGGAACCTCAACCATCCAACTGCTGGCTTCCTTTATTCGGAAGTCCCCTGCCGGTTCATTCCCAAAACATGGATCATTCCCTGCCTACCGCACCAGCAGGTTGCTCAGTTTTGCCGGCTGACGGGCTTCTCTGACTCCCCATTGAGTTCCGGGACTCGGACTTGAGAGAGTCACTTTGTCACCACAAAGTGGGGCCACTTTTTTTCCGGTTTTTCTCTGATGGCTGACGGCAGGGGTGTCCTTGTGATGGGAAGCCATAGATGGAACACCACTGGTTTAGTTTGGTTTTCTGCCCCGTTGACCAGGGAAACCCATCTATTTTACCAAGAAGGTCACCTATGGCTGGGCTGAAATCAGGCAACTCCTAGGTGTTAACCAGTGACCTCCTTTTTCCAGGCCCTTTGGGTTGGGATTGTCCCCATGGGATCTACGTGCAAGCTTCGCATGAATGCCACTTCTACAAGATATGCACCAGAGAGGAGCGAACGTGGTTGAGGCAATTCTAGGTACGTCCCTTCTGTGAGTGGTAGGGCAAGCGCTACTTAGGAAAGACTTACCTGGGGCTATTCACTTCTCTGGCTGCCAGTCATCTTGCGATGCTGGAGAGAATCTTTGGGCACGAGGAATTGACAAGGAGAACAGCTGCTTTCCATTTTAAGTTGAAGGGGCATCAGATAAAGTTCCCCTGGCGAGAGATTTGGGGGACATGAAAACATCCTCCCTTGCACTTCACTTTTCGGGTTTGGACCACAGACACACACGGAATTTGGGTATGGGCCAAAATGAATCCAGGGGACCGGTTTTAGTCCTTGGTTCCAGATAGGGATCCATGGAGTTACCCGATTTTTGACCCATGGCCATTTGGTTTGTGTTTGGCCAAACGCGATCGGAAGTGAGGCATGCAAATCAGCCTCCCCTTCTTTGCTGCTTTGGATTGCTTCTATCAACAGCCAAGGTTTCAATTCCCGCAAACGACACGATTGCCGGCCCTCAACCCTCTCACCCTCTAAAGGGTGGATCCCCGAAGTCTTGCAACCACATCCAGGGGAATTGCGGAGTCGCTTGCAGGGTTTTGCTTGTTTTTGGTACTTGCAAGAATTTGGGATACTTGGGTGACCAGCAAGCAGTCGGAGTTTGCAGTCGGACCACACAGCTCCTTTCCACGAGGAAAGTAGTCTTTCTACAGGGGTCCGGGCACAAACCCATGTTAGCCGGGAGGGTAAGCCCATGTCCCAAGAAAGACGGCAAGACTGAAGCCCATGTCCCTTTGGATCTGAAGAGGGCCCATGCCGAAGCAACCAGCCGAGGAGCAGCCGAGG
This sequence comes from Effrenium voratum, assembly GCA_963377175.1. Classification (NCBI taxonomy): domain Eukaryota; class Dinophyceae; order Suessiales; family Symbiodiniaceae; genus Effrenium; species Effrenium voratum. The sequence goes on along the minus strand of CAUJNA010002680.1, from coordinate 722,151 downwards.
CTATGGCAGGCGCGGGCGCTGGCGAGTTGGGCTTCCATTTGCCTTTCAGGTCGCTTCCAAGTTCCTGGACTCAGACTTCAGCTTCAGTGACTGTTTGGGTTTGGTTGCCTAGCTCCCCCAGTGCCCTTCTCTCCCCTTTTTTGTGGGAGGGTTCCCCTACTAAAATAGATTTCAGAAAACAATTCGGTACCCTTATTCTAACCTCTCAAATCTGGAGGACCTAGAAGAGCCTCTCAGGAAGTGAGATTATCTTTCATTTTTCCGTATTGGTTTTCGAGAGGCTGGAAAGGGGCACCAAGATGAGGTTTGTTTAAACGATAGATGTCTAAACATGCTGAACGCGGGTTGGCTTGACCCACCTTGCTTTAGCCTTTTTGATTTTAATTGAGCCCACTGATTTGGAACAAAAGGAGCTCGAGTTTACCATTGCCAAACTTGACTGGCCTTTTCTTGGCCTAATGCCCCCCAGCCGCCCCCTTAGGTTTGTAGCTTTTCAAGTGTCCTTTCAACCCACCAAAAGTTAAACTTCTGCAGGGAATCTGAAAACGGACAGCCCAGATTGTTGTCGTCTTTTGCAGGTCGGATCGCTTTGGTACAGTTTGGGAGACACAAATGTGAATAACTTTGAAGTTAGCCCAGTCAATATTTTGGAGGCTCCCCCTTTGGGTAGATTGTTCCAATAGGGAGCAAGGGAAGCTTACCAGTTTTCAGACAAGCAAACACAGTGACACAGCTTTACAGGAGGGTCACTGGAATGAACCTTCAGCCCTTACCGTTTCCTATTTTTGCTTTTGTTTTTCCATTCGACCCCCCTTTTTGCCGCTGTGCGTCCAAGTTGGGCTTCCTTTGGTGCCGACCTCCAGGTTTTTGGGTTTCGAGGGAACCAGGACAGCCGCCATCTTGGGGCCCGCTCTCGGTCCGCAAATTCGGAATTCGGCAGTCGAGCTCGATGGACATTTCTGCAACGTCGCGCCAAGCCGGGTATAGTATACCTCTAGATGGGTGTGGCTCAAAATTTGAGAGCTAGGGTTCCATTTAGTCTTTGGTTCCATTTACCAAGGTGCCATTGTAGTACATGTTTTTGAGCCGCAGCCAGATAAGTGTGTGTGTGTGTGTGCGCGTGTCTCTCTGTTTGTGTCTATGTGTGTTTCAAAGGTTCGTTCGTCCGATCCCCATTGTCACCTGCCCTGCTTGGATCTCATGAACCAACTAGGATCTGAACATATCGCATTTTCCGTGTACCAGTATTTTGCCCCAACAGCTGAAAGCTAGTGGGGTCTCTGCCCAGATAGGCTCCATCAGGGGTGGTTTTTCCGGACATTTGGTTCCAGTGGGTTCCGGGGCTGTTGGGGGTACCACGTATTTCTTTTTTATTCTGTTTATTTTTTTGGATGGGCGTGTTTGTGTAACCAGTACTTGGTCCGCAAGGGGAGGCTTTTGGGTTTTTAGGGTTGGTGGGGGGTTTTCGTCTAATCCACTAAAAGTTACACTTTTAGCAGGGAATCCGAGGACAGCCCAGCGTGTTGCATTCCATTGGCAGTTTCCACTGGTTCACTGTGGGTGGACAAAATCCAGCAACACGTTGAACCCATGGGAATCTCGGGGAAACTCTTACTTTGTTGCTATTCTAGCTCCCCAGTACAGGGTCACAAGATTTGACATTTTACATAAAGGAATCAAGGCCAAAGAATCAGTGCCCGGATTATGTCTTTCTCGCACTTGTTTAGACCTTATTCCGTCTCAACAACATAGACATCCAGTCTCTTGCCACGAGGCCGCGTTGGCATACTTTCCAGCACTACGTTGCCTAGTTGGAGGGCTTCAGGATTGCAACCCGCGTATTCGTGGCCAAGCACTATGGCTTACTCTCGCAATGACCTTCTTACTGGCAAGTCCCGCAATGCCCCCGAAAATGCAGCGCATCTCCTGGAATGTAGACATGGGTAGCTCTGTCTCGACACGCGCGCCAAGCATGCCTCCAACCTGGAGACTGCGTGGCCGCATCCGAACAATAGCGGCTGAGCAAAGCGCTGCAGGATCCAACCACCGAGGGTGCGCACGTTGATCATGGAAGGCATGCTAAACCACACGGCGAGACATAGTCACAGCCAAGCAACATCTGTTTGCTTGTGACGAAAGCAGCCGTAGCATTGTTTTTTTTGTTTGCCCTCCAGGCACACGAGGCGCCAAAAAGAGGTTCGAAGACTTGGCCTCTTCCCCGGCGCAGCTGGCAAGATGGCGGGTTGTCAAGTTAGCTCCGCGCCATTTGTCATTCTCGCACTTTGAGCATGGCTTTGCAAAATGATCGGCGTACTGCAGGCTGTCGCCGCAATGGCCAGGTTTGGGCAAGCGGCGGTGGTAGGCTGGCAGCAGTGCCCGCGTTGGCTGCGCGAAGGGCCTCACCATAGTCTCGCCTGGCAAGGAAGAAACAAGGCAAAAAGCCACCGTACTGCGTCGCCTAGGTGCACATGCAAACTGCTGTCTGTGGGGTGGGAAAAGGCGTATGGATCTGGAGGAAGACCGCGCATTGAACACAACAGGCGGGCGCGTGTGTAAACGTGTGTCAGAAGTGGGGGTTGGGCGAGAGGGGGCGGGCGAGAGCAAAGCCACCTATACTCGCGCGGGCGCTCAGCCAACCCACGAGAAACTGGATCTTCTGCACCAAGTTTGACTTGAATCACTAACCTGTCTGTGCTCCCATACCCATCACAAGTAGAGGAATGCCCTTGTGCAAGTGAACCCGTAACTCAGCAGTGGCCGCTGTCTTGTCTTCGACTTCTGGCCAAGCTTGCGCAGCCAAAGTCGTGGACTTTCCGTTTGCAAGCAGTGGCCTGCCACTTGTGTCCAGCTTGAGGCTGCTCACAAGGGAGGGTCCGGTCAAGTTGGTGGTGCAGATCTCTGACAGGCAGACGGAAAGCCTGGGTTAACCACGTGTGGGGGGGGAGGTTATCACAGCAACCTGCGATTTTTTTGGTCAAACGGGGGTCCCTTCTGGGGGACCCCCAAAAAACCAGTGTAGGGCCTACACTGGTTTTTTGGGGGTCCCCTGAAAGGGACCCCCACATGATTTCAGGTTGCAAAAGACGCGCAGATCAGCTGTAGGTCCCTTGGCAGGGGACCCCCAAAAAACCAGTGTAGGCCCTACACTGGTTTTTTGGGGGTCCCTTGCAAGAGACCCTCGATTGTCCGAAAAAATCAAAGGAGCCGCCAGGTGGCCGCGCCTGCGCTGTGGCTGTTTCTCTTTGCGCCGGTTGTTTCTGAGAACCAGAGGTGCGTTGCCAATCGCAACAAAACGGAGTGTGGCGCGAGCGTCTCGCATTTTCTGCTGCAACTCCGCGACTCAAGCCACGGGGAGCGAAGGCGCTACACGCCTCCGATGTGGCCGCGCACCGGCGGACCAGGCAAAACTTTTCGTAATCGTGCAACACAGTTTGAATTGACTGGGGTTCACGCCCAAGCTGGTCTGCAAGTGAATGTATCTCCGGCTGCGCTGCCCTTTGCCTCACTTGTGACACAAAATCCTACAAGCAAACAAACCACACTCGCTGCGCTTGTACGACGTTAAAGCAAGCAGAGGGTCATGTCTGCAGAATGAGCCGGAAGCTCTAAAGCACTGACACTTGAGAAATGGCCTGCGCCGTTTCCGAAAACAAACAAGGAGAACCACAGGAAAACAGCGTCCAAACCACAACTTCCCTGAAAGCAAAGCGAGCTGCGTCGCAATTGCCACGGGACACCTACGGTCCCCCTATTCTGCCAGGTCCTGCTTGACATCACTTCACGGGAAACACTTGTTGCGAAGTGACATTTCGTTTGGCAAGGCTTCTTTCAGCTTGTTGGATGCTAAGGTGGAGGCAGGCGCCCGGCGCCCCGGGCACCCGGCGCCCCAGGCGCCCGCCGCCCCGGGGCGCCCCCCGCCCGGGGCGCCCGGCGCCCACTCAAAAGATTTCTGCTCTGTTCAAATGGCTTTCAAACCCACGCTTGTGTTTGGGGCGCCAGGCAAAGGTCCACGTGACCTGACAAGCGTGCAAATGCAGGCACGACCCCCGCTTTTGGGAGATTCTTGGGTGTCTCCAAGCGTAGTTCTGCATCTACGTGGAAGCCAAGACACAGCTTTGCGCTGTCAGCCAGAACAAGCCTCAACTCCCGCCGCCTCCTGACTTTGTCCTGGTGACAAACTCCAGAGCGACACAAACAACTCAATGTCTTTGCCTCTCGGCATTCCGGGACTGCCTCGTCGCACAAGCAGCAATTAATGCTGGCCCTTCCTGCAACTGATTGACGCTGAGCGGGTGGAGTTACTGACTTGTTTGAAGACGCAGGTGAGAGCAAATTCGTTTAAATCAGTGCAAGCAAGGCACGTCATGGAAATACGTTCTGCCAGATGAATCTGGGATGCGCGCGGCAAAAAAAAGGGATCTGGCCCGCCCTTGATGGTTGGCCTTGTTTAATGTCAAACCTTGTGACCCTGCAGTAGTGCCCTTCTCTCCCCTTTTTTGGTTGGGAGGGTTCCTCTACTAAAATAGCGTACAGAAAGAAAATCGGGTACCCTTATTCTAACCTCTCAAATCTGGAGGACCTAGAATTTACAGGGCAATCGAACGGACCCTTCCAGGCGTTTCCTGGGTGGTGCGAAATTGGATTTCGCAGCCATCCACCGCAGAGTCACTCCAGGGCCGCGCGGCCAGCACGGGCCGACTGGCGCCGCTGGCGGAGCACGCGCGCACGCTAGGCGCCCGCGGTGACCGCGTGTTGACAGCGTGGGGACCGCTGGTGGGGTCGGGTCTTGCTGCTGGTAGTCTCCTTCCATTTGGTGAAATAATTAAATATTTGTTGATTTTCCCTTGCTGGTTTTAAGGGTCATGTTTGCTGCCACTAGCGCCGGGGTGTGTCTTCATGTCATCGCAAAAGTGCGAGCCAACCCTGAGCCCAGTGCATCCCCAAAGAACAGATTCCAATTTTGGTCAAAGCACACTTTCTCTTGGGTTTACTGGGATTTGTTTGTTGGCATTTTCCAGGGAATCATCAGAAACCAAGGCTTTCTTAGTTGGTGCAGGATTTTGTCCATCCACAGTTTAAGGGTTCCTGCGAAGGGAGCATCATGGCACAGGAGTCTGGACCATGGCTCTTGCCGGTGTTGATCCAGATCTCCGACCGACATGGGATGACCATTAGAGGAAAACCACGAATTGGCCATTTGGGTATGGGTCAAAATTAAGCCACCAGGATATGGACCGCAGATTGGAGTCCATGTTTCCATCTACCAGGGTCCATTTTGGGTACCTATTTTTGACCCACAGCCATTTGGGGGCTGAAGGGAGAATTTTGATCAACCCCCGTTTGCAGAACCCTGGTGAATGGAAACAAGGACTAAAATCCGCGATCTGGTTTGATTTTCTTGCTGGTGCTCAGTCAGGAATGTGGTTGAATGAACCCAGGCTTTGGTCCCCGAAAGATGTTTTATCTCGGGGTCATTCCATTTCTCAGGGACCCTGGCACCGATCGCAAGTTTTGAGCCATAATCATGTGGGTGTGGCTCAAAATTCAAGAGCTAGGGTTATGCAGGTTGTAGTCTTTGGTTCCATTTCCCAAGGGGGCCATTTGGGTACATGCTCTTTCTTTCTTGCCTTCTCTTTTATTTGCATATCAATCTCTCTATCCATGGTTGTTGTTGGGACACATTTCACATTTTTGCTTATGGTGGTTTATTGGTTGAAATCCAACCACTTAACTGCTAAAATTCGAATTGTTGCTCCCCTTCCAACGTCAACCAAGTTAAAGATGGAATTGGGGGAGGGGGCATTTCGACCCCGCAAAATCCGTTGATGGTTTCAGTTTCCCTTTTGTGGGGGAAGACTTGACAAATGAAATAGGGGCCCCTCACCCCCCACCCCCCTCAAGGGGGGGCTCACACCCACGTGCACCGGTGGAAGGCCCCGCCCCGGGCGCCGCTTCCGCCGCCTCCGCCGCGTCCGGCGGCCCGGGGCTCGCGGACCGCGAGGGCCGCGTGGAGCGCTTGGCGGTCCCGGAGCGGAAGCCGCGGAAGGAGAGCCGCCAGAGCCGCCGGGCAGCCCAGGGGCTGGGCTTGGGGTTGAGAGAAATGGTCATCCACCTGGAAAGGATCCTGAATTTCTCGGGGGAACAGGAATGGTCATCATCCATTATAGCGATTCTTACTTTGGATGGCCCAAGGACCGGACCAAGGAATTCCTTGGGGTGGGGATGGTCCTCCGTGGCGATTCCTATTGCGGCCTGCCCGGAACTTTTGGTTGAGGCTATTGATGCTTCCCCTTGGTACCTGTGCTCCCTTCTACAACGGCGAATGTTTGTAGAACCAACATTGACTTGCGAATGCGCTCGGATTGAATGGTTCCTATTAGGGGAAGCATGGCGATAGGCCATGTAAGGAGTTTTGACCGTGGCACAGTGGGCTCGTCTTTTTTGAGCGGTTGTCCTTTTGGTTTAAGAAGACTGAACTATGTTGGTTGAAAGTTGAAACATATCCGAACAAACTATTTTTGTTTTTTTTGGAGGTGTGGGTCTGGGTGTTCAAGCCAACATCCTGGGGGACAGGGATGTGGATGCGTGCCTTTTCTTGGAGGGCACTCTTTTTGACTTTGGTTCTGAAGGAGTAGCCAGACACCAGTTTTTGGGGTTGTTCTCTTTCGAGACAAGCATTTATGCTTTGGTGCATTTTGCTTGGATGCTAGGACTTTAACTTTTTGCCAACTAAGCTGGGGAGCAGAAAGCAAGCGAGTATGGGTAGGGATCAAAAATCCGCCAGGCAGCCCAGGGGGGGGGGGGGGGTGGCAGGGAAGAATGAGTCCTATGCGTCGCCGCGCGTTTTTTTGCATTTGAGCACCACTTCATGTTACATGCTCATGCACTCACACGCACACCAAAACTCTATTCCCACATGGTGCTACAGAGATAATATGCGCTTACCATGCACAAGGATACTGCTGAATAAATAGACACTTGGTTCAAACATGTGTGTTATTTTCTCGTGTGCATGTTTCAATTTCAATTTCATGACCAGCAAAAGAAATGCAAGCACGCAGCTAAGTAATATTGTCCGTGGCCTAACACAGGGCACAGGCGTGCAGCTAGGTTCGATGTCAGGAGACTGACAAAGGCCACAGGTGCACAACTAAGTCCTGTTTGCTAAGTATTCTACTTATCATCAGTCTTCGAATTCATTCTTATCATTCTTCCCAAAGGGACGGGTGACTTTTGGGGAATTCAAATATTGTTTGTTTTAATCATTTTATTTCTTAGACTTGCTCTAAGTATTCGAACCACTGCCAAAGGGACGGGTGCCTTTTTTGGAATTCAAGAGTCCTCTGCGCTAACTGTTCTACTTATCATCAGTCTTCCAATTGTAATTGTTATTCCCAAAGGGACGGTGCCTTTGGGGAATTCAAGATTGTTTTGCAAATTATACTACTTAGCAAACCTCTTGTAATTGTTTTTGTCATGAGTTCCAAAGGGATGACTTTGGGGAATTCAATATTCATGTTTGCTGGTTGCTTTTGTAAACTATTCTACTTATCATTACTCTTCTAATGCATTCTTATCATTCTTCCCAAAGGGACACGTGACTTTTGGGGAATTCCAAATTCATGTTTGTTCTAATCAGTTCATTTCTTAGACTTTCTCTAAGTATTCGAACCACTGCGAAAGGGACGGGTGCCTTTTTGGGAATTCAAGAGTCCTCTGTGCTAATTGTTCTACTTATCATCAGTCTTGAAATTATAATTGTTTTTCCCAAAGGGACGGGTGCCTTTGGGGAATTGCAGATTGGTTTTGCAAATTATACTACTTAGCATACCTCTTCCAACTAGTTTTCTCATGAGTTCCAAAGTGATGACTTTGGGGAATTCAATATTCATGTTTGCTGGTCGTTGTTGAAAATTATTCTACTTATCATAACTCTTCTAATTCATTCTTACCATTCTGCCCAAAGGGACGGGTGACTTTTGGGGAATTCAAATATTGTTTGTTCTAATCAGTTCATTTCTTAGACTTGCTCTAAGTATTCGAACCACTGCGACAGGGACGGGTGCCTTTTTGGGAATTCAAGAGTCCTCTGTGCTAATTGTTCTACTTATCATCAGTCTTCTAATTATAATTGTTTTTCCCAAAGGGGCGGGCGCCTTTGGGGAATTGCAGATTGGTTTTGCAAATTATACTACTTAGCATACCTCTTCCAACTAGTTTTCTCATGAGTTCCAAAGTGATGACTTTGGGGAATTCAATATTCATGTTTGCTGGTCGTTATTGACAATTATTCTACTTATCATAACTCTTCTAATTCATTCTTACCATTCTTCCCAAAGGGACGGGTGACTTTTGGGGAATTCAAATATTGATTGTTTTAATCATTTTATTTCTTAGACTTGCTCTAACTATTCGAACCACTGCCAAAGGGACGGGTGCCTTTTTTGGAATTCAAGAGTCCTCTGTGCTATCTGTTCTACTTATCATCAGTCTTCCAATTGTAATTGTTATTCCCAAAGGGACGGTGCCTTTGGGGAATTGAAGATTGTTTTTGCAAATTATACTACTTAGCATGCATCTTCTATCTTTTCTTCATGAGTTCCAAAGTGGGACGGGTGACTTGGGAAATTCAGTATTCATGTTTGCTGGTTGTTTTTGTAGATTATTCTACTTATCACTCCTCTTCTAATTCATTCTTATCACTCTTCCCCAGGGGGGGATTCAAAATTCTCTTTTGTTCTAATCATTTTTTCTTAGACTTGCTCTAAGTCTTCGAACCACTGGCAAAGGGACGGGTGCCTGCTTTGTTATTCCCAAAGGGACGGGTTCCTTTGGGAATTGAAGATTGGTTTTGCAAATTATACTACTTAGCATACCTCTTCCAACTAGTTTTCTCATGAGTTCCAAAGGGGTGACTTTGGGGAATTCAATATTCATGTTTGCTGGTTGTTTTTGTAAATTGTTTGTTCTAATCATGTATTTCTTAGACTTGCTCTAAGTCTTCGAACCACTCCCAAAGGGACGGGTGCCTTTTTGGGAATTCAAGAGCCCTCTGTGCTAACTGTTCTACTTAACATCAGGCTTCCAATTATAATTGTTATTCCCAAAGGGACAGGCGCCTTTGGGGAATTGAAGATTGTGTTTGCAAATTATACTACTTAGCATACCTCTTCCAACTAGTTTTCTCATGAGTTCCAAAGGGATGACTTTGGGGAATTCAATATTCATGTTTGCTGGTTGTTTTTGCATTCTACATATCATTACTCTTCTAATTCATTCTTATCATTCTGCCCAAAGGGACGGGTGACTTTTGGGGAATCCAAATATTGTTTGTTCTATTGATTGTATTTCGTAGACTTGCCCTAAGTATTCGAACCACTCGGGTGCCTTTTTGGGAATTCAAGAGTCCTCTGTGCTAATTGCTGTACTTCTCATCAGTGTTCTAATTATAGTTGTGACCTCTTCCAACTAGTTTTTCTCATGAGTTCCAAAGGGATGACTTTGGGGAATTCAACATTCATGTTTGCTGGTTGTTTTTGTAAATTATTCTACTTATCATAACTCTTCTAATTCATTCTCATCATTCTTCCCACAGGGACGGGTGACTTTTGGGGAAGTCCAATTATTGTTTGTTCTATTCATTTTATTTCTTAGACTTGCTCTAAGTATTCGAACCACTCCCAAAGGGACGGGTGCCTTTTCGGGAATTCAAGAGTCCTCTGTGCTAACTGTTCTACTTAACATCAGTCTTCTAGCTATAATTGCTATTCCCAAAGGGACGGGTGCCTTTGAAATTGAAGATTGTGTTTGCAAACTATTCTACTTAGCATACCTCTTCTAAGTATTTTTCTCATGATATGCAAAGGGACGGGTGACTTTTGGAAGTCAAAATATTGTTTGTTCCAATCATTCCTTAGACTTGCTCTAAGTATTCGAACCACTCCCAAGGGGACGGGCGCCTTTTTGGGAATTCAAGAGTCCTCTGTGCTAATTGTTCTACTTATCATCAGTCTTCTAACTATAATTGTTATTCCCAAAGGGACGGGGGCCTTTGGGGAATTGAAGATTGGTTTTTGCAAATTATACTACTTAGCATACCTCTTCTAACTAGTTTTCTCATGAGTTCCAACGGGACGGGTGCCTTCTGGGGAACTCAAGAGTCCTGATTGCTAATTGTTCTACTTATCATCAGTCTCTAAGTGCACTTGTTTTCCCAAAGGGACGGGTGCCTCTCGGGATGGAATATTCATGTTTGCTAACTACTCTGCTTATCATAACTCTTCTAGTTCTTCTCCCAAGGGACGGGTCACTCTTGGGGAAGTCCAAATCAATTGTTGTTCTAAACATTGTGTGTCTTATACTTGTTCTCAGTGTTCGAACCACTGCCAAAGGGGCGGGTGCCTTTTTGGGAATTCAAGAGTCCTGTTTGCTAATTTTCATCAGTCTTCTAATCATAATTGTTATTCCCAGAGGGACGGGTGCCTTTGGGGAATTGAAGATTGTTTTTGCAAATTATACTACTTAGCACACCTCTTCTAAGTATTCTCTCATGAGTTCCAAAGGGATGACTTGGGGGAATTCAATATTCATGTTTGCTGGTTGTTTTGTAAATTATTCTACTTATCATAACTCTTCTAGTTCGTTCTTATCATTCTTCCCAAAGGGACGGGTGTCTTTTGGGAAGTCAATTTTCTAATCATTTTATTTCTTAGACTTGCTCTAAGTATTCCAACCACTGCCAAAGAGGCGGGTGGCTTGTTGGGAATTCAAGAGTCCTCTGTGCTAATTGTTCTACTTATCATCAGTCTTCTAAATATAATTGTTTTTCCTGAAGGGGCGGGTGCCTTTGTGGAATTGAAGATGGCTGTTGTGCAAATTATACTACTTAGCATACTTCTTCTAATTAGGTTTCTCTTTATTTTGAACTGGGCGGGTGACTGTTACATTGGTGGAATTCCAAATTTATGTTTGCGCTAATCATTGTGTGTCTTATAATTGCTCTAAGTATTCGATCGACCCCCAAAGGGACGGGTGCCGTTTGGGGAATTCAAAAGTCCTGTGTGCTAAGTATTCTACTTGTAAACCGTCCTCTAAATACAAATGCTAGTCTCAAAGGGACGGGTGCGTTTGGGGAATTAAAGATTGATTTTGCAAATAATAATACTTCTCATAACTCTTCCAATTAATTCTTCTCATTACTCCCAACGGGTGCCTCTTGGGGACTTCCAGATTCATGCTTGTTCTCATCATTCTATGTCTTTTTCATTGCTCTAAGTATTCGAACCACTCCCAAAGGGACAGGCGTCTTTTGGGGAATTGAAGAGACCTGTTTGCTAAACAGTCTACGTATCATCAGTCTTCTAAATATAATTGTTATTCCCAAAGGGACGGGTGCCTTTGGGGAATTGAAGATTGTGTTGCGCAAATTATTCTACTTATTCCGAACTCGTCTAGTTAATTATTCTCATTATTCCCAAAGGGGCAGGTGCTTTTGGGGACTTGCAGATTCATGTTTGTTCTAATCATTCTAAGTCTTTTAATTGCTCTAAGTATGCGGACCACTCCCAAAGGGACGGGTGCTTTTTTTGGAATTCCAGGCCAGTCTTTCACCAAGGGACGGGAGCAGTTGGCGAATTCCAGAATCATGTGTTTTGTAATCATCCTTCGTCTTCTTCCCAAAGGGACGGTTGCCTTTTGTGGAGTTTCAGATTCAAATTTGCTCTAGTTATTCTACTTTTTACAACAATAATCATTCTCTAACTTGTTCCAAAGAGGGGTACCTTTTTGGGAAATGCAGCATACATATTTGATAAAGTTATTCGAATCATTCAAACAACTCGAACAATTCTAATGGTTCTGGATACTTTCAATTGGCCGGGTGCCATTTGGGGAAGTCCAGATTCATGTTGCGCTAATCATTCTACTTCCCTAGTTATTCAAATTTATTGATTTCTTCTTAAAGAAAGGGTGCCTTTTGGGGAAACCAGCTTCATGCTTCTTGTAACTTGTTTTTGTGGATTTCCAGGCTCTTCTGTTCTGATTTCTAAGTGTTCCCAACGGCACGGGTCCCTTCTGGGGAATTTCAGATTAATGGTTGCTCCCATGATCCCAATTATGTTTTTCCTTCTATGTATTCCCAAAGGGACGGGTGACGCGCGCCTTTTGAGGAATTCCAATTCCAGAGTCATGTGTGTGTTCCAATTATTCCTATCTACTCAAATTATTCTAACTATTCTTAAAGGATCGTGTACTTCTTGAGGAATTCAAGATCTTATACTTATTATACGTGTTTTGCTTTTGCTTTTTCAAAGTACTCAAATTCTTCCAAGGTGAATTCCAATAACTCCAAAAATTGCAATAGTTGGGGGTCCCGGATTTTGCAATTAATTATTGCAATTTTTGGAAGTCAGTTGCAATTGTTGCAAATATTGGAATTAGTTGGCCTGGATTGGGGCCAAATCTGGGATCAATTCATATCTACAATGGAAGTATTGGAATTCAACTCCAATGATTGCAATAATTGTCGTCCCGGATTTTGGAATTATTGCAAATAGTGGAATTGAATTCCAATAATTGCAATAATTGAAATATTCGGAGGTCCCGGATTTTGCAATTATTGCAATTATTGGAATTGAATTCCAATAATTGCAATAATTGCAATAATTTCAGGTCCCAGATTTTGCAATTATTGCAATTATTGGAATTCAATTCCAATAATTGCAATATTTGCAATATTTGGAGGTCCCGGATTTTGCAATTATTGGAATTAGTCGGCCCGGCTTTGAGGCGAAATCTGGGGTCAATTAAGTATTGCAATGATTGCAATTATTGCAATTATTGCAATTATTGGAATTCAATTCCAATAATTGCAATAATTGCAATATTCGGAGGCCCCGGATTTTGCAATTATTGCAATTATTGGAATTGAATTCCAATAATTGCAATAATTGCAATATTTTCAGGTCCCGGATTTTGCAATTATTGCAATTGTTGTAATTGAATTCCAATAATTGCAATAATTGCAATATTCGGAGGTCCCGGGTTTTGCAATTATTGCAATTATTGGAATTGAATTCCAATAATTGCAATAATTGCAATAATTTCAGGTCCCGGATTTTGCAATTATTGCAATTATTGGAATTCAATTCCAATAATTGCAATATTTGCAATATTTGGAGGTCCCGGATTTTGCAATTATTGGAATTAGTCGGCCCGGCTTTGAGGCGAAATCTGGGGTCAATTAAGTATTGCAATTATTGCAATTATTGCAATTATTGCAATTATTGGAATTCAATTCCAATAATTGCAATAATTGCAATATTCGGAGGCCCCGGATTTTGCAATTATTGCAATTATTGGAATTGAATTCCAATAATTGCAATAATTGCAATATTTTCAGGTCCCGGATTTTGCAATTATTGCAATTGTTGTAATTGAATTCCAATAATTGCAATATTTGCAATATTTGGAGGTCCCGGGTTTTGTAATTTTTGCAATTATTGGAATTGAATTCCAATAATTCCAATAATTGCAATATTCGGAGGTCCCGGATTTTGCAATTATTGCAATTATTGGAATTCAATTCCAATAATTACAATCAATAATTTCAGGTCCCAGATTTTGCAATTATTGCATTTATTGGAATTCAATTCCAATAATTGCAATAATTGCAATAATTTCAGGTCCCGGATTTTGCAATTATTGCAATTATTGGAATTGAATTCCAATAATTGCAATAATTGCAATATTTTCAGGTCCCGGATTTTGCAACTATTGGAATTAGTCGGACCGGCTTTGAGGCCAAATCTGGGATCAATTAATTATTGCAATTATTGCAATTATTGCAATTATTGCAATTATTGGAATTCAATTCCAATAATTGCAATAATTGCAATAATTGGAGGTCCCGGATTTTGCAATTATTGCAATTATTGGAATTCAATTCCAATAATTGCAATAATTGCAATAATTTCAGGTCCCGGATTTTGCAATTATTGCAATTATTGGAATTAGTCGGCCCGGCTTTGAGGCGAAATCTGTGGTCAATTAAGTATTGCAATTATTGCAATTATTGCAATTATTGCAATTATTGGAATTGAATTCCAATAATTGCAATAATTGCAATATTCGGAGGCCCCGGATTTTGCAATTATTGCAATTATTGGAATTGAATTCCAATAATTGCAATAATTGCAAAAAATTCAGGTCCCGGATTTTGCAATTATTGCAATTATTGGAATTAGTTGGCCCGGCTTTGAGGCCAAATCTGGGATCAATTAATTATTGCAATTATTGCAATTATTGCAATTATTGCAATTATTGCAAATATTGGAATTCAATTCCAATAATTGCAATAATTGCAAAATCCGGGACCTGAAATTATTGCAATTATTGCAATTATTGGAATTGAATTCCAATAATTGCAATAATTGCAAAATCCGGGACCTGAAATTATTGCAAGTATTGCAAGTATTGGAATTCAATTCCAATAATTGCAATAATTGCAAAATCCGGGACCTCCAATTATTGCAATTATTGGAATTGAATTCCAATAATTGCAATAATTGCAAAATCCGGGACCTGAAATTATTGCAATTATTACAATTATTGGAATTGAATTCCAATAACTGCAATAATTGCAATAATTGCAATAATTGCAATAATTAATTGATCCCAGATTTGGCCTCAAAGCCGAACCAAATAATTCCAATAATTGCAAAATCCGGGACCTCCGAATATTGCAATTATTGCAATTATTGGAATTCAATTCCAATAATTGCAATAATTGCAAAATCAGGGACCTGAAATGATTGCAATTATTGCAATTATTGGAATTGAATTCCAATAGTTGCAATAATTGCAAAATCCGGGACCTGAAATTATTGCAATTATTGCAATTATTGGAATTCAATTTCAATAATTGCAATAATTGCAAAATCCGGGACCTGAAATTATTGCAATTATTGCAATTATTGGAATTCAATTCCAATAATTGCAATAATTGCAAAATCCGGGACCTCCGAATATTGCAATTATTGCAATTATTGGAATTCAATTCCAATAATTGCAATAATTGCAATAATTGCAATAATTGCAATAATTAATTGATCCCAGATTTGGCCTCAAAGCCGGGCCGAATAATTCCAATAATTGCAATAATTGCAAAATCCGAGACCTCCAATTATTGCAATTATTGCAATTATTGGAATTCAATTCCAATAATTGCAATAATTGCAAAATCCGGGACCTCCGAATATTGCAATTATTGTAATTATTGGAATTCAATTCCAATAATTGCAATAATTGCAAACTCCGGGACCTGAAATTATTGCAATTATTGCAATTATTGGAATTCAATTCCAATAATTGCAATAATTGCAATAATTGCAATAATTGCAATAATTAATTGATCCCAGATTTGGCCTCAAAGCCGGTCCGACTAATTCCAATAATTGCAAAATCCGGGACCTGAAATTATTGCAATTATTGCAATGATTGGAATTCAATTCCAATAATTGCAATAATTGCAAAATCCGGGACCTGAAATTATTGCAATTATTGGAATTGTTGGAATTCAATTCCAATAATTGCAATAATTGCAAAATCCAGGACCTGAAATTATTGCAATTATTGTAATTATTGGAATTCAATTCCAATAATTGCAATAATTGCAAAATCATTATAATTTCACTTCAACAGTTCACTCAAAGCTGGAGCCAGCCTGAACGACACATAGGGTATGATCTTCCCTCTTACGGGGGGGGGGGGGGCATGGAGATGTGGACATGGATATAGGGGGCGAAGTGTACAAAAGGGGATTGTGGGAACTCAGGTCCAAAATAAGTCATCAAAGGATACTCATGGGTGCATTTCCTTAGCCCCCTTATGTCTCAAAACTGGGAGCAAATGCAGGTTTCTCCTTGAACTCCATCTACACCAACCCAACACAGGATACCCTCAAAAGAGCGCGCACGTCCATCGAGGCGTGTCTTTTGACGAGGGAGCCCTTAAAATCTGTGGTTTCCCTTTTGGATTTCAACAAAAGACACTTTTTGGGTGATTGCAAGAGGGTGGTGATTCCCCCAAAAGCTTTAAGAAAGCAGATCGGTTTAAAAAGCTTCAAGAAAGCAGATCGGCATCCCATTGTTCTGAGAACGTTTGCTGGAAAGAACCGTGGGTCCGTTTTTTGTTTAGGCATCGACCTCCCCCCCCCCCCAAAGTGATGGTTGTCCTTTTGGTTTCCCTTTAAACCAGACAAAATACATGGGTACCAACTCCGACCCATATGTCTGGACATGGTTGGAAGCTCGCCCTAGCTATTTTTTGGTTCGGGCGATGTCTTGCGGCAAAAAGCCGGGGCTCCGGCTCACTTCACTTCTTTGGGACGGCGTGTGTGTATGTGTGTTTGTGTTAACTCAACCTTGAAGCTCCCACTCGCGCCGGCAATAGGAGGAACCCCCCTTTGTTCGGATTCTCCTTGTTCTTTGCCCGAAAATGAAGCGAAGTGCTTTTGCTTCCCTTTTGATTTTTGAGGGCAGCCTTTCAGAAGGTTCTCGTCAATGGTCAGGGGTCCCTTTGAGGACAAGCCTCACTTTTTGGGGACAGTCCGTGATTCTTTGGACCCCCGTGGACCCCTCTATTCATGGAACCGGGGGGGGGCCTTGCGTGGCGGAAAAACAACACACGCTTTTCAATGTTGTCGTTGTCGGGGTTGGGGATGCAGCTTGGGACAGGGGTGGAGGGGTTAACATCGGCGACATTGGGCGATCGCCTTGGTTAGGGGCCTTCCACAAAGGCGCAGCGTGTTGTTTACCTACCATGTAGCAAGGCGGCGGAAATACCAAGCGGCCTTCCAGGCAAGGACAAACGCGACCGCTTTCCTTAACCAACAGGAGCCATAATCAACACCCGGCTAATCGGAAGGTAGCAAGGGACAACCCCAGTCATAAATATGTGCAAGTCTTTACAGGTGGACCATGTTTACTACCAGGTTTTGATTATGACTCACAGGGACAACAACAACACCAGAATGCAAATTGAAGGTTAGGCTATTGGAATGCGACCCCAACATGTGGACATTGTGCCAGTGGCACACCCAGATACGCCCAGATTTGCTTGCCCAAACCTTCCAAAGACCTGGTTTAACTGGGTTGGTGGAAAAGCCACCTGCTTTACCCGGGTGTGGGGGTGTGGGGGGGGGGGTGTCCGTTTCAGGATGTAATGGGGGGTGTCACCCCACTCGGACTTCCAGGGTTCGGGACGCACTTCCGCCTCGGCCCGCGTCGCGACGGTTTTCTCGAGGCCAAAAGAGGCACCCCGAGGCCCGCCGCGCTTCGCTCAAACTCGGAATCGGTGGATGGCACGAATCTCATGAAATGGTCAAATCACGGTGCCTTTGGGTATCCAAATCAGTACCAACCGAAAGGGTGTCCGAGAGCGGCACCGATCTTATATTAAGCATGGTTCGGCGTCCTTTTGGTGTGTCCGAAATCCTTTTTGATAGCTGGCTGAGTGTTACGCGAGTCTTCACGCGAAGACAAGCATGTGTGCATGTGAATAAGCTGGTGGATGACACAACTGAGAATGCTTACACGGATTTTGGCTCCTCGGATTGGCCTGTTTGTTGGCCTCCATGTTCCTTTTAGCTCTGCGGGCCGAAAAAAAGAAGCTTGGACGGTCGGGAAAAAGCAAAACAAAAAACAAGAAGAAAAAAAGGGGGGGAAACAAAAACAAAAAAGACGAATACCCGTGCTCAAGGTCAAGCAGCTAGTTTGTGAGGGGTTCCGCAACCAGCCTCCGTCAGTTTGCAAAGGAATGAATTATATGAGGGGTAAGTTACGCAACCAGCCTCCGTCCCCTTGTCCTTTTGGGGATGAATCTGAATTGAGGTCCCTTTGGTGCGCGTCAGTGGCAAGCCCATCCATCCGGTTCAACTTAGATTTTTAGGGCAGTTTCAGTTGGTTTAGTGGTTGGGTTTCCGAATTTAGCCCACTAGGGTTTTAGGTGTTTGGTTGGTGTACCCCCGACTCCAAGTACCCACTTTTTTCAGGGTATCATTTCGACCCTCTACTAAAAAAGGAGGTATTTACCTTGAAAAACCAGGTTTTCCAAAAGAATACCCTAGAAAAAGTGGGTATTCGGAGTAGGGGGTAGTGGTTGGGGTTCCGAATTTTTCACCCACGAAAAGTGAACCACTTAGATCGCCGGGGATCTGAGGGCAGCCCAGTGGCTTGCTCATCAACGGGGTGTTTGGTTCGCCGCTCTCGTCTTTTTTCTCACTGCAACATCAGAGTCCTGGTGATCTCCAAGAAAAACCTGGGAAAGCGTGCGATTGCCATAGCCCAGATGAGGATGGATTCAAGTTTCAGAGATGTGAAACAAGCACAAGGCCTTGCTTTTGGCGGTCCAATCTGCATATCCAGAACCCCTGTTGAATTTCCCTGGTGTCTCACAATTGTTTTTGCAAGGGGCCCTCATTTAGAGACACCCACTGATCTAGTCTAGTATTCCTATGGGTATGCAATTTCATTGGGGACCCTTTGGTGGACATCAACATCCGCTGGGGATTCGCGCCCACCACTTCGGTGGCTCCAACTCTCGAAATTCATCGCCATAT
Organism: Effrenium voratum; assembly: GCA_963377175.1. Classification (NCBI taxonomy): domain Eukaryota; class Dinophyceae; order Suessiales; family Symbiodiniaceae; genus Effrenium; species Effrenium voratum. The sequence continues at coordinate 703,535 of CAUJNA010002680.1, read as the reverse complement.
CTGGCCCATGGTCCTTTCCAAACCAGCGGCTTTCCGAACCTTCGCTGCGCCGTTTTTCTTCTCGCGAGGGCGACGCGGAATTCTGCCAAATCCTGGCCCATGGCTCGGATGGAAGGGGGGGGGTGCTCGACGGGCTGGGCTTGCTTCCCAGCCGGAAGCTATGGGGCCTCTGCCCGGAGAAGCTCCCGGAGGCAAAGGCTTGGACCCGGAGTGGCATCCTTTTGAAAGCGTTGGGAAGATCGGCCAAGTCTCCTTCAGAGTATCTGGCAACCAGTTGGTGCTTGGGACTGGTGCTGATTTGGAGTTGAGCCCCTGGTTCTTGTAGCTCCTCACCCCCCAAACCACCAGTCCAAATCAACCAGTTCGAAGGTTCCCATCACGAACCCATATACTAAAGGGCAGAGAAGGGGTCACTAGTCAGCAAGTCATCAAACTATAACCCTTTAGGGACCCCGACCCCATGAACAGGCGTCCCGCCTCACTTCTTGAAGGGATCGCTGCAAAAGCGACACTGACACAGCCAGAATCTCTTGAAGCAACCAGTCCGGGTTGGCCTTGGACCCCTTTGCCCTTTTCGCGAGTGAATGTTGGCTTGGAATGAGCAACGTCACCCCTGATTGGTGGTTTGGACTTCTTCCGACGTGCAGGTGTCTCCTTCATTGTATCACCTGAGAGAACGTGTCACTCTGTGGTTTGGATAGATGCTTCTTGAAAACCACTTCCTAACCTGTCCACCAGTTAGCGGGTGTGTGTGTTCCCGCCCACAGTGAAGGACCCCCCTCACATACGACAACCTCCTAATCGACCAGGTGTTTATGAATGCGGGGGAAAATGATCGAGCCGACCCAGAGCTGTCCAAGTTTGACAGCAGATTGGCTTGAGGGATGGGCAATCGCTCACAACGCCCGCGCCCTCAAAACATGTCTCCTGCACCACCTAAGAAACCCTGGGTTTCGGACGATTCCCAGTAAAAACTAACAAAAAACATGATTCCAACCAGGGTTTCAAAGTGGTGCGAAGGGACAGGTTGATTGATTCTCTGCCTAGCCGCCCCTGGACCCGACCGGCGTTTTCAGGATTTTCTGGAGCTTGGCGAAGCCCCGGTCGCCGGTCCGCCGCAAGCACTCCACAAAAGGCCACCGGAGCGGTACCATGGCCATGAGGCCTAAACTCTGGAAGGGGACGGGCTTCTCCTGGGGTGGTTTTTAACGGGATGACACCAACTGGAAACCCGCCAAATGCTCCCTGGGTTCCTGGACATGTTGTGCGTGTTGGGAAGACCTTTCTTGGCCAATCCAGTCAGGAAGTGTGGTACGTATTGTTAACCCCATATTAGTTAACCTCAGTTTGTTTAAGTTCATGGGGTGTTCCCCTCCAAAAGTGGTCTGATTCCCCGCGTTTCACCCAGGTCGACACCCCCATATTAATCAATAAACTGGGGTTGATGAGTGATGATTCCCCACATTTCACCCAAGGATCCCCATACTTGTTTTTTTAAACCTGGCGCGGTCTCTGGGGTTGCGGAAATCTGGGGCAAACACTCCCCTTGTTGAGCCACGGCTGAACATCACCTGAGCCACAATCAAAATCTGGGTAGATGAAGGTTAGTAAGGGGCAATTTCAACCATAAATAGCTGCGGAAATCCGCCTTCTTAATTCTTGAAGCGTGGTTCTGGGTCGACCATTTTAATACCCTAGGTCCCCCAGTAGTGTCCTTTTGCCCTTTTTGGGGGAGGGTTCCCCCACTAAAATAGACGGAAACAAGTTACGGTACCCTAACCTCTAACCTCTCTACTGGAGGACCTAGTACCGGGTTTTGAGCAAGTGACTCATCTCGTGTTGATTTCGATCCCGAGCTCCGAGGCGGCGGCGTTGGCGTCGGGGGATGGCTACGGCTTGCAGCCAGAGGCGGGGGTTCGAGCGGGTTCCGTCTGCGGGGAGGTCACCTGGTCTGGTGAATTTCTGCGTCTGGATCACTCCAGAGGTGCATTTTGTTTGGCTGTTGCAAGTTCATTTTGAGTAGGGGGCTGCAAAAACGGACCGTTTTTTGCAAGTTCATACCAAGGGTTCTTTGGTGCATGTTGTTTGGAGGTTAGGACTGAATACCTTTTTGCCAACCAATGGGTTTTCCCCATTAAAACCACTAAAAGTTCTGCACTTTTAGCCGGGGAGCAGAAAGCAACCTAGTCTCGTGTTGCATTCGCGGAATCAAGGAAACAAGTGTGCAAGTTAATCTAAACACCAAATACCAAAAAGGAGTGCCGATCCTGTTTTCCACAACTGGGGGTCTGGGTCAATGTTGGTGAAGGGTAGTTCGTCCTTTTTGTGATGATCCCTTCTGAACACCCAGGCTGCTGAATGAAGGGTTTTCGCCGGGCTGAAAGGGATGTTCCGAGTGGATTTAGGGTTACTTGGGTGTTCGTTGCCAAGTTGGGAAGTTGGTGGTAGCCTTGGTTAGAACCCACTTAAAATCCCCCTAAGTGGAGTTAACCTTGCCACTAGGGGAAGCAAATGGAGGCAAGTGGTCGGCCACCTGGGTTACAACCCACTAACAGGGTTGACTCCACTTCGGAGAAGAGTCATCTTTACCGGCTGATGCAGAGGATGCCCTTGCAAGTAGCCTTTCCGGAACCCTGCTCAAGGCTATGCTTGCGGGGTCATTGTAAAAGGGAAGCAAAAGGCAACGAACGTTCCTGGGGCTCCCCTAGTCAAAGGACACTCAACGGAACGCCTAAAGTGACCCATTTGTCCAAAGGTTCCAGGCCTTTCGCTTGCCGATAGCTTGCCCCAAAGAGATGACCCAACCGCCCACCTGTCCAGTGGAATTCACCAGATGGTCCATTTTAGCGGAAAATGGTCCAGGACCCCGAAACATCAGGTTCCATGGTAACTTGGACAGGAGGATAAGATGGCTAGGACTTTTTTTCACTGGTCATGGTTGGTGGACATCCCTCCCCAAAACTGGGGTCTCAGATCCCAATTTTTTGCTAATTATTTGTTAGGGTCGGGTCAGGCCCTCAAGGGAGTGGTCCGAGAGTCTGTCCCATGCAGGTGGCCCGTCTTTTTGAAGCCACCTTTTGGTTGGTCATGTTCGTCTTGAATCCAAACCACAAGGAAGCCGACGCTATTTTTTGGGTCTCCTAATTTTGAGACAGACCCACGCATGCCTCTGAAATTGTGTTTTTACACAAGGAGAACCTCCTACCAGGAGATTGATTTGCGGCGGGAGGGGTCGCCCATTCACAGACCCGACACACAACTGCCATGATTGGCTCATCCAGAAACTGAGCTAAGCAGAGAATTTCACCATCCAAGTGGCAAGCAACAAGGCAGCTGACAGCATATTTCTCGGCTTTCGGTACAAGAGGTCGCTAGACGCGCTGCAACCACTCACCTTGTTAAAAGTGGCATCCTCAGAATTTCAAGTCACCCGCAGCTGGTGCTTCGGATTGGTGGTTTGGGGACTTGAACCCGTTGGTTCGTGCGCGGAAACGGAAACCGCTCCAAAGCCCCGCTTTTCCGGTAGGCGGTTTAGCCCGTATTCGTAGGGCTCCATCCGAACTGGCGCATGGACAGTCCCCCACCCAGAGGCTCCTGGCTTCGGCTTTCAATGGAAGACCCGACCCCTCCATTAGACACCTGTTGGGACCCGGTCTCAAAACCAATGATGGCACTGGTTCTAAATTGGTTTTATTCCATTTGGCAGGGCCATCGAGTAGTGCAGAAGCTCAGCTATGCTTCTGATTGGTTCCCATTTTAGTGGCAAGCTGAACAGATCTGGACATTTGTTTGGCTTCACTTTGGACTGGCTTAGGCCTTTTTTTCCACGAACAGTTTCCAGAGATTTGGCTGTGCGTCAAAAATAGATGCCCAAAATGGAACGCTGGCAAAGGGAAACACGGACCAACACCTGCGGCTTTTTGGTGGTTTTGTTTTGATCCATATCCATTTGTGTTGTACTCCACTCCGGACATCTCTTGGACCAAACAACCACTTTTCCACGGACAGCTTGCGGAGATGTTTGTTTGGGCAATCCACTCCGGACTTTGTTTTGGACCAAAAACCTCCACTCAGCAGCGGAGGCCCCGTTCTCCCCCGAAAAACGAGACAAGTTTGTCCTCGTATCGCAGGCCGACGGGCCTGTCCTCTCCATGTGCGAGGAGAGAAACGGACGCGAGTTCCGGACGCCAAACGCGCGCGGAAGGAAAGAGTTTGCGGCTTTTCGCTTTTTTTTTGTTCAATTTGTTTGGGGTTGTTTTGGGTTTAACTATCGCTTGGGGTTTGAGAGGTCATGTTGAAGGTTCCTTGGGGTCGGATGATTTGGGTGCCCTTGTTTTGAGTTGGTACCCCCTTTGTATTTTATTTTTTCGGGGTTCCTGAGATGTTTTATTCAAAACGAAGCCTCCAGAGATGGCATTGCACCTTTCTCAGTTTGGAGATAGTTCATGTGTATAGGTTCCTGGTACAGAAAAATCTCAGGTCCATGGTACATTGCTCACCCGCCCAGGCATTTCAGGAGTATATATATATATATATTATACGTATTTACATTTTGTAGGTTTGGTTCAGGCGTCAGAACCATCTTTGGTCATTTTGTCCGGGGATTCAGGGTCCGGAGTGGTCCGATTTCCGGGCAAGTGGCTTGTGTTGACCCTGGTTCCTAGGTTCCAAGCGACTTCCGTCACACAAAATCCCCCCACCGGGTTTCCCCAAAGCTCGGGTTTCCAAAGAACCAGGGTTCGCTTCCCCCCCCACCCCCCCAAAAAAAAAACGGTTTGCACAAGGAACGACCTTACGGGCTTCCTTTTGGATGTTCGGGGGAAGGTAGTGGTTAGACTCCTGAACGGTAACCTTGCGAGTGAGTTGGGAGGGACGAACCACTTATTGACCCATTTAGTCAATCCCAGTTCATTAATAGGGGTGGTGTCCTCGGGTTTAGTGGGGATTCAGACCACTGTTGGAGGGGCCGGCACCACATGAACACACTGAGGTTGATTTATATGGGGTCAATATTAACCCACGTACACCCATTAGTCCCTCTTGCCTTAAGCTCAACATTACCATCATAACGAACTTGGCGAATCGAGCACAGCAGGAAGCCAACACCTCGGTTTGCTTTGGGAACTCTGCAGGAGTTGGTGGAAGGCTCTGCTCGCCGGGGGGGGAGGGGTTCAGACCTCAGGATGGTGGCGCGGTTCATCCGCTTCGCGCAGTACGAAAGGAAGCCACGATTGAATGAAACCAAAAGGTTTGTTTTTTTGTTGGTATTTACCTTGGGGAATCAACCGGCGGTGCGAAATTGATTTCTTCCATCCGCAGGTATGCAAGTAAGCCAACCATGGCTCAACCACAAAATCATGGTAAATGACGGACACAAATCCATTCAACATTTTCTGAACGGTGGTGCGACATGGATTCTGGGGAGGAGGGGTGAAACCAACAGCTGGGCAACTTTCATCTGTAGCCTGTCACGCCCCGGATCTCTTGATACGGCCTGGTAAGGCTCTGCGCGTGTGTTTTTGTTGAGGCTCGGTACCCTTTGCGGATTGGACACCAATAGAAAAAGCCACAGGTTCTGGGGGTCCCCGCATTTCGGCACAAACCGGAACACAAGGGGGTTTACTTCATGACTACGTGTTGTTTAAAAGTACCCCAGAACCCCATTCTAATTCAGACCATCTCAGAACCCTTCGATCAGAAAGAGACAGCTCGATAAACGCGGCTACCTACGAAAGCGCCTGTCTGGCGAACCTCGAAGCCTTTGCGTTTTTTGGTTGGGGGGATTCCCCAAAAGCCCGACACACCTTTATTTTTCCAGTTGGGTGAAGTTCCATGATTTATCTAGGTCGATTTTGGTTTGAAATCATCCCCAACCGCAGCAGGGTACTTCTCCAATCGATCTAGAAACTCTGAGGTTTAAGTCGCTGACTGCCCGAGTTTATGGACTTTATACTTTGGGGGAACACAACTGACATGATAAAAATAATCATTCCCTGCCTATCGCACCGATCGCAAGTTTGGCCACCAATGAGCCTATCGCACCGATCGCAAGTTTGGCCGCCAATGAGGAAGCAGTGAAGTGCATGCACGCTTTGGGCGCCACCAAGACCTGCTGCACCAAGACCCACTGAACACCTTGAAGGTTGATATGCAGATATGCAGTATTGAGCACGTGCCCGCGGACCGGTTCTTTCTGACAGCAGCAGGGCTTCCCATGTGGCCGAAAGGCCAAAGCGACGCCAGGAGTGCGATCTGCCTTTTGCCCTCCGTTTGCACGTCGAGGTTCTTGCGAGCACTTTTTGACGGCACTCCATGTGAGGGGACTGGAGGACTTCAGACAGTCAGTGTTGCCCTCAGCAGCCAAAGACGCCGCGGCTGGCTTTGAACGGCCCCATTTCAGAGCGCAGAGCGCGGCGTGACCACCGCTACTGGGGGATTTGCGCAACCTGCTGAGTTGGCCAGCTAGGAAAATTGCTACAAGTGGGCCAACCAAGCAAAGGAAGTTAGAAGCCTGTCTCTTGGTGAGAGGGCCATGCCAACTTTCCACTGGAGAACAATTCCTCCGCGGCCCAACAACTGGTTTGGCTGAAAAAGTGGAGACTCGGACCCTTAGGGCCCAAAGGAAACTCATCTTGGGGTTTCCCAAAGATGCTGAAAGCCAACGAAACGCCAGAATGTTTTCTTGGTGGTTCTCAGGGAATGAGACATGGAATGCCTATGAATCATCCATGTGGCTTCCTTTGAGGTTGAAGGAATCGGCACCCAACACCGGTTCGTTCCACCAACACCCGGGCTCGGCCATTCCATTCCCCACCTGGGTATGGGTGAAAATGAAGCCACCGGGATATGGACCGCAGATTTTAGTCCTTGGTTCCATTTACCAGGGCAAGCCATTTGGGCACCGACTTTTTGACCCATTGCCTAGCTATCGCACCGATCCCCAGCCTCGAGCGCAGGCGGTGACGAGCATTCGCTCCCGGCATGCGATGTGCCGAGCTGGGGCCTTGGAAGGCTTGCAGTCGGGGGAGTTCTGAGAGGTCCAGGAAGTCCACGTGGGTTGTCGATGGTCTAGTTCCCCCAGCTAGGTGCCAACTTTTACCAACTTTTTTGGGGAGGGTTCCCCTACTAAAATAGACTTCAGAAGAAAAAACATGGTACCCTTATTCTAACCTCTCTACCGGAGGACCTGGTCGTATATTTGTTGTAAATTTGTAGTTTGGATCAGAATATTATGGCTTTCTTTGCCATGAGTGCGGAAATGAGAGATTAGTGGCATTAAAAGTAAGGACACCCTTGAAGGGTAAAGCTGTTGGTTTGTACTGTACCATTTTTTTGTGGTTTAAGTGTCTTTTTTTGGAGGGGCCCTGAATAAAGACGCTTGAAGAGGGACCCGACCCCCTTTCCCTTTGGCGTTTTTTTCATGATTCGAAAGGAGACTGACGTAATTTGTTGGGGTATTTGAGAAACACCTTTTGACTTCCCTGGAAAGCACTCGATCTTTGGGGAAGCTGGCTGCTTTTTTTTGAAGCTTCTTTCCACAGTGGCTTCTGAACAGAGGCCCCGTTGCAGGCCCCGGTTTTTTGGGGTCTCCAAATCGATCCTATTGTTTGTGTATTCTGAGGGTTTGCAACATATGAACAAAGTCAGGACATATTTTTGGAGTGCAGATTTGGGCCAGGCAATTGTCGAGGACTGGAGGGGGGGGGAACTCCAAACAAGTGATCGATGCGGATCCCCGCTAAACTGGGACACCGGGACCCGTGTTCGTCGACTAGAGGTTTATGAATCAGGGGTTCCCATCAACATCTTTCTTTGCCGGGGCGCTTCGGGGGGTACCAACGCACCTCGCCGAGCTAGGCTTTTGCTCAGGTAACCTTGGCCTTTTCTAAACCCAGTGGATCGAGGCAAACCACTATAGTAGGTAACCCTTCGATATCTTGACCTGTAGGTTTTGCCATGGATGGTTTCCCTGTTCACCTATAGTGGCTTGCCTGGAAGCAGTGGGGAAACGATGAGGGGCAACAAATTAGACCCCAGCAGGCTTGAATGCTGGCTCCTGTTGGCCAAGAAGAGCGGTTGTTTGAACGGACATGGCTTAACCATGCTTCCATTTGCAGTAGAGCCCCCTGGAAACATAACAGTATTTCCAGTGATAGATTCCTATCAAAAGCAACAGGGGGGGAATGAAACATTTTAAGCAGATGGTGGTTCCCAGCCATGCGGTTCCACTTAGCTTTTTTGTTGTTCTTAGCTGGGTTTCTGAATTATTTTTAGCCCATCTTTTTTTTAATAAAGAAAACTCTTGGATCAGAAAACAATGGCAACCTGTTTTCAGCCAATGGCCACATACGTGCTTTTCCCAAGATTGGCACCCCGCTCCTCCCGCGCTCGGTCAGCGAGCGAGCGAAACGAGTCGAGGCCCTATTCCCAAGCTGTCAGAGTCCTTGGAGGCGCGTTGGTATGACGCGCCCCTAGACTCAGTTGTTCAGTGGCTCCCTTTTTCCTTTTTTTTGGTGGCTGCCCCACTAAAATGGTCTTCCCAAAAAAGGTTCATTTTTTGCAAGGTCACTGAACAACTGAGTAGAGGAAAATCCAGAAACCATGGGGGGCTCCAGTGAAACCAGTTTCACTTCCGAACGAGATTCGGGACTCGGACTCGGACTTTCATTCGTCACTTGTTTGGGTTTGGAATGGCCCATGTTTGTTGGTCCGAAGGGAATTGCCACTTTTGGAATTGCCTTGCCAAAGTCATTTTTGTGGTAAATAGAAAGCTCGGACTTTTCTGGCACACCCACTCAGGAAGTGAGAACCAGTAAAGGGGCTCCAGTGAACTGAAACTAAAACTAGGAATCCAACGACTTGTTTTCCAGAAAATCCCTAACTATGTTTTTGGGCTTTCCAGGTTTTGCTGCCCCCCGTGTGTGAGGTCCACTTGGATTTTTTTGAAGTTGGGCCATTTCCGTGCTGAAGAAACTGGTGTTCTTTTTTGGACGCGACGCAAATTGGGTCCCAAGAGAATGACATGTCGGCTTTCAGCCGCTGGATGTGCTTGGAGGTAGTGAGGGGTGTCTTCCCATTTGGGTTCAAGAAACAGATTCCAAAACCACCAATTAATGTTGACCCCGGATTCATAAACCCCTGTTTATTAATATGGGGGTGTCCCTGGTTTTAGTGGAGATTTATCAATCTTGGAGGGGAACACCGCCATATTAATAAACAGGGGTTTATTTCAGGGGCAACGCCCACTTAGCTGGCTGCTTTAGGGGGACGAGCAAATGAGCAGGGCCTATCCATGTTACCGCAAAGCAACGAGCAAATGAGCCAGCGTGGACTCATCCCATGCAACACAGCCCATAGAATCAACAAGTTGTGGACATCGCACGTGGGCAATTGTTCGAGTTTTCCAGGCCCATCACCCAGTTTTGTGAGAAAACTGAGCTTCCTTTGGGAGTGCTGGAGCCATTTGGCTGCGATTTTGTTACCCTTCCTCCATCCTGCGGCTGCTGCCCCACAAAAACCGCAAGTAAACTAGTCTTTACCACAACACCACCAGATGTTGCGGTAAAACCACGGGGTTCCCTTAGAGAGGGCCAGGGCTCATAACAAGCGAGCCCAAATCTTTGTGAGCCTGGTCTGATGGTGATTGTATTGAGGCACAACAACAACTTTTAAAAACCTGTATCACCAGACTGAACCCCACAATGCCTCCACAATGGTTGCCAGGGGCTCCAATTTTGCATGGTTGCAAAATTGGCGAGAACAACAACCAGATCCAAAAGGGACCAACAGTAGGTTGTTCCAACCAGAGTGGTTTCCACCTGTTTCCACTATAGCGTCTTGGAAACAACCCTGGCCTGTACTCTTGTCTTAAGAACCCTGTGCGCAACACTCTATGAGAGAGTAACAAACCATGTGGCTGTGGATCAAAACCAATGGGATCCCATGTTCTAGGTGAATTCACCCATAGGACCTATTTTGGTGCTTGGATTGAATCACCCTATTTTTAGGACCCTATTTTAGGACCAATTTTGGGCTAGGTGAATTACCCTATGTTCACTGGGCTAACCGATTTGGGTTTTGACCCACAACGTTTGCTCAGTCGAACGCCCGGGCGCGGCGCCGGCCGCGTGTTTCGTCGAGTGGAGGAAGCTTCGCGGAGCTCCACGCCGCCCGGACCCTTGGGATCGAAGAGACGCGGCGATTTGGGCCATCCTTTGGGGAGGTCGGATTTTTGTGGGCGCGCGAAGAACACCAGAAGCCGCACCCACTAAAACACCCTTTGGACTATTTTTCCCCTGGCGGCTCTTCCTTGTTTGTCTTGTTTTTCTTCTGTTGCTTGATCTGTTCACCAGTTTTCACTATTTGCGTTCACCATTTCGAGGTCATAAGATGCGAGACTCCGCACAAAAAAGCATCCAGGTGTCTCCACAGACTCTTGGGAAAATGCAAATCAGGTACCCATGTGTCCGGTGGCAACTTGCTTGTTGAATTCTCAAGAATTCAAGAAGCGATGCGATACTTCGCAGCCAAGCGTCCAGGTGTTTGACCTTATCGGAAAATGCAAGCCAGGTCCGCACATGTGCGGTGGGCAACTTACTTGTTGAGTGGCACCTGGGTGTGGCTCAAAATTAAAGGATCGGAGGGCAAACCGCAGGTTTTGGTCCACGTTTCCACTTAGGGAGTTTCCCAGGGCAACCCATTTTGGTACCAGTTTTTTGAGCCACAGCCACCTTGCAGACTTGGAGAACTTCTGGTTGGCGGGTGTCGTCCGTAGGTTTTTTGGGTCCATAGTTTTTGTGGACGAAACCAGGGACGAATATATGCCAAAAGACTGGGCAACTTGGGCACACTGGGCACACTCTGTGTTTCATCGGGCACACTCTTTGAGAGTGTGCCCAATGAAACGTCCAAATGTGTTTCGTCCAAATATGTGGCACGTTGGGCACACTCAACTTAGCTCTCTTTCTTCAGGGACTGCGCGTGTCCGACCAACACATCTCCGCATGGTACTCCCGGTAGACGGGGCTTTTGAGTCGTTGCAACCTTTTTTCCTGCAGAGAAGCACAGCGGTTCAAGTTGCTTCATAATTATTGATTTTGATACGATTTGAGGTTGCGATACTTGCTTTTCGATACCGATAGCTCGTAATACGCAACGATACGATTCGGTATGTTGTATTTGTATTGTTGAAACGGCCCCCAGATTAATCAAGCATGGGCTCGAACCTTTTGAACCATTAGTAGTTCTTGGAGCCTCCGCCCCAGTGGATGTTCGATTCGCCAACAGTATATAAGCAGGTGGTTGGTTGAGTTAACGCCACGAACAGGGCTGACTCCACCTTGGGGGGATAAGTGGGCTACAGCCTCCGTTACCAACAATTTACTGAGTTGGCCGACCACCCAAGTAGAAGCTGGACAGTGACACGCAATTTTGGGGTGAAAACGAAAAGGGTTCTTCCCAGCGCTTCCAGTCACCACTGCGGCAGGCAACCATACTATTGTTTGTTAGCTCCCTCGTCTCTATAGGTTTTGCATCATGGTTTCCGCTAGTTACTTGCTGTAGCAACTAGTCTACAGTCTCTATAGGTTTTACATCATGGTTTAGCAACTAAATGCACTGGGCTACATTTGGGAATGTTTCACCCACCCCCAAAAAGCGAAAGAAGCAAGAAGAACACCAATCACCCACCCCCAAAAAAAAGAAAAGAAGCCAACAAGAGCGCCAAAAGCCGTGGGGTGGGTGGGGGCGTCCCCCCAAAGCCAAGCCCGGCTCTTCAGCCCGGCTCAGCCCTCGGTGCCGAGGCCCAGCGGCATGCTGACGCCGGAGGCCAAGGAAAAAACAAGACCACTCGGGGAAGTTGGGGGTCCGTGGTCTTTTTGGCGGGGCCAAGACGGAAATAAAAAATAGAGAAAAAACAACACACCTAGGGAAAAAAACAAAAAACGACATCAAGCCGCACCCGTCTTTTTTTTGGGGGGGGGAAAGCGAACCCCCAGCTAGGTGCCCTTTTTTCTATTTGTTTTGGTTGGAAGGGTTCCCTTACTCAAATAGACTACAGAAAAAAAAAAACATCTTTTTTTTTCTGTGCTTGAAATTCGCACTCGTCTTTTTTTTGGGGAACGTGACCACTTGTAGCAAAGACCCAGCTGTGCCATCTACAGAGGCGCCCCCCAAATACCGGCTGTTTGAGAGGAGTTCCTGGTAAAGCGGAGCGGTTTTTTTTGGACGTGTCCTTTGAGGGCACCCGGTGTTTTTTCGTTTTTGTTTTTTTCTTTGTTTCGGGGGCCAGGTTTTTTGGTCAAAGGAAGACTGGAGCCTTTCCGGTTCCTTGAGCCTTTGGCCACTGTTTGAATCAGAGCGCCCGAAACGAATCACTCAGCAAATCGTGCCGGAGGAATCAGGGACGGCCCTTTTCAGATAAATCCCTAACGACTGAATCGTTTCTAGAAGGAATCTCTGAATTGGGGCCCGTGGGGGGCTTTTTGTGTTCCATGTCAACTCTTGGCAGGAGTTTTTAGTAGTTGTTTCTTAACATCTTCAGGCCACCCAAGCAACTTGGGATGACTAGCGCCGGTCATCAACCCTGTATCTTCCAAGGCGGTTCGGGGCACACGTGTGGGTTTTTCTACCTGGGGAGCTCACACATCCCCCTTTGGCTTGTCAAGAACCATCTCCCCCTGGGGCTTAAGCGCCACCAGGCAATGACCAAACATAGACAACTTGTGCTGCTTGGGTGTTCGGCTATGTCAATAAGTTGTGAGCACGGTTGGTTATCATTACTTTTTTTGGCATGATGTTTGTCTTTCTAGCTTTTTGGATCTGTTATTTTAGTGGCCCGCTGCAAAAAGACCCCGTTTATTTTCGGCTGACCGGCCGAGGATTGGACACTTACATACTTTTGACGAATCCTTGTTTCTCGGATTTTTGAAGGCGTTGGGCGCAACCCTCTCTGCCGGAGCTGATCGCGGTTCATTTGTCGAGCAAACTCAACCTAGGCCTCTGCCGCTCCCCTCTTCACGCAACGAGCCGGGCACCCGGCAACGCAGCCCAGAAGGTTCAATTGACCCCAAGCGAGCTGGTGGTGTTCCTTGTTAATTTTTGTTTTAGCTTGAAAAGGGTCCCCTGAAACAAGCAGGTGGTTGGCGTTGGAGCCGTTAGGGCTAGCCAACTGTGCCGATCGGAGTGGTTCTGGAGCCGATCGGAGTTCCAGTTCAGGACGTGGTGAAAAAATGGGAACCCTTTTGGGGGTTCGGGATTTGCCAGACCTGGTGCCTTGAACCCTTTTCGCGGGTTGGTTTTGAGGAAGCCCGCCATTTTGTGGGGGGTCCCCGCTCATTTGACGCATATGATCGGGACTCCTCCGGTCCCAAATTGATTGCGAGGCAGAACATGTGATTTTCATTCCCCTTGGTGGGCGAAACATCGATTTCGGTTCGTGTCTTCTTTGGACCCTGGGCCTAATCCTCGTGACCTGCGTTGAAGCTTCCCCGGAAGACTGTTTCAAAGCTTCCCGCAACTCAGAAGAACCAACTTGCAGGAGTCTGAGCAGGAGAGATGAAGCTTGTCCTCTTGGCAAGCTGGCCGAGGACGTCTCAAGCCAAATCTTACTTTCCAGCCTTTCAAAAGGGAATATATCACAAATGGAGTCTCCAGCAAATGGAGGCATGGCATATTCTGCTTGAGTCCCAACCACTTCAAAGCCAAAGCCGAATCGAATCCGCTCGGGAAGCAAAATATTCGACTCCGCGCCAGGTCGCCCCGAGAAGCGCATCCCTTCGGCCCCAAGGTGCGGAGGGGGACGGATCCGAAGGGGACGGACCCAACGCCACGGGAGCGGGTCGGCATTCTAGGTCCGGCAATTGGTGCCCGTTTACCAACTTGTTTGGGGGGACGGGTTCCCCTACTAAATAGACTACAGAACAAAGAGTACCCTTATTCTGGTGCCCTTCTCTCCCCAACTTTTTTGGTTGGGAGATTCGGTTCCCCTACTAAATAGACTTCAGAAGCAAGTGGGTGGCCTTATTCTAACCTCTCTGTGGTGGTCAAAATCGTTATGGTTGATGCCAATTTGGTTGGGTCCTGGTGAATTCAGCACCCATTTATTAGAACCGGGATTTTAGTGGGGATTGGATCGGATGTTCACTGGGGGTACGATTTGGGTTTTGACCCATGGCCATTTCAATCCTGGTGTTGGAGACGGTTGTCATTTGTTATTTGTGCGTTGGTTCCTACTTTGGCTGGAAAGGGACGCCACTAGCAAAAGTTGACTAGATCCACTTTTCAGGGGGGAGACCATCAGTGAATTGCAACTTTTGAACATTTGAAGGGGAACCACCAGTAAATGTGTTTCAACTGAGAAGCTGTAACGGGACCCCCGACAGCTGGAAGGGCTTTGCTTGAACCAAGTGGATTCCATTGCTCCTTGTTGACGATACTCTCCCTCTCGCCCAAATCAAAGGGGGTGGTGCAAAACATCCAGAACTTGCACTCAGGAATGGAGTGAAAGGGCCTCACCTTGCGCTCGTTGTCGCAGAAGTGTGGGCGGAAACCCCGGCCAGTTGCGATCGTTTGTGAAGTCGCGGAGGTAGCAACCTGGCATAGGAGTCCTTTTAAGGTTACTTTGGTTAGGTTCTAGATGGGTTCCACTGGTTTGCATTGGTGTCATGCCCCAGGTGCCAGGGAAACCCCCTCTATTTTTCATACCCAGATGCTCCTGGCTTCGGCTTTCAATGGAAGACCCGACCCCGAAGCGTTAGACACCCGGGAATCGTGTGGTTCGGGGTCTCAAAACCAGGTGCTTTGAAGGCCCATCAATCGAATTGGAGCCTCTGGGTAAGGACGCCTGAGACCCCGGCAGCCGGCAGCGTCTCGCTCTCTCACGCTCTTTGGCTTGACCCGGAGAGCTGTTGAACTAGGTCCGGCTAGGTGCCCGTTTACCAACTTGTTTGGGGGACGGGTTCCCCTACTAAAATCGACTACAGAAAAAATAGGGTACCCTTATTCTAACCTCTCAAATCTGGAGGACCTAGTTTTCATGTTCATCCCATAAAAAATCAACCAACCAGTTTATGAAACTCGGGCAGTGCTCCCATCCTTTTTGTGGGTCTGATTTTCCGGAACCACGAACAGCAGGAAAAACCACCGTGACACCGCCCGGATTCAATAAACTGATGTGGGTTGATTTCTAATTTCTATGGGGTCAAAAAGTGAACGCTTGGTTGGCTGGGCGGTTTGGATTTGAACCGGTTCTTGTAGAGGAGGTAAGTCCTGGTTCTTGATTGGTCACCGCAGGAACTAAAACAAAAACCCGTTATTGCGTGTGTGTGCTTTTTTTAGGGGGATTTTCGGCCGGTGTTCTTTTGGTTTCCCTTCCAAAACACAAGAAAAACACAACAAACATACACATACACACACCAACGGTTTCCATTCCAAAACACACAACACACAAAAAGAGGAACACACCAACCCATATCCATTCCGATGGCCAAAGCCCGACATTTTGGGCCACGCCCGACGTTTCGCAGACCCCGCGGGCTACCAGCGGAGACACGAAAGCCGAGGAGGCCGAGCAATGGGGACGGGCGGTCTTCCGGATGATTTTGTCCTTCCGATTTGTAGGGGGGGTGTTCCCTCCAAAAGTTGTCTGGATCCCCCCTCGATCAAAATCAACCTGGTGTTTATGAATCTGGGGGTCAACATTAGCAGAATTGACCTGACCTTCAAGGTCAGGCTTTTGGTGGTGACTCAGACCACTTTTGGAACGAACACCCCTTCAATCTTTTGAGGGAACACCCCCCCTAAGAGTCAGACGGGTTCTGCTTAATCTGGGTCAACGTTCTAAACCATCCTTAAACCGGTCCACCCTAAACCAAGCCTAAACCAACCATAAATCACCCTAAGCCCACTCTAAACCAACACCAAAGCCACACTAAACCCAGCCTGCGGCCTTTTCGGTCTCAGCGTTTTCTATTCCTGGCGCCTTCTCAAAACATGCACCCCCCTAGAGCCCCGGGTTTGTGAGAAGCTGAAGGAGCATTTTGATCCTTGTGTGAACCCCTCGAAGTAGAGGGCAGGGTCCAAACTTTGACCCTTTTGTTTTGAACCCTCATGTGGGTGTGGCTCAAAATTAAACAGGAGGGGTTACGCAGGTTTATTTGAGATTTCCCGCCTGGGAAAAATTACCCGTGGTCTTTCTTGGGGGGCCGAACGGGATATGCGTCAACTTTATGTGCACTCATCCGCTTTTTACTAGCTGCGAAGTTTTACGGGGCGCCTCCGGGCGATTTGATCAATTGGATGTACTCACCGTGCTTTTCAATACCCGCGAAGCGGTATGTGTTTCGGGGGGAAGGCGCCCTGTTTGGTGGGAAGCCGTACGGGACGCCTCCGGGCGAAAGAGCCCCTTGCCCCCCGTGGGGAGAAATTCGGCGCACACTTCGCGGGCCAAGTGGGGGTCGCGGCGTGGAGTCCGCGGCAGGCGCGCACCAAGTCGCCCCGCAGGCGACGGGCTCTGTGCGCATTCATTTGTTGGTTTGGTTTGGTTTGGTTTGGTTTGGTTTGCGTTTTGGTTTGCGTTTTGGTTTTCTCTTTTTGTTTCCTCCTCTTTGTTTTCTTTCTTTCTTTCTTTCTTTTTTTTCTTCTGTCTGTCTTTCTTTTTTCGTTTTTTTTTTTGCTTGTTTGTTTGTTCTGGCCCCACTATTTATCCACTATAAAAGCCACCCCATAAGTAGGTTCAAGAGTTGTTTGTTTGCTTGCTTGCTTGCTTGGTTGGTTGCTTGCTTGCTTGGTTGGTTGGTTGGTTGGTTGGTTTGGTTTGTTTATTTCTTGGTTTGGTTGGGTTTGGTCTGTGTTGTTTGTTTGTGTGAGTTGTTTTGTTTGTGGTTGCGATTTGGATTTGAACCCTGGTCATTTGAGATTTCTTGTACTGCTTTGGGGCAGGTTTACATGGGTTTCCAAAAGTACCCCCGCAACTTCAATCTGCCGGAACCTGTTTTTTTTTTGTCCCCCTGTTGGTTTTAGAGGGAATCGGTTTCACTACTGGAAATATGGTTCCCCCCTCCCCCCAACAGCTGAAAGCTAGGTCGATAGGCCCAGATCGGCTCCGGAATCCTGGGATAGGGTTCCGGAGTTCCGGAAGCTAAGCGGATGCCACCTGACCTGATGTGGCTGTGGTTGTCAAAACCAATGGGATCCCATTTTGGGGTAGGTGAATTCACCACCCATTTTAGAACCTATTTTAGTGGGGATTGGGATGTTCACTGGGGGTACGGGCTTTTGACCCATGGCCATGTGTTTTTTTTCATTGCTTTTTTCCGGTTTGCGACGTCGCACCTGGGTGGCTCGTTTGTTTTGGGGCGCCCCCTTTGTCTTCCATTTGCTTAAGTTTTTGTTTTTGTTTTTCCCCTTGTTGGTTTTAAAGGGAATCTATCACTACTGTTGTTGTTTTTTCCAGCCGGGGCTTAAGCAAATGGAAGTTGTTGGTGGTGTTTAAGAGAAACCAACAGGAAAACCGTAAGGAAGACACGTCCAAATAGGACCACGAAGCTCTCCGAGGGCCAAGTCATCAGGTTTTTTTCAAAGCGGACCCCTTTTTAGAGTCTACAAAACAAAACGAAATTTTAATGGAGAAACCAACTTATCTAGGGGTACCTTCCCCATTCTTTCCAGGGATCCGGATCTTTCTAGAAAACCTCCCGAAACCCAGGGAAAACGGCAGGCTTTTGGAAAGAACGATGGTTGAAAAGAATGGGGAATCAACCCCTAGAACTTAAGAACCCCACAGGACGTCCTGTTTTGAAGGGAGATCAGGAATAGGGATGATAGGGTTTGTATGGTATAGCACACATCCAGTACAAAAAATAAATCATAGGGAACCTCAAACCAACGTGAAACCAAAAGGACACCCTTGTTTAAGGGAAGCCCAAGACACACCGGTTTTTTAACTCCCTATTTTAAGGGAACCGTTGTTGTCTTTAAGGGAACCGTTTTTGGGTTTAAGGGAGCCCCCCCATTTTTCCTGTGGGAACAGGGAACCCACCGAGAACGGTGCACCTCCGGGGAACCCAACAAAACCGGTGCCCCGAGCTTGAAGCCCTTCAAGGCGCAAGGACTTCGCCCAGATCATGGCGGAGCGGCGCCGCCTGGAGGCGGTGACTTCTTGGCCGACGGAAGTCGTTTTTTGTTTCTTCTTTTTTTCTTCTTCTCCAGAAGGTTTGGGTATCTTCCGTTTGCTGAATGTCTTCGTTATTTAATTATTATTGATTATTTCCATTAGTATTATTGTTATTATTATATCATTGTTATGACTATTATTATTACTGCTATTATTATTGTTATTGTTATTATTATCAATTATTATCTACTAATTGTTATTATTACTATTATTATTATTATCTATTATTGTCATTATCATCATTATTGTTATTATTATTATTATATTTATTATTGTTATTATTATTATGATTATTAATCTTATTAGTATCAGTGGTATTATATTCATTATAATTGTTATTATCATTATTATTATTATTATGATTATTATATATTTTATGTATTTATTTATTTATTTACTCATTTATTTATTTATTTATTTATTTTTATTTTATTAGTATTATTTTCATTATTATTGCTATCTTTGTTATTATTTATTTATTATTAGTGTTATTATTATTTTTACATACTAGTATTGTTGTTATTATTATTGTTAGTATTTATTATTCTTGTTATTATTAGTGTTGTTATTATTATTACTCTTATTATTTATAAGCCAGTTTTGAAGGATCTTGATGAAGATCGCTTTGGGGATTTCTTGCATTGCAGGCTGGTGAGCTCTGCCGAAGTATCCAAAGACCTGGAGAAGCTGGGTGGTTGCAAAACGCCCTGCTTCACCTGTTGAAGGGTGTCCTTTTGTTGGTGGGTGAAATGGGGATTCTCGCGTGGACGTGCTGGGAGAGGGGGGCAGGGGCGGTCCCTCAAAAAGGCATACCCGCCATTGTTGGCCGACTTTCAGGGTCTAGTTTAGGATGACCATCTCAGTTCTCCTAAATGCGAATCGACCACTTCGGACCTTTTGGTTTGGAGGGGTATTTATTTTAGTGGTTTTTCATTTTTTTTAAAGAAAAAAAGAATAATATAAATTTGTTTTTCGCTTTTGGCTTCTTGGCTTCTTGGCTTCTTGGCTTTTTGGCTTCTTGGCTTCTTGGCTTTTCGGCTTCTTGGCTTTTTGGCTTTGGCTTTTCGCATCCTCTGCATTCCCAGTTCCTCTTCGGCAGGTGGCGTTTTAGCTTTTGCGGCTTTTCGCTGGTTTATGCGGCTTTGGCGGCTTTGGCTTTTCGCATCCTCTGCTTTCCCATTTCCTCTCCGGGCTTTTTGGCTTTTGCACCCTTTCATTGGTTTTTGGATTTGGCTTCCCGCATCATCAGCATCACCAGTTCCTCCCTATTTGAATCAGTTCTTCGAACATCATGGGGGGGGAAGCCCCCCCCCCCCACCCACCCGCTACTGTTTAGATTGTTTGCAGCGTAATTGCCTGTTTGAATCAACACTTCAACAAACATCATGGGGGGGGCTGCCGCCTCCCCCCCGCTACTTTTTAGATTTCTTGCAGAGATTGAATTGCACCCCTATTTGAGCGTCCAATTTCGCGAGAAAATGCTGCAAAATACGACATTTTAGGTAATCTGTGTAATCCATGTATGTCTGTATGTATGCACTTTTTCGAACATCATAGGGGAAGTCACCCCCGCCAACCCTCCCGCTGCCTTTTAAATTCTATCGCGCCCTTTCTTGAATCATTGCACCCCTACTTGAATCATCACTTCTTCCGACATCATGGAGGGGGCTGCCGCCCCCCCCCAACCCCCCCGCTACGTTTTAGATTTTCTACAGAGATTTAGTTGCACCCCTAGTTGAATCATCAATTCTTCGAACATCATGGGGGCGCTGCCGCCCCCCCCAACCCCCCCGCTACTTTTTAGACTTTTTGCAGAGATTTAATTGCACCTATTCGAATCATCACTTCTGCGAACATCCTGGGAGGGGCTGCCGCCCCCCCCCAACCCCCCCGCTACTTTTTTTTTTTTTTACAGGGATTGAATTGCCCTCCTATTTGAATATTTTTTTTAAAACCCCGTCAACCCGCCAGCTACTTTTGGGATTTTGTTAGCCACGATTTGTTGGTGATGCTAGGGATGTTGGTCGGACATGCGAAGGATGTTGAAAACGATGCTGGGGATGTTGACGGGCTAGTGTAAAATGCTTCAATTTCGCGAGACAATGCTGTAAAATACGACATTTTACTGGCCCGGACGAAAAACGAAAACAAAAAACAAATCCCAAAATAAGGTTTCCCCTTCCAACGCTAAACTCCGCGCGCGCCGCTGTACATTCGCTTCCCTCGCTTGACAAATGCAAAATGTTATATATTTATGTCTCTCTTTCCCTCTGTTTCTCTTAATCTTTCTTTATTTTATTTTTTCTCTCTCTCTCTCTCTCTTTTCTTCTCTCTCTCTCTCTCTCTCTTTCTCTATCTCTCTCTCTCTCTTTCGCTTTCGCTTTCTCTTTCTCTTTCTCTTTCTCTTTCCCTTTCTCTCCTTCCCTTTCTCTGTCTGTTTCTCTTTCTTTTTTTCTCTCCCTCTCTCTCTTTCTCTCTTTCTCTCTTTCTCTCTTTCTCTCTTCTCGCTTTCTCTCTCTCTCTCTCTTTCTCTTTATCACTTTCTCTTTCTCTTTCTCTTTCCCCTTCTCTTTCTCTTTCTCTTTCCAGTTTTTTTTTTTGGGGGGGGGTTCAGGGTTTCTCGAGTTTTCTCCAGGTTTTTGTGTTTTTGTTGGTTTTCTCGAGGTTTGGGTCACCTGTCCTGTTCCAGAGTGCATGGGAATGGTGTACTGATGCGTGTTGTTCTGAGTTCTTCAGGTATTTCACAAACGCAGGCCCCATGGCGGGCCCTTCTGGAGATCTGTAAACAAGAGAGAACAACCAATAAGAAGTGTTTTCCCTCGCCCATAGACCAACTGACCGGCCTTCTTTTCAGGCGTGTCATCCGGCCGCCGCCTCAGCTCGGAGTTCTGGGCCTCCTTGAAGAAGCCGAATAGATCGACCGAAGGAGTCGGCCAACCACCCGCAAGTGGTGCAGTTGAAGGGGACTTCCGATCAAGAGATGGTACCAGCTGGATTCTGAGGTTGTCTAAGGCTTTCTTTGTTCTAGTGGGAGGTCCTCGTTTGCCCCTGTTGCCCAAGATATACCCCAGCAAAAGTGAGCGTTCGGAGTAGGAGGTTCGTTTATTGAAGTCTGTCAGTTAGAGCTACGACAAAGCGCGGAGCCGATTTTTTTGACTCTTCCTATAGTCCCTCGGTGATCAAACGCCGCTAGCAACTGGTGTAAATTTCACGACGGGAAGCATCCGATGCTTCTTGACACTACTTCCTTTCTGGAGGGTATAGCTAGTCTCCTGATGATCGTCGCTCCCTAGCCCATGCGAGATAGATCATCCACCCGTGCCACCCCATGCCCACCAGTTTTGGGGCATGGTGTCGACTCCTGACGTAAAAGGACAAAATGGCGTGTATAATGGAAGACCCTTTTTTTTCACATATATCAAGAACAAGTCGCGGGAATCTGGAGTGGGGTCAACACACTGGCGACAGAGAAGCCAAATCTTCAGGAGCTAGGAGAAAAACAGAGGCCTGATGGGGGCATGTTTTATCTCCAACAACGGGAACTTCGCCTCCCCAAACAGACTCCCTGTGCGATGACGCCAAAAGCACCGTTTGTAATGACTTGTTGTTGAAAAACAGCACACAGCTCATTAACCATATCAGCTCAAATCCAACCCCCGATTGTCGTGGGGTGTACCCGTCCATGGAAACGTGGGCGATGCATTCCCGCTGTCAAGCAGGTGAAGGAAGGCGCGTTTCTTTCTCAAATTGAAAATGCGTCCCTGCAAATTGTCCGGTGGCTTGGGCGGATTTGGCTGAAGCACTGGCTGGACAAAATCCGTTTCCCCACCACTTTGAAGGCCTTTACAGGGGAATCACCTTGTCCAGGGTCTCTTAGGTGCTGCGAAATGAATTCGTCCATCGAGAGGTTGTTAGAAAATGGCGTAAACATGGTTTACCCTGAGGCTCCTCAAGTTGGGTGCGTCTTTTTCGGCCCCCAAAATGGTGGTTTCCCTTTGGTTTCCCTTTCAAACCAACCAAAAGGGGGTGCTTGGGTGCTCGGCCAAGTTAGTAAGAGGTGAACACACCTGGGGTATAACTCACTTGTGAGTGAGTTGGGCTGGTTCCAACCCAGGTTACTAGTTAACCACTGACTAAGTTGGCTGAGCACCCAAGTTTAAAAAAATGAGAAAAAAAAAGAAAAACAAACAAAACACATACAAAATTGAATAATACGAGCCACCCCGGTGTGTTGCCCGCCACCCTTCGGCCTCAGGTGGTGCGCGTAGACCGCGCCTAAGGCCGGCCGCAAGGCCCGCGAATTCTCTCGAATTCCCCGTCCAGTGGCAATCCCTAAGCCATCGCAACCAGGTTATTCGAATTCTAGGGGTTGATTCCATAGGTGAGTTTGTTTTTTTTTGCCGGGGGGGGGTGGGGTTTAGGGGGGGGGTGGGGAGGAGTCAAGACAAAGTGAGGCCTTTGGGGAGGGTACCGTAGTATGTTATTCCAGGGGTTGATTCCGATTCCATTCTTTTCTTTTCAAAAACCCTGGGTTTCCGGAGGTTTTCTAAAAATAAGGATCCCTGGAAAGAATGGGGAAGGTGTCCTTAGAAGAATCCTCCATGGTGCCCGTTTTTGGGGTTGCTTTTCAAGGAAAATAATAAGGAACACAATTTCGGGGTCTCCTGCGTTGACACACACCCTCCCTGCTTGTTTAATACCCAGAGGCTTCCGATGGATTTAGAGGAGCCTCTAGGTAGTCAGTGATCACCCCAACTGGACCAGCATCCCATGTTGCCGAATCAATGCGTCAAGAGCATATTCCCTGGACGGCACGTTAGCGGCGAGCGGGCATTGCGCCGAGTTTCACAAAGTCTTGGTGACAGAGCTGACACCGGCAGAGGAATCGTCTAATGTTGATGAAGATTCGTTCGTCGTCTCCCAAGGGTGTGATTCTTCCATTTGCTTAAGCTTTGTTTATGCTCTGTCTATATATGTAAATAAACATAAAGAATATCAACCCCCTGTTGGTTTAAAGGGAATCTATCACTATCGGATATATTTGCTCATTTGTTTTAGGGCGTATTCGCAGATGGAGGAATTGCAGGGTGCAACACGCAACTCCCGCAGACAAACGCTGAACGTTGCTTACGACCTTGCAGCTCGCCTGGACTTTGGTTCCACGTTCGTTCGAGGGAAGAACCAAATAGTGTTGACCCCATATCTGGATGGCTTCCAGCCGTCCGGTTCCTTAGCTTTTTAGCTTTTTAGTTGGTTTAGTGGTAGTTTGACGTAGTTTCCATCTAACCCACTAAAAGTTAAAAACTTGTAGCAGGAGATCTGAGGGCAGCCCAGATACTACTCAACCCCAGTTTATGAATCCGGGGGGTGTCCTTCGGCGTGGGGAATCATCACTTTTGGAGGGGCAACCCCCTATTCATAAACTGGGATCCTTCTTTACAGACCAAACACGTGGTCGGCAGGGTGATTGAGAAGAGAACGATCGTGAAAGAATGGGTATTCAAATCCTAGATCAGCACGGGTCTAATTTGTGCCCTTCCAAGAATCTTGAACCTTTCCTTTGCAGCTTTTGGTCTTCACCAATCCATTGCCGTCTTAGCCAACTTTTTGGCCCTTTTCTCATTTTGGGTTTCCGTCATTTTCGTTTCGACCTGCAACAAACAGTCTTGCCAAGATTCATGTGTTCAATCCTTGACCCTTCGAACATGGGCCCAGCACTGGGCTGATGAACCACTTGACCAAGGATTTGGGAGACAGGAAAGCTAGGCCCATTGAATCAACCCGCGCTTTGCCATGATAACCCCCCTCAGTCAACTGCTTGCTTGTTTTGTTGTTTTCTGGAACCAGGGGACCCAACCCAATTCAGTGGTGTGCACTTTTCCTCTTTCAACCTTTTCTCCCTGCAAGAACACAATCCCAAATTGATAGACCAGTTGTGCTTGGATGGATATTTGCCACATGTGTCGTCCATATCCCAGGAAACTAAATCACAGACAACCGTCCTTTCCCTTTCCCGTCCCCCAGTGATGCCCTTGTACCAACTTCTTTGGGGGGAAGGTTCTCCTACTAAAGTAGACTACAGCAAAAAGGGTACCCATATTCTAACCTCTCTACTGGAGGACCTAGGAAACCAAAATCACAGACAACTGTCTTTTCCTTTTTCCAGAACTATGTGTGTTACAGCTGCCGGGGCAGCTTTGGTGCCACTGTGAATATGCTTGACCACGGTTTGCACCTTAATTCGGCGCGCTTTTCTAAGAGCCGCATTGAGTGCAAAGTACACCACTCGGATGCACGGTGGAATCTGGGGTCTCCTCCGAGATGATGCAGGGCTCCTTAAAAGATACATTTTGCCCAATTGAAAGATGGCTTTTTCCACCAAAATGAAGCGAAACCACCATTTACAAGGCAATGTTTAGGTGTATAATGTAAGGAACCCTATTATGTTGTATTTCAAAGTTGGTGAACATGAAATGATTGGTGGACATGACATGCAATTGAAGGTCGAATTCAATTGTGTGTGTGTTTTTTTTGAATAGTTTGTGTTCAATTATATCCACTCACTTGCCCAAAGCCGACCTTTTTAACCTTTTGGTTTCTCCGATTTGGTTCATTCCTAGAAAATGACTTGCTTGGGTTCAAAGGGGCTGTTGGGGATACCACCTGGGCGTGTGATTCTTTTTTCTCGGGTGTCTTCTGTGAGCGCGACTCGTGAAGCTTTGGCGAACTGCAGCAAAAAGGTCCAACGGTCCAATGGTCATTTGATCACTGCCTGTTGGGGGACAGACCTGTGGCAAAGGTTGCACCGAGTGCGAATCCAGACGGCCAAAGCCCAAGTTCTCTTTGCAAGTTCCTCCAAACTTGGGCATTGGCTTGCACAGGGGCCGCCCAGCCGGCCCTACGGGCTTTTCAACTGCCCGGCGCGAGCTCGTCCGAAGGGTTGAACAGGGAAACCGCCACATTTTGAGACTCATGTGGGCGCGTTTGTGGCTGTTTTAGGGGACCCCCCCCAAAACAAGGTGGTTTACCTTGTGGTTTGCCCCCAAATGAGTACCGAGCCTCAACAAAAGCAGACACTTTTGTTGACCCGCACATGTAACATGGCGAGTTTATAGACCTTGGTTTTGACCATGGGGCATGTATCAGAAGACCGCGGAGGCCGGATTACAGGTGTAGAATTTCCCACGTTGGGAATCAAACTATATTTTTTGGACGTGACATCCCCATATCATCCATGTTTTTTCTTTTTGTCTATGTTTTTTTCTCCGAAAGGACGCCGAAAGCGGATGTTGTTGAGCAAAACTCCCACTCCCCCATTCCCACCAAATGCCTTGGCACTTAACCCTGGTGGTTTTACTCGGCTTCTTTGAGTCTGTCTGTTTTGCCAAGCTCCAAAAACCACTCCTGGAGCACGTTTGGTTTCGGCTGTGTTGCAATTCGAACAATTCGGAGTGAGGCCAAAACCTACCCGGACCCCGAATTCATGCATTTTGGTTTTTCTGATTTGAGTCATCCAACGTCTGAGTGTGTCGTTTTTGACGGTTTACCCCTTGTTGGTAAGTTTTAAGGGGAAATCAAAACGACAACCACAATTTTGGCGGGCTCCCTTAAAAAAGACACCCCGTGTTGACGGTTTTGCTTGACCTCTCTGTGGTTTTGGAAACCATGCGCATGTGCTGGTGGGATACTTTGAAACCAAGTTCCGCCATAGCAGAATGCTAGTCTAGGTTTCCTCAGTAGTGCCCTTTTACCCTCTTTTGGGGGAGGGTTCCCCAACTAAAACTAGACCACGGTTGGCCCGAAAGCAGAACATCGCAAGCGAGGTCGGCCCAACGCTGCATCCCTACACGAAGCATTTGTGAAGCAAGCGCGAGACAGCACCAGGCAAGGTGCTCTGCGCAAACTGGTCGGTGCAAGTTGGTCTGCGCAAGTTGCTCTACGCAAGTTAGACTGTGTCTGCGCAAGTTGCTCCGCGCAAGTTGCTCCGGCAAGTTGGTCCCTGCAAGTGGCTCCCTGCAAGTTGCTCTGTGCAAATTGCGCTCCCTGCAAGTTGCTCTGTGCAAGCTGCTCTGTGCAAGTTGCTCTGCGCAAGTTGCTCTGCGTAAGTTGCTCTGCGCAAGTTGCTCTAGGCAAGGCGCTCTGCGCAAACTGGTCGGTGCAAGTTTGCAAGTTGCTCTGCAACTTGCTCTGCGCAAGTTGCTTTAAAATGCAAGTTGCATCTTGCGACGCCCGCCCGCGGACCAGGGAGGAATCGAACCCGCGACCCGCCGGTTCCGGGAGCAGGCGCGCGAACCACGAGACAACTCCCGAGGACCAGTTCGAACAACAAAAGTCGCAAAAAACCTCGAGTTTTTGCACCTCGACCACGCCGATCCCCGCAGAGGGTTGCGCGAGCACCGCAGAAATCGCAAAAAACCTCGAGTTTTTGCACCTCGACCACGCCGATCCCCGCAGAGGGTCGCGCGGGCATGTTGGAAATCGCAAAAAACCATGGGTTTTTGCACCTCGACCACGCCGATCCCCGCAGAGGGTCGCGCGGGCATGTTGGAAATCGCAAAAAACCATGGGTTTTTGCACCTCGACCACGCCGATCCCCGCAGAGGGTCGCGCGGGCATGTTGGAAATCGCAAAAAACCATGGGTTTTTGCACCTCGACCACGCCGATCCCCGCAGAGGGTCGCGCGAGCATTTAGAAATCGCAAAAAACCATGGGTTTTTGCACCTCGACCACGCCGATCCCCGCAGAGGGTCGATTTTCGTGTAGTGTCGTCGGCACTACCCCGCCGCCCTAAGAAGAGATTTTAACTCCTCGCAAGTCAATTGCACTTGACTCCTTGCACTTGCAACTTGCACTCGACTCCTTGCACTTGCAACTTGCACTTGACTCCATGCACTTGCAACTTGCACCTGACTCCTTGCACTTGCAACTTGCACTTGACTCCTTGCACTTGCAACTTGCACTTGACTCCATGCGCAGCTCGCAATGACTCTCATGACTCCTTGCAATGACTCCTTGCAATGACCTTGCAATGACTCCTTGCAATGACTCCTTGCAATGACCTTGCAATGACTCCTTGCAATGACTCCTTGCAATGACTCCTTGCAATGACTTTCATGATGATGATTCCTTGCAATGACACCTTGTAATGACTCTCATGAGAACAACTCAAGAGAACCCAGCGGAAGAACCCTTCGCCATGCTTTCGGGAATAGACTACATAAAAAATCGGGTAGCCTTATTCTAACCTCTCTACTGGAGGACCTAGTAGTGTTTCGGATACTTGTATGAAGCAAACTCAATTTACGCTGCTTGCGCCGGCCAGAGCATTGTACAGGGCCGACGCGTCGGCTGCTCGATGGCTGTGATCCTTATTCCAGAAAAAGACGACAACGACTGGTCGCGGGCGGTGCAGAGGCCTTGGCGTTTTCCCTCTTGCCAACAATGGGGAGGCTCGTTTTTTTTTGAAGAGGACCCCCAAATTGCGGTGTTCCTATTGGTTTCCCAAAACTTTGCAAAAGAGGTACTTTCAACAAAACACAATGATTGAGGTGGCCTGTTTTTTGTTTGTGCTCATTTGGTGACTCAGCTTGGCTTCCTTGAAACAACGGGGCTTTGAGCAACTCCTCACCTTGTCAGATGAAAGTGTCATGTCGATTGTGGGCTTGCGCGCCGTCGACCAGCTTCCATTGGAAGGGGAATGGGGGGAATGATGCTGTGGATGGACGAAAGCCGTCCGCACCACTTGGAAACCATGGGAACCCGTTGTTCGTTGGTATTTACAGGGGAATCATCCTTCCAAGGTTTCTTAGTTGATGCAGGATTTCGTCCGTCCACAGTGTTGTGCTAATGGAGTCGCGAAATGTTTGGACGCCCAAATTGCAAGGGTTTCTCGGTGGTTGAAACTAGGGGAGGAGCTCGGAATGTATCTGACCACTTCGTGATTCCTTCCGGATACTCCGGGACCACAAGGCCCCAAAGGCGAGGAGTGGGCATGCATTTTTTGTTAACCCCGGATTAATAAACCCCTGGTTGACTTTGATTGGGGGGTGTCCCCTTTTAGTGGGGATTTGACTCAATTTTGGAAGGAACACCCCCCTAAGAATGGGACGGGTTTATTAATTCTGGGTCAACATTATTCTTCAACCTGCAGTCCCTGGGTGGAATCCCCATGCCATCCTTGTCCCGAATGGCAACACCTCGACAGCTTGTTCCAAGCATCCAAAGGGAGGTCCATCTGCACAACCACGCAATCTCCTGCACCCTTCTGGTTGAACCCACAACGTTTCTTGATATTTACCTGGGAAAATCCAATCCATCCTTTGGGTTTCCGAACGGTGCGAGCGGAGGTCGCAACCAGTAGGTCTCCTTCTGGGCAATCCCCGGTTTGGATCGGTGTTCTGCCCTCCCAGTGCCGGGAAAAAGAAAAACGGGACCCAGCGGCCACCTTGGCGACCTTGCGCCGGGGGGAGCCTTCCAAGGTGTGACTTTCAGAAGGATCCCTTTTTTTGGCCTTGGTGTAGTCACACAAGGACCTAAGGATCCCTTTTCTTGGCCTGTAGTCACAAAGGACCTGGATTCCGGCTGCCTATAGAAAAGGCTTGGGAAGCGATGCCAACGTTTGGTATCGCAGTTTCTTGCCCCGTGCTCCAAACTCCCGCTTTTTCCAGTTGGCAGATTTTGAAGAGCCGGGCTTTTGTCATGGGTATTTGTTTTTGGTCAGAGGTTGACAAATCATACCCTATTCTCTGATCAGGTGGAAATTGGGTTAATGGGTGTAGGGAGCTCAATACAATCTTTCATTTGATTAACACGCCCACACGCCCTGTCAAGGTCAACCAGGCCCAGAAACGACAAGGTGTTTCATGAGACGACGGCTTCGCAAGGGAAACCACCCAAGAAAAAACCTCCGATGCTTTGCGCTTGCGGCCGTCGGCTTGAGCTGCAGTGGGGGTCGGAGAGCCCAACCGGGCGTGAGACGAATCGCGAGTCGAGCTAGGTCCGCGCCATGGCATTGAAGCGCATACAGAAGGAGTTGCAGGTGGGACGAGCCCCTGGTTGACTCCCCAGCCCCTGGGATTCAGTGGCCGGCCACCAGTAAAACAATCTAGGCCCCCCAGCTAGGTGCCAACTTTTACCAACTTTTTTGGGGGAGGGAGCCCCGAGCCCCTGGGATTCAGTTTTTTCGGCCAGCCACCAGAAAAAACAATGGTCAGGCTCAAATGTTTCAAATACCGGGTTTGGAAAAAAGCGACTCATCTCAGTTTGAGTGGACTTGTGAAGCTGGTTAAGAAATCAACTCCCCCGCTTCACCACCTTGTTGGAGTCCAACGAACTTTGGGGTTCAAACCATTAAAACTATGGTTGGGTTGATAGAACCACCATTGTTTACCGTTCAGGATTGTCATCATCCAAATTGGGCCCCCTTGGGCCTTGCTTTTAATGGGGGCAAGGAATGCTAGGGGAATGTTGGCCCCTTTACTGATGGACAAAATCCAGCACCGCACCGGTTTGGAACCATGGTTGACACCATACCGTTTGCTGGTATTTATGGGGAATCATTCGAAACCAGGGTTTCTTAGGGGGTGTCCATCCACAGTATTAATCAACCCCAGTCTATTGATAGGGGGATGCCAATTTGGGTGGAATGTGGGGGAATCAGACCGCCTTTGGAGGGGCTCCCACCCCCGAATTTAATAAGCTGGGGTTCATTCATAATACGGGGTCAACATTAATCAACCCCCACTGATTATCCCCTTTTAGTGCGGAATCTCTTGTTTTTGGAGACCCCCCAGAACTAATTAAATGCGAGGGTTATCAGGAGTCAACAGTAGAAGCAGAGACAGGGCAAGGGATGGAGTTGTTGATCGGATGCTTGGGCTTGCAATTTGCCGCTGCCTTGGATTTGCTGTTGCTTCTTCCAGAGCAAAGGGGGCCAACTTGGATTTGCACGGGGGGGAGGTTATAGGTTTTTTTTGCTGAGCTTGCCAAGCTCAGCTTAAAGATTAACTTGGGTTGGAACTATCCCCGAACCTGCACTGGGCGGGAGTAGTTCTATCACGCCTTCTGTTGAGGGATGTGCCGGAATTCCCATTGCTCTCAGATCTAGCCTCCCTTCCACGTGGAAGCTATTTGGCCTAGTTTCCTCCAAGTGTCTTGACGGCTTCCTTTCAGTTCCTTCCATTCGCTTAAGATGTTTTTCTTTTTTTTTCTTCTCCCCTTGTTGGTGTAAAAGGGAATCTATCACTGCTGGACATATTTTTTCCCGGGGGCGAAACCGCAAATGGAAGCTCAACATGAGACGTCCATCGCGGTGCAGACGCGTTGGAGCCACTTTTGGTGAGCCAAGAGGCGCGTGTTTTTCAGTCCGGTCAGACTTTGCCGTTGGTTGATTGATTGGTTGGTTGATTGAGCTTACCTCTTAAAAACACAACTTTTCAACTTGTTGGGTAACATGGGCTATATGTCTGTAAAAGATTAACTTCCCCAGGGCTGAGTGAGTGAGTGAGTGAGTGAGTGAGTGAGTGAGTGAGTGAGTGAGTGAGTGAGTGAGTGAGTGAGTGAGTGAGTGAGTGAGTGAGTGAGTGAGTGAGTGAGTGAGTGAGTGAGTGAGTGAGTGAGTGAGTGAGTGAGTGAGTGAGTGAGTGAGTGAGTGAGTGAGTGAGTGAGTGAGTGAGTGAGTGAGTGAGTGAGTGAGTGAGTGAGTGAGTGAGTGAGTGAGTGAGTGAGTGAGTGAGTGAGTGAGTGAGTGAGTGAGTGAGTGGTTGGTTGGTTGGTTGGTTGGTTGGTTGGTTGGTTGGTTGGTTGGTTGGTTGGGCGCCTGAGCCCCAGAACCCGAAGTCTTCAGGGGAGAAAGTACATGGAGAAGCTGAGAATTTCCACCCCCCTTCAAAATGGGAATTGGGGGAGGGGGGTGACCCCTGAAATTCCATTTAGGGCAACCCATTTTCCCTTTCGGAAGACTGAAGAAATGGAATTGGGGGACCCCCCCACCCCCCCCCTTAAGGCAGGGGGGAGAAGGTGCGACTCGTCCGTCCAGTGCTCTCGTTCCCCTTCCGCTGTCTCTCCCTTCACCACCACTCACTCACGGTGCTCTTTGTTTTTTGGAGCCCCCCCCCCCCCCCCCCCGATTTTTTTTGGGGGTGTCTGGAAAGGGGAGAAAGCTGATTCGCCCTCCAAGGTTGGGGCCGGGTGCATGATAAATGGCGGAAGCCACCGAAGCCCCGCCGGTGACCTTTCGGTTGTTTGAGCAAATGCGCAATTTCCTTGGACACCATCTTAGAACAGTTTAGTGATCCAGCGTTTCTAGCAAACTGAAAACTGCCCCCTAGTCCAAATACCCGCTTTTCATTTTCTCATGGGCAAAGCTACTTCTTTTTTTGTTTCAGGGCTGAGCGTAACCATAGCCTATGTTCTGATTGACAAATCTGGGAGCCTCGTCGTTTTCGAAACTGAAAGCTGGGAGGGAGGCACAAAGTTTGCTTTTTCCAGTTGTCCAAAGCGAATCGACCTAGACCTGTGTGTCTTTTTAGGCGGCCCCGCCAAAATCACCAGAAAAGGGGTACCGACTTCACAAAAAGAGTTTCAAACCCTCCCATCCGGGGCAGCTGGGTGTGCTTCTCCAAGTTGTCCAAAGCGAATCGACCCTTTTACCTCTTGGCTTCCTTCTATTTTGGATGGCCCCAGGTGATCACCTGTGTCTTTTTTAGGAGCCCCCAAAAGTCACAGACCACCGAACAAATGCGCGCCCTCAAACAACGAGACAACCCCACCTTTTGTTTCGTCCCATTCGGGGAGCAGTTTTTGCTTCGGCGGGTTTCCGGGCGACGGGACTCGCGAAACTCGCGACAGGACCTGGGCAACGATCCGCCGGCGAACTGCTCCGCGGGGCCGGTGGGGGTGGACATGTTCAACTGGCAGGCGCCGTGCTTCGCACACTTTGAAAACGAACGAGGGGGAGAGGGGACGGGAGTTAGAGGCTTTGTTTGCTTGTTTTGTTCTTTCTTTGTGGGGGGGGGGAGTTTTTGTTTTTCCCGTTTTTTTGGTTGTTGTTTGGATTCGAGTTCTTGTGTGCTTCTGGGTTTTGGGTGTGGGGCTGAGTTTTGGGTGGTGGAGAGCGGCCCCCCGCGGATCGCACTCTTTTTGTTTTGCAGCGCAAAACCACCTGCCCGCGGAGTACCAGAACCAACTTAGTTCAAGGGGTTGATTCCTTTACCCCTCCCCTCCCCCCCTCCTTCCTCAAGAAGGGTGGAAACTTTACATTATCCAAACATGACGCGGATTCGCTATTCTAGGGGTTGTTTCCTTGTCCATTCTTTTCAACCATCGTTCTTTTCAACAACCGGATCTATTTTCCCTGGGTTTCGGGAGGTTTTCTAGAAAGAAGGATCCCTGAAAAGAATGGGGAAGGTACCCCTAGATTAGGTGGTTGGCCACCTGGGTTACCGCTCACGAACAACACGTTGTTGCATTTTGCCAAGGGATGTTAGGACTTTAACTAACTTTTTGCCAACGTTGTTGGGTTTTCCGAATGAAACCACTAAAGGTTAGAGTCACTTTTAGCAGGGCTTTGCAGATGTCGCAACCGAGAACAGGGTTGGCCCCTTCTTGGTTGATTTGGTTAAGACATATTTCGGGCGATTCCCGGGTTTTCCCGGTGTCTCGATCAACCCCTCGATTTTCAACCAAAAAGGACACCTATGTTCCCAGCAGTTTTCTAACTTGGCAACGATCACCCCAGTAAAGGACCCCAGGTTCACAGAAAGTGTTATTCTTCACAAGCAAGGCCCGGGTCCGATATGGATCTATCTTTCTTGGGGGGAACCTTCTTCTTGTGTGGTTTTAACGGGAGACCAACAGGAATACCACAATTTGTCGGCTCTTTGGGGAAGCCCCGGGTTTTTGTGGGGTTTAAACGGGACACCAGCAGGAACACCAACACCTCAAGTGCATTTTGAGAACATATTTGGAGATTGGCGTTTCTCAACACAGGGGTTGCTCGTTTGCATGGGTTTCAGGAGAAGCCAAGGGACACCAACCACGTCAATGGGTAAACAGTCCACTGCTTGCTTGTGGGAGGGGGGGGGGTTCGGGGCGGGACATCCAAATGGGTGTGTCTCTTTTTAGGACACCCACCAAAATGGTGGTTTTCCTTTTGGGCTCCTTTCGAAACCAACCAAAAAGGGTCCCCCCCCAACAAAAGTAAAGACACCCAAAAAGGGGTCCCCCCCCGTATGGTGGACACTTAGGGTCTATTTTGCAACCTCCTTCTTTTAGGGTCTTGGGGTATGGTTGCAAAATAAACTCTAGGTGTCTATGGCACGGTCCCCCCCCGCCCACCTCAACCCCCCCCCCCAAAAAAAAAGAAAAATAAACAGAAAACATGTTTTTGCCATTGGGTTCCTTTTGAAACCCACCAAAAAGGGGCGTTCCCCTCCAAAAAAGGAAAAACACAAAACCAAACAGGGGTCCCCTCCCCCCACCAACAAAAAAGAGAGACCCAACTGGACCCGACCAAAGAACGTCTCTCCCGGTTCGCGGTTCGCGGGTCGCGCGAGGCCAGCATCATGGGCCCAACGGAGTGCCCTTACTCCGGGGGGGTCTTCTTTCTGAACATCCAGCACGGCGCTCGGACGGGCAGCGAGCCGGCCCGGAGCTTTGGATGGGCTTCTTTGTTCGGGAATAAAGTGGGGGTTTGGGGTTTCCCATTTAACCCACGAAAAGTTCGATGGACTTGGCCATCTCCTTTTTCCCCAGATAGCTGAAAGCTATAGGGGTTCTAACTTCAAGTAATGAACGGTGGGTGAGACTCAGAATTCCGGCGCCAGGTGCTGTTCAGGGCGCCGTTGCAAGCTGCTGTTGAGGGTGCTGCTGCAGGCCGAGACTCAGAGTTGCGCAGGGCGCTGTTGCAGGGGCGCGTCCTCTGGCAGACCGGGACTCTGTGCAGGGTGCTGTTGCAGGGTGCTGCCAGCAGGCTGAGACTCAGAATTGCGCCGGGTGCTGCTTCAGGGTGCTGCTGGTCGCAGGGTGCTGCAGCTACAGGGCGCCGCCTCTCAGAGCCGATGTTTTGGTGGATTTGCTCAGCGCGCCGCCTCTCAACGGCTTCGCCAACGCAAGCTGATAGCTAGAAGAAGCGCTCCAGGAAGACTAGGGTGCCGGACCCGGCGACGGCGCGTCGGAAGACCCCTGCAAACCCAAAACTCCGTACCAATGTTGAATATTAGTGCAGATTGCGGCAAGCAAATTGCCAGAGCATTCTGTTGTGAGAATTATTTTGGCCGCTCTGCCAGGTGGCATGGCACGTTATTGGAATGAGCATCTTTAGTAAGCACATTCGGTCTATGCTGGTGTATTTTTCTCAATTAACCAACCCCTAACGCAGTTTGAAAGGCAGACCAGCCGGAGGCAGTTAAAACAGTGTGGGTCTAGAAGCTTGGTGGGAACCAGCCATCCTGTTCCGGCGCTTTTGAGGAGGCTTTTAAGGTGGTTTAGTGGTTGGGATTTCCATTGAACCCGCTTGTTCGCAGATCTGAACACGCACAGCCCGGATATTTCGGGTTTGCCTTCGCTGCTTTGGATGGGTGGCCAGCATCAAACCCAGGCGGATGAAGTTTAGTAAGGGACCAGGCATGTTACATTCCTCTGCCCAAAGCCGGCCTTTTCACCTTTTGGCTTGCCTGATTTGGTCGATACTTGGCCATGGTTCAAAACCAATGGTACCATTTTGGGATAGGATAGGCGCACCACCCATTTTAGTCTATGTGAGTAGGGATGGGGATGTTCACAGGTACGGGGTTTGACCCATGGCCATTTCGTCCAGGTTCCACAAGGTTCACCTTTTATTTCCAAGTGAGATCCTGTTCATCGGTTTGGGTACAGATCGGTGTTGATTCTGACTCTTTTGGGGCTTTGGTATGTGTTGTATGGTCGGGCTCCAAACCACCAACTAGGGGCAGGGTGAGCCATTTCTCCGGCGGGTTTTCCCCTCATCACCCTTTGAATCAACCTTTCTGATCTAATGGTTTAGGGGTTTGGGGGGGTACTTAGAACCGTTAAGGGGTTGGTACTTGGGTGTTCGGTGTTCATTTGTGGGAGTGTCAGGCCTCCGGCAGGGGTTTCAGGGCTCGCTTGACTGCTTTGGTTGATTCGCGCATGCTGGAAGAAAAGCTCTCTCAAGTGACTCGGTGTGGGTGTGTGTGTGTGTGTGTCTGTCCTGCTGGTGCGAGAGCGAGGGAAGGAGAAGTGGAGTCTGACCCCCTCATCTAAACCATCCCACTGGTGGTTCCTTCGTTCAAAAACAGCACATGATTCCACATATGGCAAGGTCTGTTGTCAATTCCCCTGTTAAAAACAATATGTATGTACACTAGGTCCCCAGTAGTGCCCTTTTACCCTTTTTTGGGGGAGGGTTCCCCTACTAAAATCGACTACAGATAAAAGGGTGCCCTTGTTCTAACTTCTCTACTGGAGGACCTAGTAGAACTATATATATATATATGTGTGTGTATATATATATATATATATATATGAGAATTCAACGAAAAACCGGAGCCCACCCCCTCAGTGGCCTTCAAGCTGTTCTGGAGAGGTGTTCCAGGCAATCTGCACGCGGGGTTTCTCTGTCCGTTGATTTCCCTTGAGACAAACGCGGTGCTGCTCGTCCTACTGTGGATGGCGAAATCCGTTCGCACCACTTTGAAGACCAGTGGAAGTCATTGTTTGTTGGTATTCGCAACCATCATTCCAGGGTTTCTTAGGTGGTGCAAGGTTTTCGCCGTTTACATTGACAATTCGAGTGTTTCAGTGTAATTCAGCCTCCCGTGTTTTGTTGTTCCCTCTCGACAGCGGATCAGGGTTCTTCTTCCCATCTCTTGAATCAGCCAACAAGAATCTGATGACCCTCGTCTCCTATTTGTCTTGGGTGAGTTTGCGTTTCAATCCAACCATTTGTGCAGCACCCAACATGCCTCTTTTCCTTGAACCACGGTACCCTTCATTTCTGGTTGGCTTTAAAGGCAAGCCAAGAGGAACACCACCCTGTTTTGGGTCCCCATTTCAGCGTTTGGATGTTCAGAGTTCAGAAAGATTTATGACCCAGAACCCAGGCAACGCCAGGAACACGGAGTCGGTGAAACATGTGCAAATTGGACTCCCGGACGAGTCACTCGCCGAGTGTTCCGTGGGCTTTAGACTTTTTGGGGTTGGACGAGAATCTATGAATGTGCCTGGATCGGATCTTCAACATGCAAACAGTCAGGGCAAGCTACGCAGACATCGAGAGAAGTCGTTCAAAGGAGCCATGCTGATGGCTTCCAGCGTTGGTACTGCATCAACCCGGGCCCAGATGTCAGAGGGGAGATCAAGTACCAGCAATGTAAGCCGCAAAAAAGACTCTATCAGAGTCAGGGCCGTGAGAAAGAATGAAGACAAACCAGCGGCCATCGTTCCAATGAGTGAGCAACCTGTACTCACCCGCCCCTAGTTACCTCATGCATCCTCCATATGTTCGAAGTTGTATTGTTTCTTTCTGCCAATGTTCATCAAAAGGCTTGCCTCATACACACTTTCTGTTCACAGCCTCCCTGCATCCGCTTTGGCAGCAAGTGGCTGCTGATGTGGGGCCCAAGATTTAGAAGACAGAAACTGAATGATCTTCAGCCCTGCCAAGATGGACGGGCATCAGAGTACGAACCGTTCGGACGGCCAACTGCCAATGTTTGGAAAACATATTTTTCGTGAGGTTGCGCTTTTGGCCACCCCAGCCCAGTGAGACCACTCGTATTTAATCACCAGGCCAATCCCCCCCCGCCGCCCCCGTCCCCCCGAGGAAGTGAGTGATACGAAGCATTCAGGGAAGCTTCAGGCCGGCTTGCGAC
Organism: Effrenium voratum; assembly: GCA_963377175.1. Lineage (NCBI taxonomy): Eukaryota > Dinophyceae > Suessiales > Symbiodiniaceae > Effrenium > Effrenium voratum. Next base: position 666,490 of record CAUJNA010002680.1, on the reverse strand, counting down.
TCAGGTTCCCATCGGATTATCCTTTCAAGCCGCCGAAGGCGGGGAGAGAAACAACAAAGACGAGTCGCAGGAGGATGGGGGTGCAACAAGGGAGAGGCAGAGACTAAAAAAACACATACAATGCCTGTATGACAAAGTATAGAAAGGATGTACATACATTATATAGGTGTGTCCTTTTTTTTGGGACCCCAGAATGGTGGGTTGTGTCCTCTTAAAGGGGGTTCCCTCAAAAAGACAGACCCATATCCCTTTAACACCTAGTTGTTCATAGTCACCATTTGTTGTGATTTTTCCCATTGCTTGGCGGAGTCACTTGGCTATGAATGTCATACAAACCCCTAATTGGTGGTTGGATTGCTGGTTTGGTGATTCAAAGTGTTGGTTCTTGTTGAGCGAAAAACCAGAACCCGATGGGATCTGACCTGACGTAAGCTTGGTCTCCTCCACACCAAGGAGTCAATTTTGAGGGGTCCGTTTGTTGGCTAAGGGGTTTTCAACAAAGGGAAACCGAAATCAACATTTTGCAGGTCCCCCCCTGTTTTGAGACATGTCAAGAATCAGAAGGGCGGATATCCGCACCTATCCATGGCAAGCAGACCGCACAAAAGACGGCTGGGCCAAAATGACAGGCTGACAGCGGGCTATGGATTTTAGGAGTCAGCACCACCTCAACAGTGGTTGGTAAATCCCCCACCTAGTTGATGTCCACCAAAAGGCCCCATATTGATCGGTTAATTAAAAAAAATAAGGCAATCCAGAGGAAAAGAAACGGAAAACCCCCATTCTGGGAAGTCCACTAAAAGAAGGCACACCCATCTTCACGAGATGATTAAAGAGGGTCCCCGATGGATATCATCAGCTAGAACAATACTACCAGTGTATCGGTTTTGGCAAGTCCCCCGTCGGCTTGTCAGTTGTGTGAGCGGATTTCTGCTCACCGTTGGCAGTTTGGATTGGCTGTTTGGAGGTTCGGCTGGAAAGCCCGTCGAAGTCACTCCGCAGGTGGGTAGGGCTCAAGATTTTAAGCCATCGGACCGCAGGATTGTCCTTGGTTTTGGGGTTGTCCTATTTTTTGGACTCACTATGCGGGCCTTTTTTCTCCAAAAACGAGCCGCCACCCCAAAAAAGAAATGCCTTGGCTCGCCAGTTGCTGCTTTTTTCCATCCACTTTACCCTAAAAACCAGCAACAGTGATTGAAAAAAGCAGCAACTTGGCTATCCAGGGCGTCCTTTGTTTTTCCTATCGGGTTTCGGCGGCCGCACAGGCCTTAGGCTATCCGCTTTTGTGGGGTACATGCCGATTAACCTGGTTTTACATGGTGCGAATTCCTACCTTCAGTGAGGTGTCGACGTCATATGGGTCAGTCTTTTGTCGGGAGCCTCCTTTTGGTCTGGGCCCCTAAACAAAGACAACGCTTAAACGCAAAAGGCACATCCACTGTTTTGGTTCTTGGGGCGCCCCAAGAAAAAACACGAGCCACCCATACCCAACAAAAACAAAAGAAACGGGACGGGAAAAGCTGCATTGGACCGGCCTTCGGCCTTCGCCTAGGTGAACTTCACCACGAAGATCTACCACTGCAACGTGAATTCGAACGGGGCGATCTGCCTAGACATCCTGAAGGAGAGCTTCGCATTGGTCGGACAAATCGCGCGCCCCGTTTTGGACGTTGTTGTCTTCAGGAAACCACAAGGAACACCACGTACCTGGTTTTTTTGTGGCTTCCGTCAACTTGTTTCTCAACTTGTTTGGGAAGGTTGTTTTTTTTCAACTCAACCCACCGTTCTTTTTCTTCTTCACCCCAAGGGTCATGACCCCTCCAAGGCAGACCCCTCCCCTGGACCCAAATGGAGAACCCCGACCCCGACCCGGGACCCTCAAGAACAACCCAATTGAAGGCCCCCAAAGCAATCGGGACTCGGGAGTTATGGGGGAAAGCAAAAGGAATCCAGGAACACCTAGCTGGAGGTGCCCGCTGGGTTTTTTGGGGAAGGGTTCAAATCCTTCCACTTGCTTTTTTTGTTCGTTTTTATACATATATATATATATATATATGGTACAGCGTTGCCAGCCCCCCCCCCCCACCAATGGTCATGGGTCAGACAAGTACCCCCCCCCCCCCTGTGGTTGTGGTCCTGTGGTTGGGTTGTGGTGGTTTAGGGTTGGTTTAGAATTGGTTTAGGGTATATTTAGGGTGTATTTCTGGTTAGTTTAGGGTTGGCTTAGGGTTGGTTTATGTTGATTTAGGGTTGGTTTAGGGTTGGTTTAGGGTTTGTTTAGGTTTACGGTTTAGTGCTTGGTTTAGGGTTGGTTTAGGGTTAGTTTAGGGTTGGTTTAGGGTTGGCTTAGGTTTAGGGTTTATTGTTTAGGGATTGGTTTAGGGTGCATTTGGGGTTAGTTTAGGGTTGGTTTAGGGTTAGTTTACGGTTGGTTTATGTTGATTTAGAGTTGGTTTAGGTTTAGAGGTCTACGGTTTAGGGTTTGGTTTAACGGGTATTTAGGGTTCGTTTAGGGTTAGTTTAGGGTTGGTTTATGGTTGGTTGCGGGTTGGCTTGTCCTGGGGGTGGGGTTGCCGGGGTCGGGGTGCGAGTTCAGGGGGTCGGGGTGGGGGTGGGACCGTAGGTGACAGGATCCGGGGGCTCGGGCCGGGGGGGGGGGGGTCCTGGGGGACCCATACCATATGGGGGGGGGGGGGGTAGCAACACGGAACACGGGACCATATATATATATAGTTCCCCTGTTGATTTGAAAGGGAATCGATTTCACTGGACATATTTGCTCCATTCTTTTTCACTACTGAAGATGGACTTTTTCACTACTGAAGCAAATGGATGAATCAACCCAGGGCCCACCAAACATGTTTTTTTGTTCCCATGGCCAGTGGGCATTTGAGAGCTTCTCATGAGATGGTTCTGGATGGCTGCGTGGCAACGAAGGATTCTTCGAAACGTTTCGCTGCGGGGCGCAAGGGGATCGAGACACAAGCAACGACGCAGATATGAGGGGGTTAAGATGATGAAACAGCAAACGACTTCTCCCCCAACAATCAACCCCCCTCACCCCCTAGCCCTGCCACCTTTACTTCTTTTTTTGTTGGGGGGGGGGGGTGCGAACACCCTGAAGGACAGCTTTCGGATCTCAAATGGAAGAAACCGACTGGATCTTTTTTCTTGGTGCCGCTTGGATGTTCGGCCAAGTTAGTAGGTGGTTAGCACCCCCCGTACAACAAGGTCAGCCCCACTTAGAGGGACTTACAAGTGGGTTGTAGCCCAGGTTTCCATCAACTTGCTAACTTGGCCGAACACCCAAGTCACTTCGGGTATAACCCCCTTATAACCAGGTTACAACCACTTGGGGGACTTTATAAGTGGTTACCAAAACCGAAGGGTTACCAACAACTTACTTACCTCTGAAAAAAAGAAACTTTTCTCAACTTTTTGGGTAACATGGGCTATATGTCTGTAAAAGATTAACTTCCCCAGGGCTTGGAGTTTTAAGGGGCAAGCTTCCACCAGGTTACAACCACTTGGGGGACTTTATAAGTGGTTACCAAAACCGAATGAATACCAACAACTTACTTACCTCTTAAACAAAACCCAACTTTTCTCAACTTTTTGGGTAACATGGGCTATATGTCTGTAAAAGATTAACTTCCCCAGGGCTTGGAGTTTTAAGGGGCAAGCTTCCACCAGGTTACAACCACTTGGGGGACTTTATAAGTGGTTACCAAAACCGAAGGGTTACCAACAACTTACTTACCTCTTTAAAAAACCCAACGTTTCTCAACTTTTTGGGTAACATGGGCTATATGTCTGTAAAAGATTAACTTCCCCAGGGCTTGGAGTTTTAAGGGGCAAGCTTCCACCAGGTTACAACCACTTGGGGGACTTTATAAGTGGTTACCAAAACCGAATGAATACCAACAACTTACTTACCTCTAAAAAACAAAAAACATTTTCTCAACTTGTTGGGTAACATGGGCTATATGTCTGTAAAATATTAACTTCCCCAGGGCTTGGAGTTTTACGGGGCAAGCTTCCACCAGGTTACAACCACTTGGGGGACTTTATAAGTGGTTACCAAAACCGAAGGGTTACCAACAACTTACTTACCTCTTTAAAAAACCCAACGTTTCTCAACTTTTTGGGTAACATGGGCTATATGTCTGTAAAAGATTAACTTCCCCAGGGCTTGGAGTTTTAAGGGGCAAGCTTCCACCAGGTTACAACCACTTGGGGGACTTTATAAGTGGTTACCAAAACCGAAGGGTTACCAACAATTTACTTACCTCTTAAACAAAACCCAACTTTTCTCAACTTTTTGGGTAACATGGGCTATATGTCTGTAAAAGATGAACTTCCCCAGGGCTTGGAGTTTTAAGGGGCAAGCTTCCAGCAGGTTACAACCACTTGGGGGACTTTGTAAGTGGTTACCAAAACCGAAGGGTTACCGACAACTTACGTACTCGAATTCGAATTGACCACAGGACCAATGGAGCCCAGCGCTGACCATCTCCAAGGTCCTTCTGTCCATCTCTTCGCTGCTCACAGACCCCAACCCCTCGGACCCCCTGGTGCCGGAGATTGCGCAGGCGCGGTGGCGCGGCTTTTTTTCGGGGTTTAAGGGACTGAGATACATCGGGGCAACCTCACAAATGGGTTGAACCCTGGTAAATCGAAAAGACTAAGGTTTGGTGGTTGGATTTTAACCCATACCCATGTTCGGATGGATTTTCGGAGTTTGGCCGAGTTCCGAGAAAGCGGGATTTTCGGGTTTTCGGATTCGCTATCGGACGCGGTTAATCGATTTTCTCCGATGTTCGGAGTTTCGACCTCGGATTTTCCGGTGCTTTGCCATTTTGGTCAGGGGCCATGTCTTTCGCTGAGCTGACCGGATCTAGCCGATGTTTGTCCTTGCAACCAGGAAGTCCATGCGGCCCCCAGGTCAAACACATAGAAAAGGGCAAACTAGGTCCCCCAGCTAGGTGCCCTTCTTAACCCTTTTTTTGGTTGGGAGGGTTCCCCTACTAAAATACACTACTGCAAGAAGGATACCCTTATTCTAACCTCTCCCAGCTCAACCGGTCTGCTCGAGGAAATTGTCCAAGCCAGGACCTAGCGGGATTCCTTAGCATCCCAAAACCTGCTTTACGAGGGGATCCTCCAAATCATGTAGATCCCTTAAGCGCCCCGCCCTTGTCCAACCCTAAACTCATCTCCTAATCCCGCCCTACCCCGAAACTCGCCCTCTAAGTTCGACGCTAGGCCTTGCCTCAACCCACCCCAACCCACCCAAAACCAACTGCGACTCCGCGAATCCGCCATGCCTGTCAACCGATCAACAGCCTAGTCCAAGTCGATGATTTGCTGCTGAGACTCCGTTGTTCTACATGAACCGCAGTGGGTTTAGGGCTTCTCCGAGTTACCGCATTGGTACCATTTGAAGCATCTTCGGCCCAGGCTCGCATTGTTTTTCTGGTTTATTGGGGCACCTTTTTTGTGTGGTTTTAGAGGGGAGCCATTGAGGAAAAACGTTGCGCCAGGTTGGGGGTCCCACCCCTCAAAAAGACACGCCCAACAAAGATGTTTCACCCGAAGAACCAATCCAAGGACTGAAGCAGTGTGAAAACTGGTCCTTGGCGGCTCAATCTCCGAATCGGCTGGGGAAAGGTTTTTTGTTTTTCTGCGAGACAATCTGTTTTTTAGGGCATTTAGCTCCCGTCCTGTTCCGCCAAAAGGCAAGGCGAGCCTCTAGGTGGTTTCATTGCGGGCCACATTCACTTTGGTTCAATTTGCTTGGATGTTCGGACTGAAAGACTTTTGGCCAACTAATTTGGGTTTTCCAAATGAAACCACCAACAGTTATTCACTTTTAGGGGAGCAGAAAGCAACCCAGTTGGTGTGGTAGTGGCTCAAAATTACGGAGCCAGGGTGACGCAGGTTTTGGTCCAGGTTTCCACTTACCAGGGTTCCATTTTGGAATTCCGGTTTTTTGAGCCATACCCAATGTGTCAAAGAGCCCAAAGAGCTCCAGGGCTCCTTGAAAGATTCAGTTTGGCTCAATCGAATCCCATTCCGGGCTGAGATCCCGCAGCTTCTTTTTGTTTTTCAGCCGACGCCAATTCAACAACTCGTTTTGAGGTGCCACGCTTGGATGTTCGATTTGCCAATTTAGAAAGTGGTGAGTTCACCCCACTTAGGAGACTTGTAATGTGGGTTATAACCTAGCGGGCTAGTGCGGGCTAGGTATGTTGCGGGTAGTTGAGAGCCCGGAGATCGCAAGAGGGTAGCCGAATGTGACTCGCACATTTTGCCAACAGAAGTGGACAGGTTCCCGAAAAGGAGGACCCACAATCAAAGCCCGGGTGGATGAAGGTTTTTTTTTGGGACAGTCCCAGCCAGAAAGGGTTGCGGGACTTCCAAAGCCCCCCCCCGATCGTCAGCTCCCATGATTTGTGACCAGGTCTACTTGAAGGACCGTGCCAAGCACGACGCAACGGCCAGAGACTGGGTCCAGAAGTACGCCACCTGAGGTGCACCAAATCAAAAAATTCGACGCGAGCGCCGGGTGGGGTGGGCCACTGAAGAGATTGTTCGAAGTAGAACCCGCAAAACCCATTTTTCCGTAGGAGTGGGGGGGGTCCTAGCTGCCATTTTGGCTGAAATGAAGATTTTCTTTATTTTCCCCCCTCTTGGTTTTGAAGGGAATATGAAGAGAGAGAGAACCCTAAACCCTATGCATACTGTGCATACTGATGCAAAATCCGGCACCGCGCTTCAAGAAACCATGGGAATGAAAACCACGAGGCTTGTTGGCTTTTAGGTGACCAGGTCCCCCAGCTAGGTGCCCGTCTGAACCCCTTTTCATGGTTGGGAGATTCGGTTTCCCTACTAAAATAGCCTACTGTGGACGAAATCCATTTCGCACCACTTTGAAACCATGGTTGAAACCATTGCTGGTTGTTATTTACAGGGGACTGATCGTTTTTCCCCCTACTAAAATCGACTACAGAAAAAGGGGTACCGACTTATTCAAACCTCTCAAATCCGGAGGACTTAGATCAGAAACCGGGTTCCACAGTAGGGCGGGTGGGGGTCTTTCTCCAAGAAGATCCAAAATCAAGCCTCGATTTGTTCTTTTGTTTTTAGTATTGTTTAAACGACCTCCGTTTGGCTTGAATTTTCTGGTTCTCACCACTTAAGCAGCCTTCCACCCTGAAACCATTGCAGCACCCGAAGTGGGACATGGAGTACATCCCCGTTACCCACTGCAATGTTGCTTTTGGATCAAAGCAGAACCGGTCCCATTGTTGAAAATGTCCCCCTCCAAAAGTGGTGACTCCCTGCTCCGGAGTCACCCCCGGATCACAATCTATTCCTCCGAACCTCCCAAAAATGGTTTCAACCTCCTTGCTTCCCTTCGGGGACTGCCTGAAATGGCCCGGCCCCCGCCCCTCGCGAAGTGGAGCTCATCGCCTCCGAGTCGGAGGCTGAAACTGAAACCTGGAGCTTCCAGGGTTCCGATTCGCATGAAAAGCAAATGGCGAATGACGAGAATCTTGCAAACATGGATTTGTCGTTGTTTGTTTATGTTATATATATATATATATTTTTTGGGGGGTCCCACCGAACTTGGTGTTGTTTTTGTTTTTTGTTTCCTTTTCGTTTTGGCTTCCCTTGAAACCCACCTGAAGAAAAACCTTCTACCCAAAAATAAAGGGTCATGGATGTTTCACCCATTCGTTTGAAGCCATCTTTTGGGGTTGACGGATCCAAGGCCGCCGTGGTTCCCCGTGTGGGCATGCGTTTTGCGGCCTGATATTTGTATGGAAGACCTACCACTTTTAGGGGATTTGGGTGATCTGGGACTTGGAGTCGGTGGCTTTGATAATGTAAACTCATGGGGCTACTGGACAGGGCTCCTTAAACGATACATTTTTACCATTTGAAACATGTTGTTTGTTCCACCAAAATAAGGGGAAACCACGATTTACAAGGCAAAATTCAGGTGTATAATGTAAGGATCCCTGATGGAGTAAAGATGGGAGACTCCACCATTGGACCGCTTTTCTTTGGGGAATATGTGGAGAAGCCCGAAGGGATTGTATGGTGAATGCCTCTCTTCAGTCAGGGGTTGGCAGTATTTAGGATCTCTTCTCAAATAAGTTTACATATTAAGATATTTTAAGGTTCATTGAATATGGATCGGTGTTCCATGGTGAATAACATGTTTTACTTAGGGGTTGAAATCCCAAAGTCATTGTCAAAGAGCTTAAGCTGTTGAAGTTGGTGTCAACCATTCTTATGAGCGTCTGCGAGGGGGGTCGAAAAAGCGTATGTTACTATTTTTTCCCCAGAGGCCTTTCCCGAATTGGTGATCTGGATTGTCGGTTTGGAGGTGTTTCCTACAAGAACCGGGAATTCAATTCCACTCCAAGCCAATCCAACCCAACAAAGGGACATCTGATTTGTTGGTAGCTAGATTCTTAGACCCAAATGGAACCCAGAAACGCCGAACGGCGACCTCTCCCGTGCATTCGGGAGGCAAAACACAACGATAACATCGGCCGCGCCTTTGCAGGGCGATCAACGCGAAGTTGGAATGCAAAGCCTGCCCAGTGGACTGGTCCTTTTCCTAATTATATTTCCTACTTTGTTTGTCTGGTGGTTCTTTACTACTCCTACAATCTTGACTGTGTGTTCTGTGTGTTCTTTCGCCAAAAGGAACCCGGCATAGTTGGTGGGTGCCCCGATTATTTGGCGATGTCTGTTTCAAGGCACCCCCACAAAAATATCTGGGTGTCCTTTTGGTTTCCTTCTAAAGCCAGAAGCAAAAAGTGCCAACTCGCAAGCTTCTGAACAAAAGCATATGGCCGTATACCAGGGTTCCCTATATTTCCCTGTTTGGTGGTTTTAAACATCACCTTTTTGGCCCATGAAAGGTGAGTATCCCCTGGTGGGGGGTGATGTCTCAAGGGGAAATATAGGGAGCCCTGTATCCCGCGGACTCTTTGGTCAGTGAGCGGCTTGTTTCAGCGGCGGGAGGGCCGCGGCCTTGATTTGGGTTTCAACAGACCCGTTTGGGAGTAAGGCTAGCATGGGTTTGCGTAAGGCCTAGCGTCCCGGAGCTGCATGTTGCCAAGGGATGTTAGGACTTCAACTTTTTGCCGACGTTGTTGGGTTTTCCGAATGAAACCACGAAAGGTTCGTCGCTTTTAGCAGGGCTTCGCAGAAAGCCATCGAGGTCCCCCTGTTTCAGGCCTGGCCTTCAGGAGATTCGCGAGTTGAGGTCCCTTCAAAATTACGGTCGAGCACACAGAGTGGTGCTTTTGGGGACGAGAAACTGGGGCGAGCTCCAAATTTGAAAGAAAAGGCATACATGTCCCCTTGGCGAAACAGGTAGTGGGCTTCTTTGGCCCCTTTTGTCATGGGGCTTTTGCAAGAAAGCCGCACACCGGTTCCAAGTTGCTTCCCCTGTATATAAAGTCAACCAACCAAAAAAGGATGCCTTTTTTTTCCCATGGCCACTGGGCATCTGAGTGTCATGAGGGGGCTTTTGCAAGAAAGACGCAAACCGGTTTAGGGCAAGAACGCCTTCGTCCGGGCCATGAAAGGGAGCACCATTAGTATGGTTCTGCCTCCATGGTGAACGATTCACCATGATTTAGGTCCCGAAGCCCACGGGGTGTTTTAAAGGGAATCGATTTCACAGCGGGATGTTTTGTTTGCTTATTTTGTCCAGGGGACAAAATTTAAAAAGCAATTGGATGTAGATCATTGTAGAACTTGCAGATGGTTTCATAACTTTTGGGAAGCTCTGCCGCTTTGGGCGGAGCCAACTGGTTGGCAAGCTGTGCACTTCCTTCGCGTGGAAAGTTCCGCCCCACCCACAAGACGTGGAATCAAGCTGAGAGCCGCGACCAAAGCTGCGAGAAAAAAAATGGGTCGGAATTTTCGGATGAAGCAGAAGCCCTGGTTGGTAAATAGGGCGGGGGGGGGGGGGGGGGCGTCCCTTTTTTTCGTGGGGCTTCAGAGCATTCGCTTGCAGGGCACCAGCCCAAGAAAGTGAAACAGGTGTCAACATCAATCCGATGCCCTTCCCGTAGGGGCAAAGACCAAGGACATACTGTGGATGGACAAATCCTGCACCACCTAAGAAACCATGGTTGAAACCATTTTTTGGTTGGTATTTACAGAGGAATCGAATCATTCCAGGGATTCTTAGGTGCCTAAGAGGATTCCGTCCACAGTATCAGGGTTTGTTCTGTCCGCGTTGCCGAGCCCTGAGAAATGGGTATGGCACTCAAAATTCCACAGGGGCAAACCGCAGGTCTTGGGTAACCCATGTTTAGGCTTCGATGTTGGAATTCCGGTTGTTTGAGCAGCCAAATGCTCCCTAAAGGAAGAACCGTCTTCCACCCCGAACAGTCAGGGTCCATGTTAGTGAACAGGGGGGTAACTTGTAGAACTTTCTGGAGGTGTCTTAGGCTTCTTACACTGTTGAACAAAAGGCCGACCTATTCAGCTTCGCTTGTTCTCTCTCTCTCTCTCTCTCTCTCTATATATATATATATATATTGTATTGTATATATAATATATAATATATATATATATATATATGGTCACCCCCCCCCAGCAGGGCCCACCTTTAACATAAACAACTAACATAGCATGTTTGCAAATCGTTCTTACAAATGTTGGGCCCCAAGAAAACACGGTAAAACACAGTATTTTTTGAAGTTGTTTGTTTCACAGAGGCTTTGTGCCTTCAAGAGATGCATCCTTGCATAGATCAAACTCGAAACCGGAATCCGCTTTCGATTTTGATGTTTGTTACTTTGGAAAGTGTGCACCTGCCAGTGTTTTGTAGACATTGGAGTGAAAAACACTGGGAAACCGTCCATTTTACAGGGGTTTGTTTACCCCTGTGCTCCAAAACCCGCACAGGGAAAACATGGAAGTGCAAGTCCCAAAACCTTGACAGGGACAAACAAAATGAAAAAAATGGAAATCCTGAGGGAGATCTCCAGGTCAGATGGAAAGTTCTCTCTGAGATTTCAATTTTTCCTATTTTTTTGTCCCTGTGCAGGTGTTGTATCTTCCACTTCCATTTTTGGTTCCTGTGCATGTTTTGGAGCTTCAAGATGCTGAAACCAGCACAGGGACAAAAAAATGGAAGTGCAAGTCTCAAAACCTTGACAGGGACAAACAAATGAAAACAATGGAAATCCTGAGGAAGATCTCCAGGTCAGATGGAAAGTTCTCTCTGAGATTTCCATTTTTCCTATTTTTTTGTCCCTGTGCAGGTTTTGTATCTTCCACTTCCATTTTTGGTTCCTTTGCATGTTTTGAAGCTTCAAGATGCAAAGGGCTCACACGGTTCATTTTTTTGGTGCTAGCAGCCATGGAAAACATTCAAAACTAGCTCATCCCAAGAGCACAGATGGACACCCTCAGGAAGGACAATGTGCTTGAACAGGAAGTGTTGCCCATCTTGGACGTGAAGAACAGCCAGTTGCAATTGGAATGACATGCCGGGAGAGTTCTTCAGGCGAACGGGTTCAGGAAGATCATGAAGCCGCCCTTCTTTGCATGCACTCGTGACCTCTGTCTCCAAAGCATTGTCGAAGTTGATGATTCCCACAAGATCGAAGATATGCTTGACCCTTGTGTCTTGAGGGAGAGGGTCTAGTGGAAGATCAGATGGTGAGACAGGACCTCGAGGAAGATGCACTACATTGGGCTTTGCAAGGACCCGGAGCTGGAGAGAGTTCGTTGCACTCAAGGCTTCCTCGAGGCCAATGTCACTGCCTGAAGCAATCATCTCAGCCAGAGGAGCAGATAGATGCCTTGAGTTCTGGCTGCAGATCAGGATGACGAGTGGTTATATGATGGTTCATACTCATATAAGCATATGCTCACCCCCATCTCCAAATTTTATCATGAGTTGTATGGATTTTCCCTCAGAAGGTAGGGTCTGGGAAGGGGGTGAGCATATATATATATATTTTTCTATTATAGTATATATATATATAATATCAAGCACACCAAACCAAGGTCCATGGAGGGGGGTCCATATGTCTGGGTGTGTCTTTTTCAGGGAGCCCCCCGAAACGGGTGTCCCCTTTGGTTTTCCTTTAAGCCAACCTTCGAAAAGGTGCCCTCAGCTTGACTACAACCACTTACTCTGTCGGGCGCGTAGAGGCAACATTTAGCAACTATATCCGTGTTTGTTAATTGGCTTACGGAGATATCGTCCGACATGGGCTTATGTGTCTCAGAGACCTGAGACGCGTCTCTGACTTGCTGCAGAACCCCAAAAAATGCTAAATTCACTGGAAACACCATGTTTTTTTTTTGGGGGGGGTACCGTATATGTATATATACATATATATAGCGAGGTCACCGATGGGCAGGCCGCGCCCACCCTTGCAGGTCCTTTCCTAGTGGTTTTGACTAGCACCTGACGAGAGGTTTTTCGGAAATTCGAGCCCTGCCTTTTCAGGATGATTGAGTTGGAAACCCCCAAACCACCAAGCCGATGGAAACCGTGAATTGGAGCACCCCTTACTTAGGGGCTTCATGTTCCGCCCCCATTCCCGGAATGGGGATGCTTCTCTTCCAGAAACCAGGGCCAAGCTCCTGGCAAAACGGGTTTCACTGGGCGGGTTTGATCCGCAGCAAGTTTGTGGGGGGGTTCTCAGAATAGTGGCTTGGTTCCAGGGGTTGAGTCCGATTCCATTCTTTTCAGCCATCGTTCTAATTACTCAAAAGCCGGATTTGTTTCTCCTGGGGTTCTGATGGTCTTCTGGAAAGATTCGGATCCCTGGAAAGAATGGAAGTGGAAGTGTCCCCTAGAATGCTTCGCAACTTGCCCAGAGCCCATGCACGGACCACTCTTTGCCCGAGACGAGAGTGTTGCTGGCTCGAGATGGAGAACCTGCCCCCGTGCGACGTGCAGGCAAAACCCGGTCGAATGGAAGGGTATTCACTGATTCACCCTTCTTGGTATGCGAGCAAGCAAAACTCGGGCAGAGGGCTTCCTTTTGCTGATTTGTTTTTTTGGTTGTAGACAAACAACTCCTCCTGGTTTTGCGGGGAATCTAGCAGTGCTGGAGATGAGCTTATGTCTTTTCAGGGTGCTTGAGCAAATGAAAGATCAAGGTTAGCAAGGGGTAGTGCCAACCATGGATAGGTGCGGATATCCGGCCCTTCATTTTTTTGCATGGTTGTCCTCCAAAAATCAGGGGGCTAGCTAGTTTTCCAAGCGCATCTGGAGTGTTCGGGTGAATGTTGGGTAACGGTCATCCAGGCATCCCCTCCACCCACACACCTTCCAAGACCTTTCCTGGGGGTGCCTGTGAAGTTCTCTCTCTCAGGACGGTTTCTCTCGGGCCATTTGGCAGTCGTAGGAATCCGCCGCCGCAAATCGCGCAGGTGAATCTGGGCATGGAGAAATCGCCCGAGGCGCCGAACGCAGCGCCGCAGCACGCCGAACGCAGCTCCTTGCCGCTCCGCGAGGCCCCTCGGCCGCTGATCCGGGCTAAGGGGAGGGGAAGTGGCCGAAAGGAGCGGAAGCCGTTGACTTATCGCGTGGTTTGAGTGGTCCGCTTTGTCGCGGCCGGATTTTTCGGCTTGGCCTCACTAATGAGAGGCTCGTGTGAGGCAAAACGCAAACCCGGCTTCGGGGCCTTCTCTCTCGGGATGGTTCTCTCGTTGGCCATCCGGCGGAATTGGGCCGCTGGAGTGCCCCCCACCTCCGCGTCGGTCGAGGCGCGGCTCGCAGGCAACGTCGGGCATGGAGAAGTCGGTGGAGGCGCCGAAAGCGCCGCTGCAGGATGCCAGTAACTATGTGCGCCGTGAGGCTGGATGGGGGATGGAGGGGAAGTGGCTGAAAAGGGCGGGAGCGGTTTTTTTTCCTCAGTTCTTTTTAGCTTTGGCGCGGAGCCTGGGGGGCCAGTTGGAGGGGTGGGAGGGGAGGGAAATTGGGGAGGAGGAAGTCCAAGTAAGGCCTTATGAAGTCCCCGTGCAGTGTTTGGTCTTGTTTCATTGATAGTGTGGAAGTTTGGTTCCTCTTCTCACTTCCAAAGTTTTTAGCTTCTACTTTTGGAAGGCCATTTTGGCGAACAAGTCAGACTTTTGCCCAATCCACAGAGGGGGGAACCTGAGATCAGGTGGTTGATTGGTGTTTCGGATTGATGGTTTGGGGATTTGAAGCCCTAGATCTTGCAGAGGGCAAGTAGGAAACTACCCCGGAACCTCTAAACCACCGATTCGGCTCCAAATCACCATCTTGCAGGAATCTGACATATTTGGTGGGGCCGGGGGGGGAGAAAGGAGGGAGGGCCCAACTTAGCTCTAATTAAGCCCTCAAGGCCTCATTTGCGAAGGTCCCGGCGGGGGGGGGAGTTCGTTCAGCAAATGCATTGGCTGACTGAGGAAGTCCACGGGTTTCCCTGATTCGCCCACCAAAAGGACGCCTCAAGGGTAAAGCAGGGTTTCTCCACGCAAACCCAGTTGAACAGGGTCTTCCGACGGTTTGGCTGAGGTGGCTTCAAATTTTGATGGGGTCACCTCCAACGTGGTGGACATGAATCTCCACCAACAAAAATATGTCCAACCGTTCCCCAGGCAAGATTCAGACCCATGTTGGGGAAACACCCTGGGTTGATACCCGAAAAGCCCTCGCCTCTGGATTCATTTTCTTTTGGTTTCGCGGCTTTCCCACAAAGATGCTTAGCCCAACGGGGCTCCTTAAAAGATCTTCATTTTGCAACCATTTGAAACATGGCCTTTTCAACACCCAAAATAACGGGAAGCCACCATTTACAAGGCAATGTTCAGGTGTTTTTCATGTAAGGATCCCTGCCCAACAAATGATTCCAAATCTTTTTCTTGCCTGGGTCACTCAACGGGGGCGTTTTCAAAAGCTCTGTACTTAGGCAGTGACGCAGGATCTCGAAATCCCCCCGACAAGTCTAGTTGGTTTCGAAGTTCAAAGGGAACAAGATCATGCTTTACCATGACCCTTTAAAAATGGATCACTACCCAAAATTTTGGGGTTATGAGCCCTTTTTCTAGGGGTCATGGAGACTCTAGGTAGTTCATTTTAGAAGTAGACAGTTGCAGAGAACATGCAGTTGTTCGCTGACATAATGTGGAACCTTTGTCAATGTGGTGGGTACCCCCCCCCCCAACAGTGAGACACTCGAGGAGATGTGGGCGAGCCCCCGCTTCCGAATGGTCTTCAGTCCTTTCGGTCCTTCGGTCCGGTCCTGTCCGGTCCTTTCTGCTTGGTGTTGGTTAAGTGGGTTTAAAGCTGGTTTAGTTTTGGTTTCGTATTTCTCAGAACCGGTTTCCACAGGAAACCACAGGACGCCACCCCAAAAACATGTTGAGGGAACGCGAAAGAGAGAAGAGGATCCCTTTCACAATCCGAACCAAGGATTCGGCAATGCGCCCCAGAGAAAGATCACAAAACTCCGCAATTCGCCAAACAGACATATGGCTTGTGGGTCAAGAATAAGGTAACCCCAAATGGCTTGCCCTGGTAAATGGAAAATGGACTAAAACCTGCGGTCCCCTGGTGGATCAATTTTGACCCAGGTTTATACCAACCAAAAGGGGGGGGGGTCCGGAAAAAAACTATTTTGCGAGACCCCCAAAACACACGCAGTGTTCCATGTACCTCGTTGTGTAGGTAACCAAGGTCTTGCCACCCAAAACCCAAAAGGAACATGGATCTGGTTACTCACCAAAAGGACAGGCCCAAGCATCATTGGACCCTCATTTGAAGGAGGTGTTGGACCTCATTCCAAGGAGTTGCCTGTTCGAGGCTCCAAGATGCTTAGGCCAACAAATGGTTGACCCCGGATCTTGTCCCAGCCCGTCCCTTTTTTTCCGCGGTCAAGAGGACCATGGATTTTTGCTTTCCCACAAAGTCGCCTCGCCGTCCCCGGACATTCGGCCCCAACCCCCGGTCTAAGAGTCCAACGCCCCGAAAGCCCCGAGCGCCACGCGGCGAGCGAAACGCCGAGCCGGGCCAGGGCAAGCTGGAGCCCAGCCACGCGGAGCTGGAGAGAAGGCGAAGAAGTCGTCAGAAGTCGTTGGGGTTTTTGGGCCTTCCCCCCCCCCCCCGCCAAAAGGGAAAACCAAACGGCCAGGGATTGCCGAACAAGGGAAAACACCAGCTGGATTTCCTTTTTTTGTAGAACAACCAGGAAAACCAAAGGGAGAACTAATCCAAACGGAAGGGATTCCCGAAGAAAGGAAACCACCAGCAAGGAATGTGTTTTTTTGGAGAACTTGCGCCAGTTTTTAGCAGGGGAGGCAAGGGAACCCAAGAATATTCCCGAAGAAAGGACACCACCAGCAAGTTGGATGGTTCTTTTCCCGGGGTCCGACTCCATTTCCCTGGGTCCCGGCATCTCTCGCACCGATCGCAAGGTTCTTTGGATGTTTCGTTGGCATCTCACAAGATTCACGCTGGTTGGGGGAGAGGAGAGAGTTCTGACTGGTAAAAGCGCGCAGTTGTTGCCGGCGCCTGAAGCAACTGGCAAGTTGGAAAGGGTCCTTTTGCGTGATACGCATATATATATATATATACGCATAAATCTCTCTTCCCCTGTTGGTTTTAATGATTGCTCTTCGGCATGAATCCAGAGTTCAGTTTCAACTTCAAAAACAGCCACTACCGTGCTAGGGTTCATCTGGCGAGTTTGAATGGGAATAACCTTCAAAACGGTTGGGAAATGAATCGATGTCTTCCTGGATAGTTTCTTGATGGCATAGTTCCTGGAGGTGAACCGTGGATTCCGAGCATTTCATCGGCTTAACAGGGGGAGGTGGCCCCCCTCCCCCCGCATAGCCCATAGGTCCGCAAGCCGCGCTGAAGTGCAAACTGCTTCGCCAGGTACGCCTCGGGCAAGATGCAGGCGGCTTCGCCTCCGCGGGCTGTTGAAGCCGGGCGGTGACCCGTGCTCTTGGCATCTGTCTAGGTCCCCCAGCTTGGTGCCCTTGTCTCCCCTTTTTTGGTTGGGAGATTCGGTTCCCCTACTAAAATAGACTACATAGAAAAGGGTACCCTTATTCTAACCTCTCTATTGGAGGACCTAGCATATATATATATATATATAGATATATATATATATATCCCACTTGTTGATTATTGCTTAATGAATGTTGACACCGGATTAACACACCCCTGTTTATTAATTATTGGGGTGCTTCCCTGGTTTTAGTGAGGATTCAGACCGCTTTTGGAGGGCCCCACCTCCCTATTAATACACAGGTTGGTTGATGAATGTGGGGTCAACATTGCTTGGATGTTCGTTGCCAAGCTAGGAAGTTGTTGGTAACCTTGGTTATAACCCACTTATAATCCCCCTAAGTGGGGTTAACCTTGTCGAACAGATGGAGTTTATGAATCCGGGGTCAACATTCTCTCGCCCCTCTCATCCGAGACTTTGCCAAGGGGTCGAAAACCGCCTTAGCAATGACCCCAAGCTCGATGCTCTGAAGGGAGCTTTGTCTGTAACCAACCTGGTTCTTTGAAAGGTCAGTTGCAGAAACTGAGGGTACCGAAATCTCCAGTCGCCACCTTGTTTTTGGTGGGCGTCTGCCGCCTCCGTCCGTGGATAATGGAGAATGGAGACTGAAGTCTGACTAGAGAGCGCCAAAATGAAAACCACCACTTTACTTTGGGACATACCCTGATGAAATGCAACACCCAAGTTCTTCCAAACGCAGAAAGTCTAATAACTAAACCAAGAAACACATACCAAGGCCTCCAACGTCCTTGTGGACTGAGATGCAGGCAAATACTTTCATGGGTGAGCGCCCTGAGTTGCCATGGTACTTGGATGTTCGATTCGCCAGGTTTGCGTGTGGTTCGCCAATTGGGGTGTAACCTGACAACAAGGTTAACCCCCACTACCCCCACTTGGGGTAGCGGAAAGTGGGTTATAACCTAGGATTCCAACAACTTTGCTTAACTTGGGCCGAACACGGAATTAGGTGGTTCTATCCGGCGAATGGGACAGTGAGACATGTTGTTCATGGACGAACTCTTGCGCCACTTTAAATCCGTGGGAAACCAAAACGACCGTTGGTATTTGCAGGGGAACCATCCTTTCACGGTTTCTTAGGTGGCGCGAAATCCATCCACAGTCTCACTTGTTCAGTGGCTCCAATTCTATTTCCAACTTTTTTTCTTGGGAGGGCTGCCCCACTAAAATGGTCCAAGCCCCAAAAAAGGGTTCCGATTCTTTTTTTCCCAGGGTCACTGAACAACTGAGCAGCATGTCTTTCTCGCTTTCGGAGGGGCCCCCATATGAATGAACGAGTTTCGGGTTGAAAATCATGGGGCCAACATTACACCAATTGGGCTGTGGGATCACTCGGGGTTTATCCAACCACTTCTGTGATATAAATATAATGGACTCCCCTCTTTAATTCGTTTAACTTTAAGCCTTTTCGGTTGTATCACCGAAGTGGATTCCATTTTAAACCACAGCCCTGATCTAATTCATGGCACTCCAGTCTCTTCAGTGGACACTGTCCCATGCCAGGTTGGCCTCAAGGGCGCGCGGGGCCGCAGTGCCTCAGGCGGATCGCTCAAAACCGAGCAACGCGAACTGGAGCCTTTTGTTCTGTGTTCTGCTTGACAAGGTTAACCCCAGGTAGGGGGATTATAAGTGGGTTACAACCACAATTGCCAACAACTTCCTAACTTGGCAACGAACATCCAAGTAATGTTGACCTCATATTCATCAACCAACCTGTTTATTAATATGGGGGTGGGAGCCCTCCAAAAGTGATAAACCCTCACTAAAACCAGGGAGAAAAAAAACACTCCCCGAAAACATAAATTTATGAATCTGGGGTCAACATTAGTCCAAGAGACCATCTCCAGGAAATTCACCTCGGAGATCAAGGGATAGAACTAGGCCCCACTCCCCGCCAAGTGGTTCAGCCTAAGGGAGTCATCCAGTTTCTCAAGGAAATTCGTCCGGAAGTTCCCCCCAAAGACAAACAACCGCCAGGGGTTTGGGTGGGCTTCCGCGCTGTGCTTCGAGCTTGGAGCTGCCATTTTCGAGGGGCTTGACGTCGAATCGAAAAACCCGAAGCCCATCTTGGGGCTGCCGGGGTGCATCGGTGCATCCCAGGTCCTTCTGGGCGGGGGGAACCGGCAGATAAGTTACGGTCCAGATATGTCCGGGGTCTCGATTGGAAGCCCGTTCTTCATTTTCGCTGGCGTCCGAGTGTAGTTGTGGGATGGGATGGGATGGGATGGGAGAAACTTGAGGGGCGAAGTCAGCGTGAAAATTGACTTTTGTTCTTGCCGCAAGCTGCTTGGTCCTTGAAAAAGGACCCATTTGCGCCTGCTCCGCTTGGAACCTCAGTTGCAACCAGAGGACTGCAAGCCGCGGGCCATTTTTCTATTTCCCTGTCGGACGCGCCATTTTCACGCGCCAGTTTCACATTTTTGGGCCAAGAGCTGGGCAAGTTTGCCACACGGGTTACAGTCTTTGGACCTAAATTAGTGGCCTTGTTTTTTTTCATACCATGTAGAAGGTGTTGAGAATTGTGAACCCCCTGAATGGTTGGTATCAATCCCAAATAATGTGTCCACACGGTTGAACCCGAGTTCCGCACCCCGTGACGGGATTCAGCGTAGCTTTTGTCGCCGTGTTTACCTGCCCCAACCCGCCCGCCTCGTTCGGCTCGACGCTCGCAGACAGCGGCTCGAAGCGCGAGGAGCGTGGTGCCTAGCACCCGCCAACCGGGGGCGATTCGAGCAGATGGGAGGAATTGCTGGTGCGAGAAGTAGGGAATCAGAATTGGAGTGATTTCTTCTAAAGAACCCAATGAGAATTGGAGTGATTTCTTTAAAGAATCCAATGAGAATTGGTATGATTTCTTATAAAGAACCCGACTGGGTTGTCTTTATTCGGGAATCCCCACGTTCATTCCCTTACAGTAATTATTCGCTGCCTATCGCACCAGCAAGTGGTTTTGTAATCCACCACCCCAAAGAATGTACCGAAAAGTCGGGTTCAAGGGATACAACCTCAGGGGAGGTATACGACAGCCCTTGGCCATTCTGAAAGAGTTAACCCCGTGCCCAAAAATCTCCGGCCATTGGATTTTGATCGAACGATTCCACACAAATGGCTTTGGTTGTCCTTTTGGTTTCCCGTCAAAAGAACCCTCGGTTTATAGATGCAGGGGATCAGAAAACGGACAGCCCAGTGTAGGGACCAGTTCTTCCCTCCTTGCTACTTTGGCACTAGGATACCCTTCCGTATAGTCCACAAGGAGTCGATTCGCAAGCCTGGTGAGCTGTCAACGGCAGGGAGAGGTGAAACAAGATCCTTCGCAATTCCCGGAATGAATGACTTGAAGGTGTATACAAGCCTGTACCAAGCCGTTTCTTAAGGGACAGTCTGAGTATGATTGATGCAGCCACGCCAAGTTTATCTTGGCCCAAAGAATAACTTCAAGGACAGAAGCTAGCAACAGCCAATCCATTTGTCAGGCACAGACCCGGTTTTTGGGGCAACCGCGGATTTTGGTTGAAACAAACATGCACCTCCTGCTGGACTATACGCACATCTGGATATGTTGACTGAACCTCCATTGCCAAGCCGAGCCCGACTTGTTGTGCATTTGCCCTGGTCTTGAGTTTTCAAGAGCTCAACAAACAACGCACTTCGAAAATGAGCATCCCCTACTCCCAATATATATATATATATACTTACCTCTTAAAAAACACAACTTTTCAACTTTTTGGGTAACATGGGCTATATGTCTGTAAAAGATTAACTTCCCCAGGGCTTGGAGTTTTAAGGGGCAAGTTTATATATATGTATATATGTCACTTTTGTACATGTTCAACAGCCGCCATCTCTCATGATAAAGCACCTCTGGCTTTTTGTTCAGGGCTGACGCTCCCCCAAACCGCAGCCGGGTATTTGGCCTCGGGGCCGAAGCCCGGTGAAAGCCCGGCCGGAGCCGGTCGCGCAACGAGGCGACCGGAGCTAACAGTGCCTAGAGGATCGACGGATCGACGCTCGAAGGGCTTCAAAAAGATTGGGTCTGGGTATTCTTAGGGCTCCCCAAAAATGGCATTGCATTTTTGCCCCCCCCCCCCCAAAAAAAAAAAAAAAATACAAAATAAACAAAAGACAAAATGGCATCGGTTTTCCTTTGGGTTTCCTTGTAAACCAACCCCAAAAAGGGTACCAACCCAAAAAGAAGGAACAAAAACACACCCATTTGCTTGCCATGGACCTTTCTTGGGTTCCCGGCCGTCCGCTTAGGTCCGCAGATGTTTGTTGTTGGTTTCTGGGTTGGGTTCCAATTGACTCACTAAGAGTGAGTCACTTTTATCGGATCAGAAAACGAACGGCCCAGACTGGATTTCCTGAGAACAACTTGTTTGAGAAGAGAAGCTGTCGACAAGTTTTCAGACTTCTGGCCAAGCCAGGCAAGTGTGAAGTGTGTGGTGGCTTCCATTTGCCAAGTGAAAAAACCTCGGAGTCCAGGCCTTGGAGCATTTTCCCCGGGTAAGGCCGCACGCTGGGTTCTCAAATATTTGGATTTCTTTTTCTTTGAGTCGGTTTTTGTCGAACCAAAGGTTGGACCCCCCGAAATGGTCCTTGGATTTCATGTGACCGCAGCGGCAATTGGAGAAGGGCAACGAAGGCTGGGGCCATGGCTGTGGAGCACTTCTTCAAGATGAGCCACGTGCTTGCTCAAAACCCGGGGAAATGGTGAAGGTCAGGGACAGTTTTAGCCAGAAACAGCAGCGGAAATCCGCCTTGTTTTTTTGTTACATGGTTCTGGGTCAACCATTTCAATAATGGGTTTTGATTGTGACTCAGATGGGTGCTGGTATTCCTGTCAGACCCAACGTGCCTGCTGGGATGTGCGAAAAGGCAGTGACGCTATCGACTCCGAATCAGAGCACCTTCAAGGTGCCGGAAAATACCTCGCTCGAAGTGGTAGATGAACGTGTATTCCCTAGAAGAAATACAGGTCATGAATAGCAGCCCCGCCCTACCAGTACTGTTTGGCGTTCTTGTTTGTGTTGATCAAAAGAAATCTAACAACTTGGTAAAATCTTGATGGGATTGATTTCAGCCTTCTAGAGCCAACGCTTGTCCAAAAGTGCCGAGCCTGATTGTTTTGTTCCAGGGCTGGGGGGGGGTTCAGGAAGAGAGTTTCACCATAGTGAAGCCCTGAGTGTTGTTGAGGGTTTTTGTATTACACCCTGGGAATACACCCACTGGGTATTGACCCCATTTAGGCACAAATCCGGATAAAACCGTGCTATTTTGAACCATTCTGGGTCATTTCCCAAGGGTGTAATCCCAGGGTGAAATATAAAATCCCTGAGAGTGAGGAGGAGTTTGTTTGCTTCGGTTGGATCCGCTGCTTCTTGGTTCATGGGATTCTGTCCCGGAAGGGACACCAAAAGTTGAAACCCTTGCAGGACACGGACACGTGTTCGTGCTTTGTGCTCAAACTCTTCTTTTCCTTTTGGTTTTCCTTCCAAACGTTTTTCAGCCCCATTCTTGAGAAACTTCTGCTTGAAACCCGGCCCGTCTCGTTCTTGTTTCCCCCAAACACCAGCGGCTGGCTCCCGGAAATAACAATCACGTGTGGCTGGTGTTTCGTTTCCCCCCCAAAAACCACCCAACCGCCGCCGTCGCCCCGCCAGGGCCCCGGCTCCACACCTCCTGGCGCCCCCGGTCCCTGGACCGCTCGGAAGCTTCCCGCGAACATCTTCGCCGCGGCTGGAGCGGCTCGCTGCGCCCGGGAGCCCCGAAATCGCGAGCGGAGCGCCCGGCGCGGAGCTTTTTGTTTGTGGTCTGGTCGGGTGAGGAGGTCCCTGGCTCGGAGTGTTTTTTTGTTTGTTCTTTCAATAGCTTGCACTTGCTGAAGCCTGCGTTTTTTTTTGTGTATTTTCCCCTGTGGGTTTGGTTTTGAGGTTTTCCGATGAACCCGCGAAAAGATATGATTTTTTAGCAGGGGATCTGAGGACAGCCCAAATGTTGCCGGGTGTCCGAGCTATGTCCCTTTTTGGAACCTCCAACACCTCCAAAAGTGGAATTCGATCGCTTCAAGGAATACCACAAAATTGATCAACTTGTATTTAGTGACCCCTGTTTGGGAGGCCCTGTTTGAAGGGGAAAGCCACATCAGGAGAATGTGAAGCGTTTGGAAGCGACATGAGGGTGTTTGGACATGGGTTTTCTTGGACACCTACCAGCTTCTGGCGGGAATTCGCCCAGAAATCTGAGACATTGGGGATCAGTTTTTTTTTTTTCAAATGGAGTGTCGCCCCTTGGAGTCCTCGGTCTTTTCCAGCTCAGAGTTTCTGAGGAACCGGGGGCGGTTGGGCTTCATGAGATCTGATGTCTAAAGCCAACAGCCTGGAGAGTGTAGCTGGCCGCTTTTTTGGGACGGATCATCCATTTTGCGCAGGGGTAGACTTATTTGCCACGCAGCGCCAACTATTTGGAGGGTTCCCCTTTAAAAGGCCAACGCAGGATGTTTCGCATGCCAAGCTTCTCCATACGTAGACACAGTCAAAACCCGGGGTAGAAGGTTAGGGGACGATTCGGGACAATCACCATGAATGGGTTCGGATATAAAACTCCAGTTGATTCTTTATAATTCTAGATTTCCCCTAAGGACGGAACATTTGGTAGGTGTCCAGACCCCCTATTTAGCACCTGACTTAGACTACCTTCTTAACTTTGGGCATTTGTTGTTTTTCATAACGTTTCCTTTCAAACAAGCACACAAGACACACACACACACCACGAACAAACAAACAGAAACAAACGAACGAACGAACCAACAAAAAAACAAGCAAACAAAACAAACAACACACATAGACAGACAAACCAACAAGCAAGCAAGCAAACACACACACACAACCAGACAATCAATCAGCCAAGCAGCCAAGCAACCACACAACCAAACAATCCACAACCCAAACAAATACACAAACCAAAAAAAAACACTATTCTGAACACAAAGGACCTACACAAAACACAGGAATAGCAGGAATAGCAGGAATAGCAAACATCGAAACCTTTCTGGAGGGTTTGTTGTTTTTGGGGAACTTTCAAAAGGAGAAGTCCGTTCCGTCATTTTGGAGGGGTGCGATTTGTTTAGGGCGAAAAAGGCCAATTGTTTTTGGGAGGTGTGCTTTTTGGTTGATTTGGTTGAACAATATTTCGGGCCATTCCTGGTTTTCCTGGTGGTTCAATCAACTACCAGGGAAACCCATCGATTTTCAACCAAAAAGGACACCTATGATCTTGGGGCTGCTCATGTGCCTGCGATGAGTTGCGAGTCGCTTGCCTCGATGCTTCTCCTTTGGCTCAGGGGAGGAGTTGGCCATGGGAGAGCATGACACGGGGCAATGGGTTAAGGTCACAAGGTCTCCTCCTTTCCCAACCGGTTTATGACTTTTAACAGAATTCAAGATCCCCCCAATGTCTGGATTTTAGTCACTTGGCAATATCATTTTAGTGGTTAACAAGTCCGTCGTTTACTGACCAGCCACATTTTAAATGCAAAGTCTTGACATTCAAGGCAGAAGCAGGATCCATCAACTGCCCAAGGATGCAACCCCCACAGTGTAATCGATGAGTCCAATTTGGGCGAACCCAGTGGACCAAAGGCTATTCTAAACATAAACTAGTATTCGCGAAGAGAAACAAGAAAACACACACACACACACACACTCAGATGGAGGCCTGCAGGGTTGTGGGATCAAGGGGTTTCTCCTCACTTCTGTGATACTTTTGGGAATCCCCCTTTATATGAACGAACTAGTCTTTGGGGTTAGGCCCTGTCCATGTATCCCAGTGGATTCCATTCCCAGCCCTGTCTGAGCTTTGGTGTACCACTGGGCCTTTGTTCCTCCCGAAAAAAATACCGACCGAGCCGCAGGGTTTAACCGAGAGCGATGGGATGTGGCGCCAGCGTGCATCCCAAGAGCTTCTCGGACGTGTCTCCCAGCCTCCCAACCGGAGCGCCGACAGGTCGGCCCTTTTTTGATGCCGCACCTTGGAAGTCAAGTGGGCTGGTGGTGAGTTTTTTTTGGGTGTGTGTTGGTTAGTTGTTTTTCTTCTTTTTGAAAGGGGGGGGTGTGTTGTTTGTGATTGTTTATGTTTTGTTTGTTGTTGGTTTCTTTTTCATTGTTTTGTTGTGTGTTTGTTTTCTGTTTTTTGTTGTTTTTTTGTTTTCCTCTGTCTTTTTTTTTTTTTTGGGGGGGGGGGTTGTTTTGTTTTTTGGGTTGTTTTGTTTGTTGTTTCTTTGGGCGGGGGGGGGGGGGTTGAAGGCAACCGACAACAATATAAAACGGAACACACTGTATACTTAAAGGGGGGGCATTGTACGTCAGGTAAGTGGTTAGCAAGCCTGGAAAAAAAAACACCCACTGATTCCATGGTTACAATTCTCCGTTCAGTGGATCATAACCAGGCTTACTAACCTCTTACTAAGTACCTTGCCCCTGACTGCCTGCCTGTCTGACTGACCGACCAACCCAATCAACCCACTCACCCAAGCAAGCGAGGAAGCAAGCAAGCAACCCACCAACCAACAACGAAGCAACCAACCAGCCAGCCAGCAGCCGGCCCACCAACAAACAATCCCACAAACCAACCAACCAACCAACCAACCAACCAACCAACCAACCAACCAACCAACCAACCAACCAACCAACCAACCAACCAACCAACCAACCAACCAACCAACCAACCAACCAACCAACCAACCAACCAACCAACCAACCAACCAACCAACCAACCAACCAACCAACCAACCAACCAACCAACCAACCAACCAACCAACCAACCAACCAACCAACCAACCAACCAACCAACCAACCAACCAACCAACCAACCAACCAACCAACCAACCAACCAACCAACCAACCAACCAACCAACCAACCAACCAACCAACCAACCAACCAACCAACCAACCAACCAACCATGCATCCAACTACACAGGCAACACACTGTCCAACCCGTGGAATCCACAAACAGCACATCCAAACTGCTTTGAAAATTGGGTGGTTGGGGCAGTGCGGCAGGGCTTCCGGCGAACCTCCGGGACCTCCGGGTGACGAGCTGTTCTTGGCTCATGTCTTCGGTTGTTTGCGGTGTTTGTTTTTCGGATGGCATTGCCCAGCTGTCCGGCTCCGTAGCTTTTTAGGTCGTTTTAGTTGGTGTAGTGGTTGGGTGTTCATTTACCCACTGAGAGTTAGCCACTTTTCGCAGGGCATCTGAAAACGGACAGCCCGGTTCTGCTCATTTCCTTGAAACCAGCTACAGGAAGCTACTGGAAATCCTGGCGTAAATGTTTGGTGAGCGCCAAGTTGGCCAATCTTTCTGGTGTCTAATGTTGAACCAGGATCTAAGTAGAACCCGTCCCACTATGAAGGGGAGTGTTCCCTCCAAAAGTGGTCCTGCTCACTAAAACCGGGGACACCCGCCAATCAAAATCAACCAGAGGATACCAGAGGTTAACATTATGACCAGTGTGAGCCGCTGGCTTCCTGATCAAGGCGTCTTTTTACTCGGCTCCCGAAGGCCATCCGGTTCGAGGTGTTTATGGTTGTCTTCAGTGGATTCTATAGCATGAAATCCACCAAAGGGTGCCAAGTGCTTGGCTCCCAGCCCCAGCCATCTGCAACCCTGGCCTTTTAGACTTTTAGCTGGTTTTGTGGTAGTTTCCATTTGACCCACTAAAAGAAAGTTAGTCACTTTTCGCGGAAAATCTGAGGGCCCAGTTTATTGAACCGGGTTGCTTGGGAAGGATGATTGATCTACGTTTGTTTGGGCTCCATCTTCGCTAAGACTTTGAATAGTTAGAGCTTCCTGAAAATGGTCGGCGCAAATCCAACCGTGTGTTTGACATGTCAACCAAAAGACATGTCTGTCATTACTCAAACTTCTAGGCCTATGGCTTTTTGGGAGGGCGCCCTTTTCTGTATTGGCTTCGGCCCAAATATCCCGTCTACGATCAATTTGGGATGCAACCCGTTGGCCGCTTTGTGCATGTGAGTTTCGACCGACAGCACGCATGAGGGTTGATCAACGTTCCCAGTAGACTGTGGCCCATTTTGGTCCAACAAAAAGTGGCCCAGGTCCGAATCTGGGGGGCCAAAGTTTTTGTGAACTGGGCGATAGGATGACTTCCACCACCAGACCACCCGAGAAAGCAACTTACACCCAAGGGCCGGGACTCCGGGACCCAAAGGCACGGACTCGGGGGATTTGGTGCGCGCATCGACCGAATTCTCGAAATGTTTCGTCGGGGTCCTAGGTCTTCGTTGAAAAGCCGAGGGCTGGGCTTGCGCTCTCGGCTGTTCGCAACACTCCGAGAGCTACAGAAAAACCAACTCGCGCTTCGGGCAAAAGCCATCTGGGAACCGAAGCGGAGGTTTTCTCTTGAGTTTCCCAAAGCAAGTGAATCAAAAGGTCCTTCACATGGGATGACCATCGGGGAAAGCCAAAACATATTCCGAGCACTAAACGGGAAAAGTCGCCCATGATCATTTTTGGGGGCCAGGAAAAACTGATCAACCTCCATTTGGTTCCGGCAAAAAAAAAGATCAACCGCGCGCGCGCAGAGAAGCGGCGCCGCGAGCAACCGAACTCTCGCATGGCGGTGGGTCAAAACCAATGGGATCCCATTTTGGGGGTCCCGGTGTGCCACCCATTTTAGGACCTATTTTAGTGGGGCGAACCGATTTGGGTTTTGACCCATGGCCCTCTGGCCGCATCGATGGCCGAGGAGAAGAAGGCCAAGAAGAAGGCAGCCCAGGTGATATCTTGGGATGGCGAGGCTCTTGCGCAGAACCTGCAGCTCCAGGCAGACGAGGACGCCTTGGGTTCGTTGGTTTTTGGTTTTTCCCTCCCCCCCGAATGTTATTGTGGAATGGTTGGACCTCTGAAATGGGACAAAGGCATGGTGACTTCTCGGTGATTCCTTTTTCATGGTGTTTTTTGTTTTGTTTTTCTTTGGGGGGGGACCCTTTTTGGGTTTTCATGGTCGCCCTTTTGGACAGGGAATTTCTTCTCTGTTGGAAGTATCAACCAAGGCGGCTGGCTGACCGACGGACTAACTTGCCAGAAGTTCGTTCAAAACACGGTTCGTTGCGTGATGTTGCGTGTGACAACTTCTCGAATGACAAAGTTACATTTCTGGGTGCTAGCCCATCAATTTGATTTCTCCCCAAGGGCAACCCAAAGGAGGTGAGTCGAGTGTTTGTTGTTACCGCTTCTCCAAAAGCCATGGGAGCTCAAGATCGGACTACCATCATCAGGCTCAAAGCTGTCCACTTCCATTGGAAAGAAGATGCAATGGTGGAACCAAGGCTTGACATCTTTCGTAATTTGGGTTTAAACTGCTGAGGCAGGTGATTGTTTGCGGTTGTTTCCATCTAAACGGTCAAAACCGCTTTCAGGTTGCGCGCGGTGTTTGTTGATTTTCCTTCAGTGGATTCCATACCCAGCATGTTTCTACCAGGCTATGTTTCTACCATATGTTTCTACCAGGGTATCCAGCATTTGGGAGTGGCTCAAAAAAAAACAGCAGGGGCAAACCGCAGGTTTTGGTCCATGTGTCCACTTGCCGGGGATCCATTTTGGAATTCCGGTTTTTTGAGCCACAGCCGTTTGGTTGATTCCATACCTGCTGATTTTCCTTCAGTTGATTTTCCCTCATCAACCAAAGGGTTGCAAGTATGTTGCCACCGGGTATGGTCACTGGGCAACTGGGTCCGCAGGCACACGGAGTACCGAAACGCAAAAGAGTACATGGAAGACAAAGAAGAACATGACGAAGTGCAATTCAAAAAGAAGAAGGAGAAGAAGAAGCAGAAGAAGAAAAAAATAATAAGCATAATGATAATGATAAGCAGAGTGATCCACGCAAGGCGCGTCCACACTTTTGTCCAGACTGTTGGTCTCAAAGGCAAGTTGCCATGACCGCTGAAGGCTTAGTTTTTTTAGATGGCCTCGGAAACTCACATGGGTGTTTTGTGTTGGTGGGTACTAAACTTGGTAAACCCACTTTTTCGCATATTAAACTTACCAACTATCATGGAAGCCCATAGGCAACTAGAAAAAGACCACGTTCCTGTTGGAAAGGGGCTTCGTGCACAAACCCGTGTTAGTTGGGAGGGTAGTCATCAGTAGGTCCCCCTTCTGCATATCGATCACTAAGTTACCACTTCATGGAACTCACAGGTGCGCACACAGTGTGGATGGATGAAATCCTGCACCACCTAAGAAGCCCTGGAATGATGATTCACCTGTAAATACCAACAAACCATGGTTTCAACCATGGGTTCCAAATGGTGCGAAATGGATTTCGCAACCGTCCACACTAGTCCGGAGTCCTACCTAGTCATAAACATAAGGCATCGTTTTTGAGGGGGTCGATGCTGGACTCACTCCCCGAGTTGCTCGTGGCCTTCACTGTTGGCATGTTGTTAGTTTTCTTTTCATCGGTTCATTTTAAGTAGGCTGCAAAAACTGGACCGTTTTTCTTTTGCAAGCCCATACCAAGGGTTGTGAGTTTGGTATGCACAAAGTTTGGAAGCTTGGGACATCCACTCGATCAGCGCAAGTCCGCAGCTTGTCCGGACGAAGAACATCCTCTCTCTTTTTCCGCGTTAAAAGAAAACGTCTTTTAAGACCCAGTTGCCCGGTGGGTTGCTTCCTCTGTTCAACTTTTTCTTGGGGAAGGGCATCGGATGCCTTTCGAAAAATCGAATGCTGATTCCTTGTGGAAATCCACTGGGCATCTGAGAGACCCCCGTTTGAAGCAACACACAACTTGCTGGTGCTCAGTAGGGAATGACTCGGAATGACCCAGGGTTTGGAAATGAACCAGGGATTCCCTTGAAGGAAATCATACTGTGGATGGACGAAATCCATTTCGCGCCACGACATGAAACCATGGGAAACCATAACGTTCGGAGGTATTTACCTTGGGGAATCGACTCAGAAACCAGGGTTTCTGAACGGTGGTGCATTGCAAATGGATTTCGCAACCATCCACAGTAGGGGCATGGTTTTTCTCGGGCCCCTGCAAAAAACCAGCGAGAAAAATCTGGGTGCCGAGCCAAGAGTTGGAGTTTCTTGAGGCACCCGCCTGGGCGGGGTCCGCGAAATGTGAACCAAAGCCCTTTGGAAGACTCGGCTTTCAATGGACTTGACCCCGAAGCATTAGACACCACAGGTTGGCATGTGGGGCTCATCGCCTTTGGTTCTTCCATTTGCTGAAATGAGTATTTTTTTGTTTTCCCCTGGTTGGGTTTTTAAGGAAATCTGTCACTACTGGCGATATTTATTTTTATTTTTTCCAGCGGGCTTTAGCAAATAAGATAAGGGTAGTTCGGTGTTCTGTTGGCTCGTGCCAACAGCAGTCCAAGCTTCCCACTAGCGCTTCGTGCTCAAAAGCAACTTGTAGACGCGTAATATACGAAGCTTTATTAAAGCCAGAAGTTGCATTGCCAATCCTGACCTGTTTGTGCAACACCTTTTGCCTTTTTGGTTTTCGTCCTTTTTCCTTTCAACCAGCAGACAGTTGAAGCCATTGCTGCTCGAGGCCTCCCCGCAATTGCGGGTGCCAAGTTGTGCAGGGAAGACGACAGGTTTCTGGACCCATTGATGTCAGGTCCCACTTGACTTGTGATGATCCTGGTGCTCTGCGGAGCAACCGTGCCCAATATCTCCAGCCTTGCGCAGGCGCGCGTGTGTGTGCCAAAGAGGACCTTGGATTTCCTGGGAAGATTGCCTTATATCCCGGTCAACGCGCCCGTAGCGTGATGGCTAATGGATTGGGATGGAACCGAACGCCAGTGTACCCAGTGCATGGCACTGGGGTGCTTCTGTGGCAAATCAGCATTTTATACGAACAAGCCTTTCCTGGCAGGGAGACCTGCAGATATAGCAGGGTCATCAAGACGCACACAAACGCGATCCGGGCGATGCACTCTCGCATCTTCCCAGGTGCCACGCACAGTGAGATTTTCCAATCTTTGATGCAATGCAAGTAGTCTCTTTTAGCTCAGCGACAAGTCTCGCTTGAAGCCTAGTTCAGGGAACATGGTTCTTTTCCGAGCTTCCCCGATTGATTTAAGGTGAACAAGCGCGTATGCATGGCTCGCTCGTACGTGGGGGGGGGGGGGGGTTTTGTCGCGCATTGTTTTCTGAAAGTGACACTAGATGGATTGCGACGCTTCCATTTGCATCCTATCCACTTGCAGCAACTGAGTTGCAGTCTAGGATATGTCTGGCTGGGCGTCCAAGGACACAATCCGGCAGGCGCTGTCAGAAGGAATGGCGTGCGGACTCAGCAGCAGTCTGAAGACGATCTTTCGAAACGGGCATGGATGAGAACCATGAGGACGACGTGGAGGTGACGGAGGATGAGCAGGAAGAGGCTAGCAGCGTGAAGGGCTCGATGGCAGTGAAGGCTTCCAGCGCTGCAATCCTGGCAAGCGCAGCAAACGTGCCACAAACAAAGGCAACACAAGCAGAGTGTTGGGGCAGCGGCGGAAGTGGCTGCAAAGGCGGCTGCAGCTGCCAAGGTGGCTGACCACGCGCCTGAAATCCCGGCAATTGCGGCGGAGCCATCATCTTCATCCACCGGAGTGGCTGCCAGGCCCACTGCAACCCAAAATGGCAGCAGTGGGCGATGAGTCTGAAGCAGCCTCCCCCTTCATGAAGGACATCAAGAAGCGCCGGCGCAAGCTTGACAAGAAGGACAAGAAGGACAACAAGCAGAAGACCAAAGACAAGAAAGTCAAGGAAGGCAAGAAGCGACCAACAAAATGTGAGTTTTGTTTAGGTTGCTTTGAATTACCAAGCACTGCAGGCGCAGGGCACAACAGCATGAGTCGAGCGCAGATTGCACAAACGTGCCGCTACTGACTTACATACCTGGGTCTTCCGTGGGCACTTTTTTCTGGATTTTCCCGTTTCGAGCAAAAATAACGCTCATTTCATCCAAAAACGCTCAATTCGAAATAAACCGCTCAATTGGAAAATGGTTCTGGTGCGTGTCCGCACATTTCCGCTCATTTCCCGCCGATTTCCGCTCATTTCCCGCCGATTTCCGCTCATTTTCTGGGACACAACTTGCAAATCAAGATTTCCGCTCATTTTTAGTTTTTCCGCTCAAAATCTGAAACGAGCAAAAAAAATGCCCAGAGCCCCAAAAAGTGACCAAATGGAAGACCCAGGTATTCAAGATATATGCTTTCGTATTTCAGAACCAGTTTGGGCACGTAGCAGGGGCACGTGGTTTTGACCTTAGATTGGAGGTGATGTCGGAGCTTTGAGGCGTGGAGCTTTGCCTGATCGTTTCCTTTTGGCCCTTGCGTTGCATTAGCAGTACTTGGCCCATTGCCGTTCTGGAGATGGTTCGCGAAGCTGACGCCCATTTCATCCTGCTGCGCGCTTGAGGTTCTGTCACCCCAGCCACCGCGGCGTTGTCTATATACACTCCATGCACCGTTTTCCTCCGGAAATGGTTCTGGCTCTGTAACGAACGTTCGTGATGCGGGGAGCAAAATTTACATTTTTGCAGACTGGTCAAGAAAGGAGCCACTCATTTTTTGGGTTCTCCCTTTTGAGACGGCCAGGAGTTTCAGGAGAAGATGCGAGCAGCTGGCATATGCAGCGAGGAGTCGGGGGGTGGGGGCAACCTGTGCCCATGGAACGCCCAGGCCCAATAGGAAGGACCGCAATAGGGGATTTCCTCAAGAACGACAGTTCTTTGCTTCTACGTAGTTCAACTTTCCCTTAGTTGAGGATATGGATGAAGATCTGAAGCCACGGTTGGCGGGCAAGTTGTGGATAGTGACTTGGGTTGTGAGCTACGTACCGGCCCAACCCACTCATGATAACATAGGTTGCTATCCAAGTAGGCAGGTTCCAACATTCTAAGGCAGGTTGCTTTGCTTCGGGACGGCAAGGAACCGTTGTCGTTTTTACAGGCTCATGTTTTGACACAGTCGGTGTAGGTGCAATATGAAGGCTTTATTTGAGGAGGACTCCCGGATGCTTTTGGTTCTGTTTCTTCAAATCTAGCAAACAAGAGGTACCCTCAAACAGCGCGCCGTTCCCCAAAGGGCCGGCGCCGATTGCCAATTGCTCTCTCAAAAACAAGACCACGCATGTCCCAAAAGGTCGGTTAACATCATAGCATCCACCTCCACCCCGTCCCGGATGCGCAACCAACAGCTGACGAACCTCCTGGCTTGCGTGGTCTCCCCATGTTGAATACATGAGGCTGGGTCAAAACATTCGGTTGACCTTGTTATTTTCCTTGTGTTTGGGCAAGCAAGTTGGCACACTTGCCGTTTCAAGGGAAGACCCAGTTCTCCTCTGGCTCGGGGGTGGGAATTTCCATCTCAGAGACTGACTGATTTGGCATCCATTCTCCTCGAGCAAGCCTAGTTTTTGTGGTTGTGAGCCACACCCATCCTCGGGAAGCCGGTTTTTTCCTTGCCTCCTCTTACAATACAGTCGGGTTTCAGCATGGTGAATGTAGTAGGTGGCCACTTAGAAGAAGGTAATCTTGGACTTGACATACTGTGGATGGTTTGACATACTCATTGGGTTTGACATACGGTGGGAATATTGGAATTGGAGTTACCTTTCTACTTCCCCAGAAATAGTTCCCCTTTTTACTTTTTTGTTTTTTGGGTTCCCTTTGTTTTCCACTAACCAGGCAAACACATATTTTTTGCCGAGGTCCTAATTCCAGCCAAGTCTAGGCATTGACACACTGTGGATGGTTGCGACATACGCAACACCGTTTGGAAGCCTATCGGTTTCGGATTTGATTCCCCAACGTAATTACCAGGTGACTTAAAAGTTTCAAGCGTGGTTTCAAAGTGGTGCGAACGTATTTCGTCCATCACAGTATGGTTTTAAAATCCAACTCAGAGCGAGAAAGTAATCATGAAAATGACAACTACTTTCAGATGTCACACAGATTTCGGGAAAGTTGGTTGGTGGCATGTTTCGGGTCTGGCCCAGGTTCCCCTAAGTTGCTTTATTAAAGGGAGACCCATTTGGGCGTTGTATTTGTTCTTTCTTTTGCTTCTGGGGTGGGAGGGGGGGGGGCGGCTCTAAAGATTTGGTGTTTTTCGGTTCTTTTGTTAGTAGCCACAACAAAAAGGATGGCAACTCCAAAACGACTTCCGTTTGCTGAAGCGAACATTTGTGTTATTCTCCCCTGGTTGGGAAGGGAATAGATTTCATTGGAGATAGTTGCCAACGTGCTTTCCTGGGAACGAAAACCACAGATGGCGGAAGACGAACCCCCCCTAGAAAAGGATCCCCCTGCAGGACAGTGAGGAAGATGACACCTCCACGCGGTCGGGCACCGTCGAGCCTCGACATAACGTTTTCATACAAGTTGAGCGCGTGGTGGCTTTGTTTTCTTCACAACTGGTGTGTGTGTGTGTGAGTGTGTGAGTGAGTGTGAGTGTGAGTGTGAGTGTGAGTGTGAGTGTGAGTGTGAGTGAGTGTGTGTGTGTGTGTGTGTGTGTGTGTGTGTGTTTGTTTGTGTGTGTGTGTGTGTGTGTTTGTTTGTGTGTGTGTGTGTGTGTGTGTGTGTGTGTGTGTGTGTGTGTGTGTGTGTGTGTGTGTGTGTGTGTGTGTGTGTGTGTGTGTGTGTGTGTGTGTGTGTGTGTGTGTGTGTGTGTGTGTGTGTGTGTGTGTGTGTGTGTGTGTGTGTGTGTGTGTGTGTGTGTGTGTGTGTGTGTGTGTGTGTGTTTGTGTGTGTGTGTGCTCTGTGTGTGCTGTGTGTGTGTTGTGTGTGTGTGCGGTGTGTGTGTGTGTGCTGTGTGTGTGTTGTGTGTGTGTGTGTGTGTGCTGTCTCTGTGTGTGTGTGTGTGCTGTCTCTGTGTGTGTGTTGTGTGTGTGTGTGTGTGCTGTCTCTGTGTGTGTGTGTGCTGTCTCTGTGTGTGTGTGTGCTGTCTCTGTGTGTGTGTGTGCTGTTTGTCTTGTGTGTGTGTGTGTGTGTGGGTGGGTGCGTGCGTGCATGCGTGCGTGGGTGGGTGGGTGGGTGGGTGGGTGGGTTTTAGGAAGCTCGTTTCTGGGTCGCTGGAAATGCAAGCGTCTTTTTGACCCAGCTTGGCGGAGTTGGCGACTTGCGGATTTGGCTCGAGTGATTCGGGGGTTCCCGAAGGCTTCGATGTCCCATCTAAGGTTTAGGCTCCCCTTTGACTCGGACTCGAGGTCGCTTTTTGGGGGTTGGTTGCCATTTTAGTGAAAGCCAAAACTATTTTTTTGCGGCCAGGTGATGGTTTGGAGCTCGGTTTGGAAATTGGGGTATCCCATTTATCCACTACAAGATCCGTGGGTTCAAATCGAGATCTAAACCAGCAATCCAAACTACCAAACAATTACCTGTCTTCAGGTTCCCCTTAGTTGTTCCCTGTTTCCTTGAAGCGAAATGGGAAAGGTACCAAAGCTCCGTTTTATCTATCAACGCTCGTGCGATTCTTTCCAAAGTGCTGCGCCTGCCACAAAATCAGCGCGTGACCCATCAAAGTACCGCGCCTGCTACGGAATTTTCAGTTTCCAGTGAGACGCGCTCCAACGCGCTGCGCCGGCGCCACGGAGTTCCGCGCGCGCGAGCCTGGAAAGTGCTGCCCGGCCAATTTGTTTTGCACGAATAGCTCTAAAGTCTTTATTGCTGCGCCTGCCACACAATCGAAACAAGCGGCTCTAAAGTGACGAACCTCGGTTGGTTTGCTTATCCCCTTTTTTTCGGCGATCCCTTTGGGACGCACCGGTTTTAGAATTCGCGGGTTTTTCAGTCCCTCTTGCCCAATTTTTAACGGATGGTGCCATCTACTCTCCAGGAGCTCGGTTTGCTCCCATGCGCTGGGTCAGAAGGGTCAGACAAATGGGGGGGATGAGCAGTTTTGATTCTCTGCCCTTTGCGGTTTGTTTAGGGCACCCAAAGGGAGGCTGGGCCCCATTTGTTCAGGTTTCGATCTATGACAATGCTCAGTACCACCCCCCGACCCTCGTATTCATCGGGGTTTTGGAAGAAGAAACATGCCAAAAAAGGGACGCCCCTGAAGTGGGGAGCTCATTTCGCTTAACAAATTATTATGATACCTAGAGTCCATGACCCTTATAATTTTGGGTCCATGACCCCTTAATTTTGGGGAATGACCAACCATTTTTTAAGGGTCAGAAGGATACTCTAGGTATACGTTTTTCGTTGCGACGAGACCAAGGCACACCTGGACAGCACCGAGAACCTCTCGAACCTCTCGTCGGTTGAGGACTCCAGACGCGGCGAGGGTCTTCCGCAAAGCCGCTTGAGGGTGCATCACAGCCTGCCGACCATCGTCTCCAACGGCTAGGCCGGGGCAAGCGTCGTAGACCGCGTCTACCCCCCTCTGCCCAAAACGAATTCTAGGTGTTGATTCCGATTCCATTCTTTTCCACCATTAATGTTCTTTTTAAGCTTCGGCCGTTTCCCCTGAGTTTTCGGAGGTTTTCTAGAAAGATTCGGATCCTTGAAAAGAATTGAAAAGATACTTCTAGAAGGCAAAGCTTTTTTATGCCGCGAATCTTCCCGATCCATCCAGCCGTTGTTTTCCTTTTTTTTGTTTGGTTTGATCGCGGAAAGGGTGTTTTTTTTTGCCTAGCCCTGGCACAAGGCTAACCCTGGCAGGTGGTTGGTTGGTTGGTTGGTTGGTTGGTTGGTTGGTTGGTTGGTTGGTTGGTTGGTTGGTTGGTTGGTTGGTTGGTTGGTTGGTTGGTTGGTTGGTTGAATGGTTGGCGCCTCGGTAGGACGAAGCTTTGGGATGGGTTGAGGGTAGGTTTAGGGTAGGTTAAGGCCAGGCATCGTTTTAACATCCTCAGCATCGTTTTCAACATCCTCAGCATCACCAGGCTTTGGTTCAGGTTGCGTTTAAGGTGGGAGAGCAAATCTGGGGGTGGCTGTGCTAAAAGTAGATGGTTTAGTGCTGGTTTATGGTGAGGCTTCTTGGGGTTGGTCTCGAATGGGTTTGTCCATTGTCTCCTTTCGTGCAAGCCAGTGCCAGGCTTAGGCGAAGGCCAGGGCTATGCAAACAAAAACCACGGCCGTTTGATCGCCTGGTTCGATGTCCAATTTTCATGTCCCCAAGAGGTGAGATCAGCCTTCGCCTTTCGATGCCGGGTGTTCTTGGGCAAGTACCTGTTCAATTCTGGAGTAGGCTTAGGATACATTTTACATCTTACCGTTGACTCCATGTGAAGCAAACAATAAAATATATACATTCTATAACTGGGCCTAACTCTAATCATGAATTGAAGACTGCGTTTTTTTTCATGGCTGGGAGGACATGAGACATGTTGAGTTCGTGTGAATGGAGTCTCGGAGAGGAGTGGTAGTTTTCGTTGTGGCAATCAGATGGAAGTTGGGACGTTGGGTTTTCGGTTGGTTTAGGGGCTTGTGGGTCGAATTTGCACGAAGCTTCAGGATTGGTAGTGAGCCAACGCGGGGCCCCCTGCAGGGCATGGTTAGTTACTCTGGGTCATCATTTTCACTGTTTCCGGGGATATCAAAGTCGCCTTTAACCTACAAGGAACCGATGTCGGCTCCGGCGAATCAAAGGCCGTTTCTGCCGTTCCTCAAAGACTCGACCCCAGCCACCGAATCGATTCGGGATATTTTTATTGTGGGTCGGGACTTACGTAGGATCCACCAGCCGTGAGTTGATTCATAAGGCTCACTCCGGATTAATTGCCCGTCCCGGACTTCAGGCAATTTTGGATGGGAGACCGTACGACAAGCTTACAGTGAACATCCCAATCCCCACTAAAATAGGTTCTAAAATAGGTGGTGCACCTACCCCAAATTCCAAAATGGTACCATTGGTTTTGACCCACAGCCATTTTGTCCGGCAGTAAAGCCTGTAGAAACCTTCATAACCATGTTAGCTGAACCCCAGTCAATAGGTCACTGCTCAAGAACAGACTCGGATCAAACCGGACCGCCAGGGGTGGGAACTTGCCTTCTATTTGGGGAATCCGTTCGTATTAGGGGGATTCCTCTGAGTATCATGTGAGAAGTGGGGGGTTTTGGCACAAGTTCTGCGACACCGATATAAGTCCGTTTGAAGTGATGAAGCGGTCCCTTTCCACACATGGCACAGTGTGTTCCCCCATGTTTCACCCATCTCTTGAGAAGCCACCGTTTCGGCAATCTGAAAGGAGACTTTCGGATGTCGACCCCTGACAGGAAACGGAGGTCTGTGCCTTACGCCATTTCAGGATGTAGCTTCCATGTGGAGGATTCCCGAGTTGGAATTTGGAGCTTTTGCCGGGGATACTGTGAATGGACGAAATCCTGCACCATCTCAGAGACCCTGGTTTCGGATGATACCAACAAAGAATGGTTTCGACCATGGTTTCCAAGTGCTGCGAAATGGATTTCGCCACCATCCACTGTATTTCCCCTAAGACTGGTAGACCTTCGGATTTTCCCTGAGAGTCACTATAAGTCTAGTCAGGTGATCCGATAGGCGATGTCCTGGTCCCCAAGGGGCACGTGAGCGCCTAGTCATTTCTTTGGCACATTTTGCTTGGATGTTAGGACTTTTTCTTTTTTTCTCCAACTGATGGGCTTTCCATCAAACTACTAAAAGTTTAACTTTGAGCAGGGCTTTGCAGAAAGCGACCGAGATTTGAAGATGTCGTCTTTTTGGGGCGGGGCTAGAAAGAAGTGTCCTTGCTCAGAGTCCATCCAAAAGCTTCATAAGCCCAAGGCCGAAGGCTCTCCAAGAAGGTTCCCCAGCGCTCTCTCGAGAAAGAAATCAACCCCAAACCTCCATGTGGGTTTCAAGTTTCAGAATATGTTTTATTTTGCCTGTTTGTTTTGGAAGGTAATTTATCACTACTAAAAACATATGTATGTATGCATACGTATGTGTATATATATATATACACGTATATGGTACGTACCCCCCCCCAATGTCGACCTTTTTCTGTCATCATTTGTTCTGCCCACTACATCTGATTCTGCAAAAGGAAAAAGACTCGCCAACTCAACCGTCTAAACCGTTTGAACCCTCAAAGAAAAGGTCAGGGCCAAAAAGCGTTCAAACCGTTTGAACCGTTTGAGCCGTTTGAACCCTCTCTCAGATAGAACCCTGGGAAGTTGTTTTTTTTTCTCCCTCTGAGAAAGGGTTTAAACGGTTTAAACGGTTCAAACGGTTTGGGCCCCTGACCCTTGGGACCTTTCCTCTGAGAAAGGGTTTAAACAGTTTAAACGGCTTAAAGGGTTCAAACAGTTTGGGGGTCTGATCCATCTTTTCGCATCTTCTGGCCAAACTTCAGCTTGGAAATAGGACAAAGGTAGATCCAAGCCGACTGAAACTTCACTGGCCGCGATTCAGGATTCCCAGGAAGGTTCCAGATTGTCTTTGGAAATGAGCCTTTTTGTTGCTGCTTTCCCCTAAGCCCAAAAAGGGCAGAACACACCGCACATACCAGTTGATCGTCAATCGTGGAAATTGTTTTTAAGTAGGATGGCCTTTTCAAAGACTCTTCAATTGGACTGTCTATTTTGAAAAGGATTCTTCTTTTGAACTAAGAAGGTAATCATGCTATTGGATGTCTAGTTTAAAGATAGTCTAAATAGGTGTTCCTTTGTAACTTAATTAGCATTAGGCTTAGAACCGTTTTCCATGTTTCTTTGTTGATCAACTATTAAATGGAGTTTAATAAGGCGATAATTATATCTAGAAGAGTGTTCAGTTTTAACGATCATTTAGATAGGTGTGTTTAAAAAAGAAGGCTTTTGATTTTCAATTTAGATTCTAAAGGGGGCTCTCTCTTTTCTAGCATGTGTTTTTTAATTGTCTAACAGAGTTGAAGTGGAATTTAATAGGGACATACTCCTAGTAGGATGTCTAATCTAAATGGAATCTAAACAAGTTTTCATCTTCAAATAATATTTGTGATTAAGTGTCTTATTTGACATTCGATATTGAACCGTTTTCTATTTCTATTGCTTGAATAGAATTTAAATACAATTTCACAAGGACATAGTTCTAGTAGGTAGAGTTCTATTTTAACGAACATGTAAGTATGTTTTTGTTCAAATAATCATATTTGTAGTTGAATTCCTATTCTAATTAGATGTTCTAGGACAGAGTGTTTCAATGTTGTAATTGAAATCCAAATAGAACTTAACAGTGACACATCCCAATATAATTTCTAGTTTTACAGATGATGTAAATAGGTTTCCTGTTGGAAGAACATGTTTAATTGTGATTCTTACTTGAAATTAGACTTGAATGAGGACTTCCTGTCCCAGGTTGTTTTTTCCAGTTTCTAGATAGAATTTGAAATAGATCTTATTCAGGCACCCTTTTTCTGCTGCTTTCCCCAAAGCACAAAAAAGGCAGAACACACCGCAAATACCGTTGAAACCAGCAACATGGTAGACATTTGGGGTGGGGGGTAGCA
Source organism: Effrenium voratum (assembly GCA_963377175.1). Classification (NCBI taxonomy): domain Eukaryota; class Dinophyceae; order Suessiales; family Symbiodiniaceae; genus Effrenium; species Effrenium voratum. The sequence goes on along the minus strand of CAUJNA010002680.1, from coordinate 625,948 downwards.
TATAATTATATATATATATATATACATATATATATATACACATATATATATATATATCTATATATATGTATATGTATTCATTTTTGTCCAGGCGAAAAACGCAACTGGAGCCAAGCGTGCGCATCGCGAGGCTGTCAGTCCCGCATGTTCATGACGGCCTTGCAAGGCGGGGCTTTTTGCTTGGGACTGGTCTTCTACGCTTCGGTGTAATCTGGGTGAATGATTCATGCAGCCTGCCTCCTTTATGGGTGTCCCGTCTTGTCTTGTCTTTTTGTTTGGTTCATCTGACAATTGGAAGTCGGTATGCGTGTGTGTCCTTGCGGTTTTGATGTTTTCTTCTTGTTTGTTTTTCTTTTCTTTTTTTCTCCCCCGTTTGGCGCAAAGCCCGTTTACACGGCGACATCTGTTGTCCTTATGTTCACGAGTGCACCAGGATCAAATGTTCAGATGTTTGGCTGTAGCAAGGCAGGGGGAGCACATGGCTCATGTGAGTGGTCAATATGTCTTAACGGTTCTTTGCATGTTTGTTTCGCCCAGTTGCCCAGTGGATTCCGCCCCTTGTTCAACATCTTGTTGAAAAAGGGTTCCGATTCCTTTCAACTCAACCAACCAAAACATGACAATATTTTTTCCCTTGGCCACTGGACATCGGAGTTCGTGTTTTAGTTGTTTGTTCTGGTTAGGGCTGCAAACAAGGTGTTTCCCCCGCCATCATCACAGGGCTTGGGGAGATGTGCTATCAAGGGTAGTAAATTGATGCCATGGAACACGAGCCCAAAACATCATTCGCACATGGGAGTGAACCCCCATCAGAATCCCACGTCAACTGGAGAACAACCATTGACAGTGGATCATGTAACAACGTTGCTTTTGTTTGTCAAGTCACCTTTGAAGGAGCTCAACAAGGCCCAGTCGAGTTGTTTGGTGGTTGCTCTTTTAACCTTTTTATTCAGCTCTTGGTATTGCCAGCCTTAGCTTACTTTGTCAGCTGTTCGCCTTGTGTTTGACTCATTTGGGTTTATCTTTTTGAGGGTACCCCCTTTGGGATGGCTTCGTGAAAGCAAAAGGCAAATCACAGTGTTTTTGTTTTTCTCTTTGGGGGGGTCCCCTCAAAAAAAGACGAGCCGCATTTGGGTTTGTCTCAAAATAAGGGACCTTAATTTGAGACGAATGGAATCGCCCTGCAACATGAATGAATATTCTCCCACATCTGGTGTTCATCTTCACTGTTGGTTCATGTTTTGTGGTTTTTGGGTTGTTTGGTTCTGTTCATTCTCAGTAGGGGGCTGCAAATTTCTTCAGTTCTTTGCAAGCCCATACCAAGGGTTGGAAGGGCAATTTACTTTTGGATTCCCTTTCAATACCAGGGGTCCCTCTCCCATTTTGAGAGGCACTCGGGTGAACAAAACCAACAACTTTTGGGGTCAAAGGCGCCCCCCACGACCAACGCATGTCCATTTCTGTGTCTGTTTTAGGGTTAGGACATCTATTATGTTTATTTCGTTTTTTCGTTTTTGTCATGTCTATTTTTCCTGTGTTTTTGTTCTAGGGTTAGTCGTAAAAGAGAAACAAGGACCACCGTTGCTCGCCAGTTTGGAGGTCTGTTTGCTTGAGTGACATGGCTGGTGTTTTGGACCGGAGGTCTGCTTGGAGTGGACGGGGCTGGCTTGGTGCATCATTTTCTGATGAGACAAAGCTGGACCACGCTTTGGTTTCCTCCATTCGGGAATTCCCAAGCGGTTGCCTCCCAAGACCCGGACTTGGTCGTTCCCTCCCTACAGATCTAGAAAGCGGTTTGGATGCGCTTTTGGTGGATTTCATCTGTTTCCCCCTGTAGTTTCTTTCTGTTGGACTCTTTCGGTACTGGCTTAATATCCTAGAGGCGTGGTTCCACAAAAGCCACATCCAAACCGTTTTCTAGAACAAAGCACCGGCAAGAACGGTGATATCGGTGATATCATCTTTGATTCCCGGGTCCTTCAGGGTTGCAAGTATAAGTAGTTCTTTGCAGGGTGCTGCTCTGCTAGGGGATTGCCATTCATACTAGCTTCCCTTGTAGTTGCCATTCTTTTATTGGGCAAGTTGAACCTTCCAGACCTTTTGACAGCTGCGGGGGTTTGGGACTGACAAGCTCGCGTTTAGAGTTTGGCGGTTGGCCCCTGAAGACTCCTTTTGCCAACAATCAATGGCCATGTCCATGCCCTACTTGGATGTTCGGCCAAGATAGTATGTTGTTAGCCACCTGGGTTATGACCCACCAAAAAACAAGGCCAAGTATTTCGCCAGAGCGGCTCGCAAGTGGATCCCGCTGAGTATCCCGCCAGAGCAGCTCGCCAATGGATCCCGCTGAGTATCCCGTTAGAGCAGCTGGCCAGTGGATCCCGCCCAGTATCCTGCCAGAGCTGCTCGCCAGTGGATCCCGCCCAGTATCCCGCCAGAGTGGATCCCGCTAAGTATCCCGCTGAGTATCCCAGAGTAGCTCGCCAGTGGATCCCATCAAGTATCCCGCCAGCGAGTGGATCCCGCCGAGTCTCCCACCAGAGCAGCCCGCCAGCACAATCCGGCGAGTATCCCGCTGAGTCTCGCCAGTGGATCCCGCCGAGTATCCCGCCACAGTGGCTCGCCAGTGCCAGAGCAGCCCTCCAGTGGATCCCGCCGAGTATCCCGCTGAGTATCCCAGAGTAGCTTGCCAGTGGATCCCGCCGAGTATTCCGCTGAGTATCCCTTGCCGGTGGATCCTGCCGAGTATCCGGCCAGTATCCCTTGCCGAAGCGGCTCGTCAGCATTCGCCAGATGGTTTTGCTTAATGTCTCAGAGTGCGGGGCTGGCGGTGGCTTTTGCAGACGCATAACTGGTGCCTTGCCGCCGTGCTCGGCCATGTGCAAGTAGTTGTTGCTTGCCAATAAGCTTGAAATGGGCTTGAAGCAGTGCTTTGCCATTCTTGCGCGGCAAAATATCATTGGAAAGGGGCCGATGGGAATTTGGAGCCCAAGTCCCGAGGCTGCGGAGGAAGTTGTTGTAACGGTCGTAAGCTCGTGAGTGTGGAGGGTGGGGATTGCTCGAAGCGAAGTATTTTTGGGTGGCTGCCCCACTAAAAATTGTCTTCCCCAAACAGGGTTCCTTTTTTTCTTTCGTCTGCCCCGAACTTGTTGGCTAGGTCCTCCGTACCCTTTCTTCTGTAGTCTATTTTTGGAGCGGAACCCTCTCCCAAAAATTACTTCGCTTCGAGCAATCCCCGCCCTCCACACTCACGCGCTTACGACTGTGAACACGGTTGTGTGAATTCAAGCATGGTTTTCGAGTGGCTTGGGGCCTATGACTGCTCAACAAGCTTTGCATTGAGAGCCTTGTCCACCTGTCTGTGTGTCAATCTCCACTTGTCTGCGAGCCGATCTCGAGAACTCAAACATCGGTTCCTTTAACAAAAGGCAAGCCCCTTCCAAAAATAAACCCGACAAAGAATTAAACAAAGTTGCTTATTCACAACCCGGGATCCACTGGAGAGCTACTCTGGCGGGATACTTGGCGGGATCCGCTGGCGAGCTACTCTGGGATACTCAGCGGGATACTCGCGGGCGAGCTACTCTGGCGGGATACTCGGCGTCATCCACTGCTCTGGCGGGATACTGGGTGGGGGTGTGGTGTAGAAGCATCGCAAACGCGGATTCCAACATAAAATCTAACAACCCCTTCCTGTCGGCTAGGGAATAAATCATGTGTGTTCACAAGTTCGTGGTTTTCATTTGGTTGCCCTTCGCATGCCGCTCCAAAGATTGGCGGTCTTGCAAAGGGATAGCTGTCGCTTAGGCGAAGCCTTAACCCGCTCAATATCTTGCACGGGCATGAAGCCACGTCAACCACCGGGTCAAACTATGGCAATGCTTACGTCCAATACCTGCTAAATGGGTATGGGCCAAATTTAAGCCACCAAAGGACCGCAGGTTTTAGTCCTTGGTTCTATTTGCCCGGGTTCCATTTCGGGTCCCTATTTTTGACCAAGCGAAGATGCCCCTGCCATACTGTACGTGAGCCACCAAAACCATGGACAACCACTCAGTTGTTCAGTGACCCATGATTTTTTCCTTCTTAATTTCCCCCGGCTTTAGAGAGAATCGACTACCCGAACTATGTTTTTGTTTTTTCCAGGGGACGGGTTCGCAGTTGGAAGAACAGAATCAGAGCATCCGATTTTCTGTGTATTTCCCTTGTGGGCCCAGGCCGGCTATCGCCTCTTCGGTAGCTGATAAGGCTGCGGGGAGACGGCGGCTTGGCATTTATCTGCGTTCAGAGGTTTCGTGGCATTGGTATGTCCCCTTGCCTTGCGTGGCCTTAAGCATTGCACTTTTAGGGCCCAATTCCTTGTGGCGGGTGATGTTAACCCTCTTTCCAACAATCGTGGAAGTGCCCAGGGAGCTTCCCCAAAAGGAAAGTAGTCTTTCAAAGACCCTTTTGTCAGCTTCTATGATTGTTGGAGGAAATATAGGGAATCCGGATTTTAAAAATCCCGAACCGCGGTCACTTAGATGGTTCAGTCAAGTGGTTCAGCCTCATCAAACCCCCAATTGGCCTCCTGCAGACCTCTTTGAAAGAGTTTCCGCAAAATATGTCTTACGGATGTTGTCCTTGTCACCACTTCAAAAAACGATTCTTTGCCACCCACAAGCCCGTGATGTGTTTTTTCGACTTAAACCAAAAAAACATCCGCAGGCCCGTGATGTGTTTTTTCCCCCCAAAGACTCGTCCCTTCAACGCATGTGGGGGCTCCCGTGGAACTGGGGGCAGTCACACGGGACCTGTGGCCAGCTTGTCACGGTTTTAGAGACAGATTCAAATGAATCTAGGGGTTTGTTCCATTTCCATTCTTGCCAGGGCTCTGAATCTTTCTAGAAAACCTCCGGAAACTCAGGGAAAATTGCTGGTTATTGAAAAGAACGATAGTTGAACATAGTGGGGACTCGGAATCAACCCCTAGAATGAAATAAACCCTTCCCACTTCGGAGCTCCCGCCTATGATGGCCCCAAAAGGTGATCCCCCTTTCTAGGTCCCCCAGCTAGGTGCCCTTTTCTCCCCTTTTTTTTTGGAAGGGTTCCCCTACTAAAAGAGACATCCAGAAGAAATAGCGGGTACCCCAAAATTCGAACAGGGCTCCTTAACAGATCTCCATGTTGCAACCATTTGAAACATGTTGCTTTTTCCAGACCCAAATAAAGGGAAACCACCATTTACAAGTTGCAATGTTCAGGTGTATAATGTAAGGATCCCTGTTTTGCCATGGCGCCAAAAAGTACCAAACTGTGCGCGTCAAAAAGTCACAAACTGTGCCATGGTTACAAAATCTGCGCCGATCGCCCCCGTTGGGAGTTCGGGGCTTAAGCAGGATCTTTAAGGTCTCATCGCTCATTGGCGCTGAATGATTATATGGCCTGGCCATGAATTCAAATAAGGAACCCCCTGGAAAGTGGTTGGTGGACAAATGATGTCCACCAGAGGGTCCCCAAGTAAAATGCATGGCCATATGAGCCATAACATGAGCTTGGACCTTTAGTACGGATTTCACATAGGAGGGGTAGTATTTTCGTTTTTTATGTTTTATTTTTTCGCTTTTGGCTTTTTTTGGATTCTTGTCTTTTTGGCTTCTTGGCTTCTTGGCTTTTCGGCTTCTTTTCCTCTGCATTCCCAGTTCCTCTTTGGCAGGTGGCGTTTTGGCTTTAGCGGCTTTTCGCTGCTTTATGCGGCTTTTGGCGACTTTGGCTTTTCGCATCCTCTTCTTTCCCAGTTCCTCTCCTTTGCAGAGTAATTGCACCCCTATTTAAATCAACACTTCTTCAAACATCATGGTGGGGGGCTGCCGCCTCCCCCCAACCCCCCCCCCCCCCGCTACTTTTTAGACTTCTTGCAGAGATTTAATTGCACCCCTATTTGAATCATCACTTTTTCGAGCGTCCATTTTCGCGAGACAATGCCGTAAATACGACATTTTAGGTAATCCATGCAATCCATTTATGTCTGTATGTATGCCCTTCTTCGAACATCACCCCCGCCAACCCTCCCGCTGCCTTTTAACTCCTATCGCACCCGTTCTTGAATCATTGCACCCCTAATTGAATCATCACTTCTTCGAACATCATGGGGGGGGCGGCAGCCAACCCCCTCGCTACGTTTTAGATTTTTCCAACGATATTTTATTTGCACCCCTGTTTTAATCATCACTTCTTCGAACATCATGGGGGGGGCTGCCGCCCACCCCAACCCCCCCGCTATTTTTTAGACTTTTTGCAGAGCTATTCGAATCATCACTTCTGCGAACATCATGGGGGGGGCTGCCGCCCCCCCCAAACCCCCCCCCGCTACTTTTTTTTACAGGGATTGAAATGCCCTCCTATTTGAATCATGTTTCTTTTTGACCCCGTCAATCCGCCAGCTACGTTTTTTTGGTTTTGTTTCCCACGATTTGTTGGTGATGCTAGGGATGTTGGTCGGACATGCGGCGTCAAGTTCGCGAGAAAAATGCTGTAAAATACGACATTTTACTGGCCCGGACGAAAAAAAAGAAGAAAAAACATCCGCACCCTTTCATATAGCCATTGTGAGGATGTTATTGAGACTACTATGACCCTATTGAACATTCAGATGGGTGTACTACCTGGTTTTCTGGGTATGTTCATGCCTCTCACTCTATACCCTATGCTTCCTCGACTATCCTTTAAACAGCCTCAACCATTAAAAAACGAAAGGCTATAAAAGTAATGTCCCTCGACCATTTAAAAGTAGGTCTAGACAAGCTTGGCCAACTTGAGACGGCTGGCTCCTGACATCCCCGCGCTTCTGTGCAGTGAGAGGTTAAAGAACTTTGTTGTTGCCTTTTCTGAAATATGCTAAGTATGTGTTAGAGTCGCTTCATCCCGCTGTAATCACACGCCGTCACCATGCTGTGTCAGTTTGGCTTGTCCCTCACATGCCCGTGCATGCTTTTTCACTTCTTGTCCACAGCTCCACAGAGTCTGATCGCGTGGTTTGTTGATTGTTTAATCGATATCGAAAGAAAATGAGGCGTGGACAAACCCTGGACAAATCGTGGAAAGTACGTTTTTTAGCGTGGAAAGTACGTTTAAAAGCGTGGAAAGTACATTTAAAAGCGTGGACAAACCATACCCCCAGGAGCCCACAACGCATGCCTGATCGGCAGCGATGCCCCGAAGCCACTAAGTTTGCAGCATTTTTCAAAAAAGCCGGACTTCGGTACCAACATGCGAAGAATCTATGCATGCATACGGTAGGCGGGACACCTGGCGATTTTAAAAAGTGATGCGACCCTACATTTGGCAAGCCGGGGAATGAGTGGCTTGGGTGCAGTCATTTGCAGCTGGGAGGATGAGGGCGGCGTAACTGTCAGTGACCTGACCCTAAGCAATTCTTGGGCAACAAAAACCATGATTTTGTGGATATTCAGGGCCAGGCGCAAAAAACGGTCTTTCGGCAGAAAACAGTCTAGCGACCTCGACCATTCTTTTAATGGCCTTTGGAAGCCTAGGGTATATGTATATATATATAAATATATATGCATGCAAACATTTGCAACCATGGGTAGAACCAGGGCAAAATGGGTGCGACACACGGAACACGACGCCTCCCAGCGCTCCTCCTGAGAGGCTTTCGCTGTTCTGACATTCCCGGCAGCAGGTTTCACTCGGTTCGATGACTGCAAAGCGTAAGGTGTTCCATTGATCCATGGTGTTGCAATGTGAGCATATTCTTGTTGTCGTTAGATTTGAGAATTGTTTAGAATAATATTGATTTAGAGCAATGAATAGCAACAAATGAACAACGATGTAGCCACAATCAAGACCCGGGTAGATGAAGTCCCAACCATAGATGGTGCGAGGCCTTTCGATTCCTTGCACGTTTCTGGGTATACCACTTTAACTCATGTGCGTCAAAATATGGCGCACATGGATTGTGTTTTCTTTCAGTTTTCCATTAAAACCAACCCACCAATTAACGTGGAAGCATGACAGGGGCCCAGTCCCTTTAAAAGGACAATGGCCCACCCCCCTTTTAGTCCACTTTTAGTCAGGTTCAAGTGAAAGGGGTGGCGGGTAACGCCGCCCTGAAACAAAATCACAAGGCCATGTGGATGCCACATGCGGAAATCTTGGTAATCTGGCCTGTCTTTTTGCAGGGGACCCCCAAATTGGCTTTTGTTTGGGTTTTCCTTTCAGGCCATGTCCCGGGCATGTCTCTTTTAGGGGACCCCGAAAAATGGCTTTGGTTTTCCTTTTGGTTTCCCATCAAAGACCACAGAAAAGGCGCTGAGCCTCCAGAAAACGACGCGCCACCCCACCCAATTGGTGATGCATTGATAGGGAGACCTAGGGCTACATGGGCTTCATTTGCTTGGTTAGTTTTACTTGCTGGTTTAAGCGGTGTAATACTGTGGACAAAATCCA
>CAUJNA010002680.1:550000-615000 GCA_963377175.1 Effrenium voratum | reverse complement strand
GCTTCAAGGATAGGGAGGAAGGGTTGAGTTTCTAGCTCAAACAGCCCATGTGCTGTGGGACCCCCCCCAACCAAAAAAGCGTTTCGGCTTCCGTTGGCTCAATGAGAATATGTTTACGTCCCCTGGATTGAAAGGGCATCTACCACTGGACACGCACACATATATATATATATACTCATAAAAACAGTTCTCCAATATTTTTAGGCTTTCCTGCATCATCCTTTAGCCAACAAGGCTCACTGTTTGCATTAGATGGCACAGTGAGGCTTTGGTTCGGTACGCTTGCAGCCCGTATAGCAAAATTTCCGACTTCCGCGAGAGAACCTCCGGATTTTCCTCGGCTGGCGCAAGAGATGCGAGAGCTTTTGCGGCCCAAGGTTCGGGTTCATAGATTCTGCATTTGAGCCAAAATCAAAACCTGGGTAGATGAAGGTTGGTACGGGCCAATCCCAGCCATAAATAGCTGGAAATCCGCCTTCTTAATTCTTGAGGCATGGTTCTGGGTTCACCATTTTAGTACCGGGTTTTGATTGTGGCTCATTTGTCAATAGCTTGCCGGGTGAAACAAAGATTGGTGGTATAAAACTGCACATAAGCAGTGATGCCAAAAAGGTGTTTGGGGAACAAATGACCCCCGGATGGTTCGAATCTGGAGCAGGCGGGGGGTGGAAACATCCAAGTAAACTTTTGATATCAAAATCAACCAAGGGTTCATCCGACCTCCTCGGATGGACGAAATCCTGCCCTAGTTGGTAGGTAGTTTACCCCAGTATGTACAGGGCTTCATCCATCCCAACTGGTGCAGGAATTTGCCATCCACTGTATGCTGTACCCCTACGGGGCAAGGCAGTCTCATAGAACAATGTTGAACCCAGAATTTGGGCAATAGTTCCCCACTAGAAATACGGAAAACACGCAAACTTCTGGGCCTTCATGGTGGAATTGCTCGAGTCGCCCCGATCGTTGAATAGCCAAGGTTGTTTCTATTGAGCAACCCAGACAAAACATCAGGAATTCCAGGTGTGAGGCTTGGTCAAGCATTCCAGTAGTCCAAAGTGCATTTGGGAGGGACATGGTCGCAACATTGCCCCAACAGGGGGGCGGGGAACGGGTTTCTCCGAGGTCCAACACACGAGAAGCAACTGTTTCTGTCCGTCTTATATACCCGGAAGCTTCGTAATTACTGTGGATGGCCAAATCCGGCACCACTTAAAAAGCCCTGGTTTCTGAGGTTTCCCCTGTAAAAACCAACAAAGTATGGTTTCAACCATGGTTTCTGAGCTGGTGCGAAATGGATGTCGCAACCATCCACAGTCTGAATTGGCTCTTGATTCCGCTTTTGGGGGTGCAAGATAAGGGCCTAGATAATTAGAATGGGGTTCTGGGGTACTTTAAAATCAGATTTAGTCATGATTATCGGAGTGAGCTATTAGAAATTGGCTTTCTGTCAAAAGAGGGCGACCCTCATAAACGCTGGTTTTGCTTTTGGTTTCTCTTTCGACCATTTCAAAAAGGAACACCCTCAAACTCAAAGAAAACAAAGCATGGATTTGCTTTTCTCTTTTTAGTGGACCCGGAGAATGGTTTCGGTTTTCCGTTTGGTTTCTCTTTGCCAAGCAAGTTAGCACCTGGAGCCTCAAACTGCCCTTGAAGAATTGAACACCAGGGTTTAGGGTTTAGGGTTTAGGGTTTCCCCTCAAACTACCCTTAAACCCCCAAACGACCCTCAAACTACCCCACATCTTTGGGTTGCAATTCCACCCCCCCAATGTCCCCAATTTTTATGTGGGTCGTTTGAGGAATCGAGGTACCAGCTGGAAAAAAATAGCCTTTCCCTTTGCACCCAATTGGTACCAGCTCAAATCGAGAGACCCACATGGCTGTGGCCTCGACTATTGCGCGTAAGGGCCTTGAGATTTGCGTAGACTCCCCGTGCGCCGAATGTGCCGCCGGGAGCTTTCTGAGAATAAGAGTCCATGGATTCGAGGAGCAGCACCCCCACCCCCCCCCCCCCACACCTGACGGATCCAGCTTTCTGCGGATATCTGTCCCAAATAGGGGGGACCCCCCAATCAAAATGTGATGGCAAGCACACGTTCAGGCATGTTGCAAACTCTGAGGACACTGGGGTCAATCCCTTGATTTCGGGCGGACGAAATGGGAAGCAGAAAAAAAATTGCACGGGCCTGCGTTTGTTTTTTGTTTTTTCAAGTTTGGTTCATGTACGGCTCACTTCCTGAAACCCTTTGTAGTGGTTACAAGGTCAGACTGGTTTTGGCCAGTCTCAGCAATCCTCCGAAAGAAAGATCTCCATGTCGCAACCATTTGAAACATGGCCGGCTTTTTCAAGACCAAACTAAAGGGACACCACCATTTACAAGTTGCAATGTTCAGGTGTATAATGTAAGGATCCCTACTCAGGAGTGAGATATGGGTGTTGATCAAAAGGTCTAAAGTTCGGTTACTTTTTCTGGGCCATCCACTCAGCCAGTGTGGCGCTTCTCTGGCGGGGGGCAAGGGGTGGGGCGCTGCGAGCGAAGTCGAAGAGTCGAAGGCTGAAGTCCTGAACTCCGGAGGCACCACTTTGAAACAATGGTTGAAACCATACCGTTTGTTGGTATTTACAGGGGAGAGCCGCCGGAGGTGGAATCGGGATGCTTCAGAATCGCAGAATCGCTCTTTCAGCCAGGTTCCAGAGATCCGCTCGGAAAGTAGTGTTTTTTGTTTTGGCTTCTTTGTTTTTTGTGTTTTTCCAATTTCGCCCCCTGAAACCTGGGTCGTGAGTTGACTGGGTGTTATCAAAGTCAAATGGTTGGCTGTTTCCCTGCAGCCTACCTTTGAACGGCGACTTTTAATTTAGTATCAGGGTGCTGGTAGACCTTTTGGGTTTAGAAATGGCTTGTTGCTTTTCTTCGATTTCCTCAATTGCCCAGAGGAAATCGACCTTTTAACCTTTTGGTGGTTTGGTCCATATTCAGTGGCCCAGAAGGCTAGCCTTTTTTTCAAAGGGTCAGGTGAGTAACATGAGAACCCGTGTGAAAAACATACGCGGGTCATACAAGCAGTGCTTCTGCGGAGATGATCCTTTCGGTTTGGCCTTTCACTCAGACTTATGATCTATAACTAGCTTGCGAGCAATTATTTCGCCAGCACTGAGTGCTCGGCCAAGCTACAAAGTGGTTAGTCACCTATATAACCTACTATGAGTGAGTTGGGCCGGTTTTAGTAGGATTTAACCCAGGTGACGAACTTGCCATCTTGGCCAAGCAATCAAGCAAGTACCAAACGCTCAGTCGCCCAAGCCCAACCTTTTGACCCTTTGGTTTTCCCGCTTTGGCCCGTATTTAGTTTATCCCAGGACTTCGTCCACTGGCTCTCCGGATTTATGGCTGCAAAGGGGGCCATGGAACGACCCGCGGCCTGGATCCCATCAAGGTCGCAGGTGATCCTTCCTTTCTTTCCAGTTCCTTTGGGCAAGTAAGTGCCTGTTCTTTTGAAGACTGCGTTTTTTGCTGGCTGGGAAGACATTCTTGCATTGCAGCTATCCCTTGTTGCATCGTTGCAAGGCTTCCGACTTTCCGAGAGAGGAGCTTCTGACTCAAACGGAGCAGCGAGAAGCCGTTCTAATTTCTTGCTGCGCAAGGATTCGGTGCGACGAGGCCGATCTTTTTCCGAAGTGCTTTGATGGTCCGGGAGAAATGTGTTTGGTGAATGTTGACCCCGGATCTATTCGGAACCCGTCCTGTTAGTAGGGGGTGGAACCGGGGTTTTGGTTAGGCAGGGTTCCCAGTAGCCCCTCCTTTGCAAGTCCCCTAGGCGCAATTGTGTCGTTTTTAGGTTACTTTGGTTCGAAATAGCTGGCAGTGGTTTAGATTGATATTGTGCCCCATTTACCACGGAACCCCATCTATTTTACCAACAGGACACCTTGGGTATGGGTAGAACACCAGCAGGGGACCACAGGTTTTAGTCTGTGTTCGTTAAACCAGGGCAACCCATTTTGGCATTACCAAAATTGAGCCCAAGGCGGGTGGCTCAACAAGAGTTACTCGCGTGATCTGGACCATCAGCTCTCCCGACATTTGAAAGAGAAAGCCTTCAGGCACCGGCCTCATTTTTTTCCTCGTCAGCCTACGAACTCCTGCACGAAGTGAATCCATTTTTTGAAACCTTAACGTTTGTTTATGCATATATATATATATATGGTCACCTCAGCAGATTAGTTGCCCTTCAGATAAGTAGAATTATTGACCTTGAGACATTGCAACAGCACCCAACAGGTAGTTCATGAGGGGGGGCTGAGCGTATATATATATATATATATGTATACCCAACACTTCCAGACGGACATTCATTCGTAATGCTTCGAGTTGCCTTAGTTTCTGGCACCCTGTCACCTCCTATACATAATCTGTGATAACCTACTTCTGAGTGAGTTGGGCCGATCAGGTTATAGCCCAGGTTCCTAACTTGGCGACTTGGCGATACGGGCACCCAACCGAAGCCCCAAAGCCTTCACCTCTCGGACATCTGCCAGGTTACCATGTGAACAAGCTGGCAACCCGGTCCAGCCGGAGACTATCCAAAGAAAGGAGTGGAGAAAACCTTAACGCAACAAGTACACGCCGGGTACCCTCCCACCAATAAACGCGGAAGCTGACAGGGGCGACGGTCCCTTTAAAACTGGTCGAAACCAGAGATGCCCTGGTCCCATGTGAAAGGGCTGGAAGGGTAGCCATGTTCTTTGGGGGTTTCATCTTGGGACCCGGTCCAATTTCTAAACAAACCCAAAATCTACCGAGCGAGGCCCCATATCCAGATCACCTAGACAACTATCCGCTAACGTGGCGAATCGAGCACCCAACTTGGCTTGTCCCAGCCACCCCACTAGCTTTTCAGCTTTTCAGGGTTGAGTGGGGGTTTCCATAGCAGAGGACAGCCCAGCCAAGTAGGCTATGCTTTCAAGATCGTTCCACATTGTGAAAGGGCGTGGCATTCTTTTCTGGTTTAAGGAGGAACACGGATTCGGAATTCCCCGCCATTTTGAAGCGAGGCTTGATGTGAGGTTCGATTCCAACGCAACCAGCAGTCTATGGTCCTCTTGGGAGAGAAATGGGACTCTCTCTCTTTCTCATTCTAGATTTCCCAGAGAAAAACGGGAGGGAAATTAGAACCTCTCTAGATTTCTTCACCAAAAACTCACTTGAATCTTCCCAGTCCAGAAAAGCAGTACCTGGAGTCTCCATGACCCTTAAGAAATGGGGTCATTACCAAAAATTAAGGGGTCATGGACCCATTTTGTAAGGGTCATGGAGACTCTAGGTAGATTCGGACCGATGTGAATCTGTTTGTTATGCCTTTGGATTGGCCCAAAGTTGCGAGAACTTGATGTTTGCTTTCCTCACCATGTAACTAGGTACGGCTCAAAAATAGGGCCCATGGACCCCTAGAAATCAAATGGCAAAGTCGACTCAACCCTACAGTCTGGATCTTAAAAATTTCCCAGTCTGGATCTTGAAATTATTTTGCCACAGGTCAGCTGGGGAAAAGGCAATTTTCACGTGCCGAGTTCCCAATGAGATCGTTTGGCGGCTCAGGGCCGGTTCCACTGGGCTTCGGTCTCGTGAAAAGCCTCAGCCCGAATTGCACGGTGTCGGACTCCCCCCCCCCCAACTCCCCCACCCCCCCACCTAGAGTTTATGCTTCTTGGTTGGCGGGAAAGGGGGGGGGGCTGCGAGCAACCTGCTTCTTGCCAGCAACTCGACTGGTCCGAGTCGACCTGAAACGATCTGGTTTTCCTATTTCGGAAGCCAACTTTAGTCATCAAATGGTTGTGGGTCAAAATGAAACCACCAGGGGACCGCAGGTTAGTCCATGTTTCCATTTACCAGGGTTCCATACCACTTCTAGTTATCCCAAACGGTGATCACCTTCTATTTCTGGGTGGGGCAACTGAGGCTCCCATACCAAGGTATGGGAAGAAATGCAGGAGAGGTTTGCATTTGGGCGGTCTCCGCGCATTTCAAGCGGCGCGCTGGAGACGTAAAGGACGCGCTCGAGGAAAAACAAATTTCGGGATCAAAATATCAAGTACTTGAGCACCTTGAGGGTTTTTTTTCCAGTTGCCCAGTGGCGCCGTTTTTTTTGGGGGGGGGATGGGTTCCCCTTTAGACTCAACCAACCAAAGAGGATGCCGATTCTGTTTTTCCCATGGCCACTGATGGCATCCTTAAGTGACACAAGCTCCATGAAGTACTCGGCTTCCCTCTTGGTCAAGAGCCCGCTGGCTCCGAGCATTGAACTGCTGGCTCCCAATTAGAGGGCACATGGGAAGCCACTTCATCACCTAACCGCCGCTGGGGTAGACTTGGGATACAAAAAATACATTTTACCAGTGACTCAAAGTGGAGCAAACAATAAAATATACATTCTATAACTGGGCCTAACTCTAATCACGGCCAGTCCAAAGCACCAATTTGAGGGAAGCTGAGTACTTGAGGTGAGCTTGTGTACCACTTCTATAATTGGATATCATGGGCGAACCAAAAGCCACACCTCCAAAAACCATACCTGAAAATATTATAGGGATGAGCACGGGAACAACAAATATGGCCATACCACAACTGCACTCGCTCTAGGGACGGTCATGGATCCCTCTGGGATTTTAGACAACCAGGACAATTACGTGTTTTTTTGGGGAAGCACTAGATTTCCTCACGGTTCGCTAGGGTTCCGTAGGCAGCAGCCTAGGACCACCCCATCCTAGGACCACCACCACACTCTGGGAGTTTGGGCCGTGAAGCGGCCGGACCCCTTCTCTTCTTTGGTGCATTTTGCTTGGCGGGATGTTAGGACTGAACAACTTCTTGCCAACGTTGTTGGGTTTTCCGAATTAAACCACTAAAATTTATTCACTTTTAGCAGGGGAGCAGAAAGCAACCGAGTCTTTGTCTTCCATTTGCTTAATACTGTTTTTCCCCTTGGTGGCTTTGAAGGGAATGCATCACTACTAGCTTTGGTGTTTCCAGGAGTCTTTAGCAAATGGAAGTCGCTTGAATAAAGGCTCCCTAAGTAAAAAAAAGAAGGAAAAAGTTCTGGCCCAAAACCCGGGACTCAAATGACCCCCCCAAATTATTTTTCTTTTTTTTTCTCTTTAAACAAAAATCGGGGGTGGGAGGCGGGACCCCCGCACCCTCTCACCCGGTCAAAAAAGATTTGCGCCGGTCAAAGCCTCCAGCACTCTGCTCGAGTTCCTGCCAATTTGGGGGCCATGGCCCCGGGCGAAGCGCGAAGCAGATGCCAAGGACGCAAGCACCCCATGGATTTGACCCGTTTGTGGGTTTTCCAGAGAAGCCAACAGGAAAAACTGAAATTCACCCTAGGGTTCAAGTCTTATTGATCCCAACTCGTGTTCAAGGTGAACAGTTGCGAAACCCGGCTAGTGAGTCCCCGTTAAAACCCCGGTTGGTGTTAATTTTAGAGGGAATCGATTTCACCGCTGGGCATATCATTTCGATGTTCCAGGGGCCTTAAGCAACTGGAGGTTAGTCAAGGCTTGAAGTATGAGGTCAGCTCCCACTAATTGGTGGTTCGGATTGGTGTGGCTCAGGGCGGTTTCTCATTTCCTCTGCCAAGGCTTCAGATCCCCAAGCCACCAGCTAAGGCTTACCGCGAATCATCTGTGATGCGACGTGGAAAGCCATGGGCGGGACCCGCCGATGAGTTTCTCAAAAGCTGACCTTGGTCCTTCAAGGACACGCAGAAGGTCTAGGCCCCCCAGCCAGGTGCCCTTCTGAACCCCTTTTTTGGTTGGGAGGGTTCGGGACCCTACTAAAATAGACTACGGCAAAAAGGGTACCAACTTATTCTAACCTCTCTACTGGAGGACCTAGTTGGAGGTCCTTCTTCATTTTGCTCTTGGTGTCAAATGGGCAATCAGCCAAAGACCAGCTTTTTCGGGATCCTAGAAGATCAAGGTGAGTTTATGATCGAAAGACAAGCCTCAGAATAGCCAGGTGTGTGTGTGTGTGTGTGTGTATTGGAGTGTGCGCATTGCGGTTTCAAGCAAGGGCCAAACAAAGGCTTCGTGAAAATTTCGACTCACCATCCTGAACACCCTCATGAATCCCTGTTGGGAACAAGGTTTTTGTTGGTTCACCTGAGTAAGATTCTAAGATCGGCGGGGGGGTCATGGCAAGATTGCCAAGGTCCAAACTTACGAGGAATGGGGTGTCTTATCCTTTGGCCGTGCCCTAGACTCCTCTTAAGGTCTCGCACCGCAAGGTGAAGGATCACCCGATCACCCCACGCCCTTTCAATTCCGCAGGAGCAAGTTGGAAATGGCCATGGGTCAGAACCTATGCCTCGATTTGGGGCGGATTGACGCCCATGTAGCACCTTTGATGTTTAGGGGTACCAAGGTTTAGACCCACAGCCCCAGGTGCGACCCACATGGCTCTTACGGGATGAACCAATGAGCGCATCAACATGCTTTTCCGATCAGCCTCGAGCTTCCAGGCGTGCCATTGTTTTCGGCGACCCCCAAAATGGATTTCGGCTTTGAGGTTACTCAAAAGCTGCACGTCAGGCAAGTGGTTAGTAAGCCTGGTTACAACCCACTTATCATGGTTATAAGTCTCCTAAGTGGGGCAAAACCAGGCTTACTAACGACAATTACTATGTACACTGCCCCTTCAAGTAGTTGTCCTTGGCAAAAAAGACACCCAAGTTGGTTGGGTTCAGGTCACGGCTTGCTTTGCTTCGCTCGCTTCGCTGGCTCGACGGTCGGCTGCATAGAGTGCTCCGAAGCACCCGCAGGTTTTCTTGGGAACGGACGGCATTTTAGCGAATCCCATTGGGGGGGTGGACCCAAGGGGAGCGGGGGCGTTCCCGACGCCTAAGGACCTAAGGAACCCGAAGGGAGCCCCGTTTCCAGGCTCTCAACGACCCATTTGCCCGTAAGGTACCACCCCCCACGGATGGGATTTCCAGAAGCATTGTGGACCTCATGTTTGTTTACAGTCCCTCCGGCCAACATGGCACCTGAAAGGGGCTCCCTTCAAGAGGAAATTGATCTTCCAATTACCTCCCCACAGCTGCCATGTTAGTGGGAGGAAGGATATTTGTTATTTTCCCTTGTTGGTTTTAAAGGGAATCAATTTCACTACTGGAAATATTGTTTCTTCCCGGGGGCTCTATATACTGCAAATGGAAGTTGTGCCGCTCATGTTTGCTTATATATTTGTCCACCCACACGGGTGGCTCCCGGTACCTTGAGCATTTCATGGACTGTTCGCGGCACGTCTCCAGAACAATTGCCCAGGGCTCCGTAAAAAGGATACATTTTGCAACCATTTGAAACATGTTGCTTCTTCAAGACCTACTAAAGGGAAACCACCATTTACAAGGCAAAGTTCAGGTGTATAATGTAAGGATCCTCTCTTTTTTTGCCAAGGGAGCGAGCCAGCGAGCCTAGTTTTGCATCCCGAAGAATTGCAAAAGAGTCTTGTTCGAATCCGTCCCCTTGCCGGGTTGCAGGAAGCACAAGACGTGCTGTCGGCAGTTTCTGAGACCCAACCGACAGCAGACCAATGTGGATCGGGACAACTCTCTGTTTGTTTCTGCGCCCAACAGCCCCCCCAATTTTTTTGACACACAAGACATGGCATAGTCCTCTATACCTTTCTTGGCCTGCATGGCACAGCCCCCCCAAAAGGGCCAATAAGGCGTTTTTAATCGAGCAGGCAATATTACCGGGCCGGGGGATTTGCGGAGGGGCGATCCATTTCTTGAAATTTGTGCAGCTTGACGGATTCTGGTTTGTCCGTGGATTCTGGCGAAAAGTAGCTTTGAGGAGTGTCAAAGGAGTGTCATGCAGACCGCCAAAATGGCTTCGGTGGTCCTTTCGGTTTCTCTTTGAAACCACCCGCCAAAAGGGTGCCCTCAACAAGAACATAGACAGTACACAACAGAAACTAGTGGCCCGTAAGCATAGAAAAGCATGATTTGCGACCATGTAGTGACGCTGAAAAGTCCTCTTGTTTTCCATTTTTCCCCAAACAGTTTACTGTGAGGGGTTCTAAATTCATTTAAGGTGGCTCGCCTGTTGCCAAGCCCTAGCCTGGATGCCTGGCACAGCTCTCTGGGTGGACGGGTTCATTTGTCTCCCTGTGTCTCCCTTCATTTGTCTCCCGTTGTCTCCCAGCCTGGATGTTCGTTTGTCTCCCTGGGTTCACTTGTCTCCCTTTGTCTCCCTTCATTTGTCTCCCGTTGTCTCCCAGCCTGGATGATCCAGTCTGGGTGGACGGGTTCATTTGTCTCCCTTTGTCATTTGTCTCCCGTTGTCTCCCAGCCTGGATGCCTGGCACGGCTCTCTGGGTGGACGGGTTCATTTGTCTCCCTTTGTCTCCCTTCATTTGTCTCCCAGCCTGGATGCCTGGCGCGGCTCGGGTTCATTTGTCTCCCTTTGTCTCCCTTCATTTGTCTCCCGTTGTCTCCCAGCCTGGATGCCTGGGTGGACAGATTCACTTGTCTCCCTTTGTCTCCCTTCATTTGTCGCCCGTTGTCTCCCAGCCTGGATCTGGCACGGCTCTCTGGGTGGACGGGTTCATGTGTCTCCCTTTGTCCCCTTCATTTGTCTCCCGTTCTCTCCCAGCCTGGATGCCTGGCACGGCTCTCTGGGTGGACGGGTTCATTTGTCTCCCTTTGTCTCCCTTGATTTCTCCCGTTGTCTCCCAGCCTGGATGCCTGGCACGGCTCTCTGGGTGGACGGGTTCATTTGTCTCCCTTTGTCTCCCTTCATTTGTCTCCCGTTGTCTCCCAGCCTGGATGCCTGGCGCGGCTCTCTGGGTGGACGGGTTCATTTGTCTACCTTTGTCTCCCAGGATGTCTGGCACCCCCTTTGTTTCCCTTCATTTGTCTCCCGTTGTCTCCCAGCCTGGATGCCTGGCACGGTTTTTTTGGTGGACAGATTCACTTTTCTCCCTTTGTCTCCCTTCATTTGGCTCCTGTTGTCTCCCAGCCTGGTGTCTGTCACGGCTCTCCAGGCGGACGGATTCACTTGTCTCCCTTGGTTCCCCTTCATTTGTCTCCCATCTCTGTGGGTGGACGGATTCATTTGTTTCCCTTTGTCTCCCTTTACTTGTCTCCCGTTGTCTCCCAGCCTGGATGCCTGGCACGGCTCTCTGGGTGGACGGATTCATTTGTCTCCCGTTGTCTCCCAGCCTGGATGTGTGGCACTCACGCTCCGCGGTTTCCTTCACTTCCCGCGGTTCTGTCCTTTTGGCGGGGTCTGGTTTGCCTTCGGCTTTGGCCCTGGCTTCGGTCATTCCTTGTCTTGTGGATGTTGGGGACAGGGTCCTCCTCTGTCTGCCCTTCATCTGGACTTCGATTTCGCTTGGGCTCGTGGTGGGTCGTCTTCCTTGTCTATCGTTGGCTACACCCTGTCTGTTCGTTCAGTGCCTCGTTATCAGTTGCGGTCCCGAGCTGACGATAGCGGTGCGCTGCGGTGCGCGGCTTCAGCTACGAGAAGGCTCTGTTAACCCCCCGGTGAAACAAACGTGAATCACGCTGGAGTTAAATCCTCTATCGATTCTTCGAGGATGTTCAACGAACCTTACGCTGAGATACCCAGTGGTGCTCTTGGCACCTGGGGTTGTCCCGGCTCTCCCGGCGGACGGGTTCATTTGTCTCCCTCTCCCTCCATTTGCCTGACGGATTCATTTGTCTCCCTTTGTCTCCCTTTATTTGGCCCCGGTTGTCTCCCAGCCTGGACGCCTGTCACGGCTCTCTGGGGTGGAGGGGTTCATTTGTCTCCCTTTGTCTCCCTTCATTTGTCTCCCGTTGTCTCCCAGCCTGGATGCCTGGCACGGCTCTCTGGGTGGACGGGTTCATTTGTCACCCTTTGTCTCCCTTCATTTGTCTCCCGTTGCCTCCCAGCCTGGATGCCTGGCACGGCTCTCTGGGTGGACGGGTTCATTTGTCTCCCTTTGTCTCCCTTCATTTGTCTGGCCCAGCCTGGATGTCTGGCACGGCTCTCCAGGCGGACAGATTCACTTGTCTCCCTTTGTCTCCCTTCATTTGTCTCCCGTTGTCTCCCAGCCTGGATGCCTGGCACGGCTCTTTGGGTGGACAGTTTCACTTGTCTCCCTTTGTCTCCCTTCATTTGGCTCCCTTGTCTCCCAGCCTGGATGTCTGTCACGGCTCTCCAGGCGGACGGATTCACTTGTCTCCCTTGGTTCCCCTTCATTTGTCTCCCATCTCTGTGGGTGGACGGATTGATTTGTCTCCCTTTGTCTCCCTTTATTTGTCTCCCGTTGTCTCCCAGCCTGGATGCCTCTCTGGGTGGACGGATTCATTTGTCTCCCTTTGTCTCCCTTTGTTTGTCTCCCGTTGTCTCCCAGCCTGGATGCCCCTCTGGGTGGACGGATTCATTTGTCTCCCGTTGTCTCCCAGCCTGGATGTGTGGCACTCACGCTCCGCGGTTTCCTTCACTTCCCGCGGTTCTGTCCTTTTGGCGGGGTCTGGTTTGCCTTCGGCTTCGGCCCTGGCTTCGGTCATTCCTTGTCTTGTGGATGTTGGGGACAGGGTCCTCTGTCTGCCCTTCATCTGGACTTCGATTTTGCTTGGGCTCGTGGTGGGTCGTCTTCCTTGTCTATCGTTGGCTACACCCTGTCTGTTCGTTCAGTGCCTCGTTATCAGTTGCGGCCTCTCTCTGTCCTTGCTCGCATTTGGAGTCCCGAGCTGACGAGAGCGGTGCGCTGCGGTGCACGGCTTCAGCTACGAGAAGGCTCTGTTAACCCCCCGGTGAAACAAACGTGAATCACGCTGGAGTTAAATCGTCTATCGATTCTTTGATGATGTTCAACGAACCTACGCCGAGATACCCAGTGGTGCTCTTGGCACCTGGGGTTGTCCCGGCTCTCCCGGCGGACGGGTTCCTCTCCCTTCATTTGCCTGACAGATTCATTTGTCTCCCTTTGTCTCCCTTTATTTGGCCCCGGTTGTCTCCCAGCCTGGATGCCTGTCACGGCTCTCTGGGTGGACGGATTCGTTTGTCTCCCAGCTTGGATGTCTGGCACGGCTCTCCGGGCGGACGGGTTCATTTGTCTCCCTTTGTCTCCTTCTTGTTGTCCCCCAGCCTGGATGCCTGGCACGGCTCCCTGGTCATTCGCGGTGTATTCCGCGGGCACGCATGTGTGTTTGAGGCTCAGAAACGTGTGTTTGAGCGCGCGCGTGCGCTTGATCAAGCCACAGGCAGCATGCTGCGGATGCACGTACGAGTGCTTCAAGTAAATGATTGTGTGTTCTTGGTGTGTTCCAGCTGACCACATCGGCGCGTTCCAAGTGAACACGCACTTTTTGCATGTGACCACATGAGTGTGTTCCACGTCAGCACATGTTTGTGTTCCAGGTGAAAGCATGCGATTGTTCTGATAAAACACATATGCGATCCGGTCAAAATTCCTAGTAAGGGGGTTTAGTCTACAGAGGCCACCGTCGCAGTCACTTTGTGCAGTTTTTCATTCACACAAAGCGGAGTCCTGCAAATACCAATGGATTGCCCGCTCCCCACTGGAGGCGCTAGGATGGCGCTTGGTTTGCGCTAGGGTCTTCGGTGATCTTGGTTTCCAAGAGTTGGCGCGTGGGTTGCCGCGATGGGCTTTGCGTGGCTTTCAAGGGTGTAATGTTGCAGTTCTTACTTAGTACTTGAAGCCAGCCCGCACGTTTACCTTCATCTTACGTGGCCTTAATTTGTCAAATCCACACAGATGGTCGCCGTGACTCCAAAAAATACGGCGAACCCGCGCTAGCCGCGCGCTAGCAAGGCGCTAGCGCAGTGGTCAGCTGTGACCGGTTCCCAGTTACGCTTCAATCCAAATTTGCTTCCGCTCTCCTCGCATGCAATTATCATGGAGTGCGATTTGCTGGACAAAGGGGAGAAACAACGGCTGAGGCAAGACGGCAGGGATGCCTTGTACCGAGCATACGGAAGAATTGGGTTGCGTATTTCCCTGCGAAAGCACATGCTTTACTGAATCGATACGAAGAGTTGCCACAATACGATCAAAGCACTTTAGCAATCGATACGAAAGACACTGTGCAGCTAAGCGAGAAAGAAGCGCAATGCGCCGGAAAGCTTTTGCTAAGCTGAAGCCTGTAACTGCTGGAGACGCATCCGATACTGATAGTACTAGCAGTAGTAGCAGCAGCAGCAGCAGCAGCAGGCTCGCACGCTAGCAACATGTTGCAAAAAAGCTTGATTGATCGTACACGAACACTATTTTCCTACTTGGGACATGCATATAAAACACAAGCGTTGTTCAAGGCAGAGCCCCATGGAATAGCGCCTCACAGTCGGCTTCGGGAACTTGATTTGTCCATGCGAACACATTTTTGTTGCCCAGGTGAACGCATGTGTGTTGCACATTTGTGTTGCACATGTTTCTCCACATGTGCACACACGTGTGTTCCATGTGTACACATATGTGTGTTACAAGTCAACACAGAAGTTTGTTCTGGTTAAACATGCTTGTGTGATCCAGGTCTGCACCAGTGTCGCACGTGAACACAAATGCCTGTTCCAAGTGAGCGCATATATGGGTTCCAGGTGAACACATATGTGTGTTGCAGGTGAACAGAAATGTGCTTTCCAGACATACACACATATGTGTTCCAGGTGTACGCATGTGTGTGTGTGCGTGTTCCGGGCGCGCATATATATATATATATATATGTGTGTGTGTGTGTTCGCGTGTGCACATATGTGTGTTCCACATGTACACATATGTGCGTTCACGTGCGCACATATGCGTGTTGCACGTGTACACATATGTGTGTTCACGTGTACACACATGTGTGTTCTTATCAGACACGTGTATGTGTTCCAGGAGAACACATGTTTGTTATCAGATGAACACGTGCGTGTGTGTCTGCTCCGCGTGCACTTTTTTTGTATGTGTGTTCACGTGCACACATTGTGTGTTCACGCGTGCGCACATGTGCGTTCCAACTGGACACGTGTTTGTGTTCCAGGAGGACACATGTTTGTTATCAGATGAACACGTGTGTGTGTGTGTGTCTGCTCCGCATGCGCATGTGTGTGTGTTCATTTGCACACATATGTGTGTTCCACGTGCACACATTTGTGTGTTCACGTGTCCACACATGTGTGTTCCAATTGGACACGTGTTTGTGTTTCAGGTGAATACATGTTTGTTTTCAGATGAACGCACGTGTGTGTGTGTGTTCCGGGTGCGCATATATATGTGTGTGTGTTCACGTGTACACATATGTGTGTTCACGTGTACACACGTCTGTGTTCCAATTAGACACACGGTTGTGTTCCAGGAGAACACGTGTTTGTTATCAGATGAACACTCGTGTGTGTCTGTGTTTTCCGCGCGCGCATAAATGTGTGTGTTCACATGTGCAGTACACATGTGTGTGTTCCACGTGTGCTGTGTTCACGTGTACACATATGTGTGTTCACGTGTACACACGTCTGTGTTCCAATTAGACACACGGTTGTGTTCCAGGAGAACACGTGTTTGTTATCAGATGAACACTCGTGTGTGTCTGTGTTTTCCGCGCGCGCATAAATGTGTGTGTTCACATGTGCAGTACACATGTGTGTGTTGCACGTGTGCACATGTGTGTGTTCACGTGTGCGCATTTGCGTCTCCCACGTGTACACATATGTGTGTTCACGTGTACACACATGTGTGTTCCAATGGACACGTGTTTGTGTTCCAGGTGAACACATGTTTGTTTTCAGATGAACACTCGTGTGTGTGTGTTCCGGGTGCGCGTATATATGTGTGTGTTCACGTGTACACATATGTGTGTTCACGTGTACACACGTCTGTGTTCCAATTAGACACACGGTTGTGTTCCAGGAGAACACATGTTTGTTATCAGATGAACACGTGTGTGTGTGTCTGCTCCGCGTGCACTTTTTTGTATGTGTGTTCACGGCACACATTGTGTGTTCGCGCGTGCACACATGTGCGTTCCAACTGGACACGTGTTTGTGTTCCAGGAGGACACATGTTTGTTATCAGATGAACGCGTGTGTGTGTGTGTGTGTGTGTCTGCTCCGCGTGCGCATGTATGTGTGTTCATTTGCACACATATGTGTGTTCCACATGTACACATTTGTGAGTTCACGTGTCCACACATGTTTGTTCCACTTGGACACGTGTTTGTGTTTCAGGTGAATACATGTTTGTTTCAGATGAACGCACGTGTGTGTGTGTTCCGGGTGCGCATATATATGTGTGTGTGTTCACGTGTACACATATGTGTGTTCACGTGTACACACGGTTGTGTTCCAATTAGACACACGGTTGTGTTCCAGGAGACCACGTGTTTGTTATCAGATGAACACTCGTGTGTGTCTGTGTTTTCCGCGCGCGCATAAATGTGTGTGTTCACATGTGCAGTACACATGTGTGTGTTCCACGTGTGCACATGTGTGTGTGTGTGTTCACGTGTGCGCATTTGCGTCTCCCACGTGTACACATATGTGTGTTCACGTGTACACACATGCGTGTTCCAATTGGACACGTGTTTGTGTTCCAGGAGAACACATGGTTGTTATCAGATGAGCACACGGGTGTGTGTTCCGGGTGCACATATATGTGAGTGTTCACGTGTGCACATATGCGTGTTCACGTGTGCACATATGTGTGTTCCACGTGTACGCACATGTGTGTTCCAATTGGACACGTGTTTGTGTTCCAGGTGAACAGATGTGTGTTTCACGTGAACACATTAGTATGTGCTAGGTGAACTTTTTTTGGCATCTGACGACATATTTGCTCTCCAGGTGTGCACATGTATGCGCTCCAGAAAACGCATGATTGTTTTCGAGGTGCGCGCATGTGTGTGCGATTTAGGTGAGCATTTATGTTTGCTCACGTGTGCGCATATGTGTGTTCCACATGTACACACATGTGTGCTTTAATCGCACACGCGGTGTTCCAGGTGGACACATGTTTGTGTTCCAGTGGTATACATATGTGTGTCCCACGCGTACACACATGTGTGCTTTAATTGCGCGTCTTTGTGTTCCAGGTGAACGCATGTGTGTTCCACGTGTACACACATGTGTGTCTGAATTGGACACGCGTTTCATTGTGTTCCAAGTGAACACACATGTGTGTTCCACGTGAACGCATTAGCGTGTCGTAAGTGAACACATATGTGCGTTCCACGTTTGCACATGTGTGTGTGTGCTTTCCAAGAAGCACATGTTTGTTTTCCAGCTCAACACATTTATGCGTGTGCCGCAGGTGAATGTATACTGTTTCAGTCGTATACGTATGTGTGTTCCACGTGTACACACATGTGTGTCTGAATTGGACATGTGTGTTTGAACTGCCCATGTGACTGCGTGCTTGCGCGGCCACACTTGCGTTCACGCGCGCGCGCTCGCCCGCCATCGCGCGCGCTTGCCCAACCTCAGTTCTGGCGCGGTGCTGAAGCGCGAAGCACGCCAGCAACACACGTGCAGCAACGCAACGCGCGCCAGGTTCACGACTGCATCATTTTGATTCATCCGTGTTGAAGCGCAGAAAGCCACAAGCTGTTGGCATGTTTGTGCTCGCCCGTCAGCCCTCAACTGTTTGGGGTCTCTGCTGGTGTAATTTTCCCGCTTGAGCAGGCGAACCAGCATAGGTGTCCTTTTTTGGTTGCTTTGGTAGAAAAATAGATGGCCCTGGTTTACCTGGTGGTTTAATCATCTACCAGGGCCATCCATTTGCCCTAAAAGGACACCTATGCGAACCAGGCCAAAGTCAATCAAGCCGTCAAAGCGGTGAGAATCTCACTGGGCGCGACGGAGCAGCTTTCACCACCGGTTCCGGTGCTACAAATCGGGGGGGATTTGCACCTTGCTACTTGGATTTGAGCCCATTATTTCGGCTGTTTTTGGAGATTATCAAAGTGGGAAGCTGGGGTTGTTTCCCTTCAATCTACCACTTAGTGCGTGGCTTAGGCTTTGATAATTGTAAAATCACGGGGCCAGTGCATGGCCCAGCTGCGTCTTTTACTGTTTACTGTCCCAGCAACAGAACGCTCCGTAGCATTGCCTAAGCATCCAATCTCGAAACCTAGGGCCGAACAGCATCGGGAAGCCTCTTGGGCAGTGTTAGGTCCACAAAGCGGTTTGCGCTCTTGCAACTGAAATGCAAGGCACACGCACAAAAGTGCAGAAGTACAAGGCAAAGTCTCCAAAGTCTGAGCAAAACCGCAATCTCTGGTCAAGTTTGAGCATCCTACGCAGGCTTACAGTAGCACCGTGCACACGTCCCCATGCCCGATGTCCAGTGCGCCCAGTTTGCAGCTGCTGCCGACCAAAAAAGACGAGCTGCGCCGCACATATCATCGCCTCTCCTCACCTCACCGGACATCGGCTCTTTACCTCACCGCACCGCACCTCAGTCTGATGGAGCTTGACGTCATTGCTTCAGGGACAGCTAAAATGCACACTGCTTGACGCTTGAGGGAGCCGCCGTTGATGCGCGAAAGCGCCACTCCCGAGCGCCTTGAAAACCATCGAGAACCCCCAGCGGCTTGTGGAAAACCTGGGGCCAAAACGATGCGGCCCACTCGCCGTATCTGAAGTAATCCTGTCGATGGTTGCGAAATCCATTTCGCACCACCTAAAAAGCCCTGGACTGATGATTTCCCCGTAAATACCAACAATCGATATTAATGGTTGGCTATGGTTTCATAGTGGTGCAGGATTTCGTCCATCCACAGTCCTGCGCCGCCTGCACACGGCAGAAAAAACGTCGCGAAGAAGAGGCCTTCAAGCCTTCGGAGCTTTGAATACCTCGCCCGCTCTGTAGGCTTGGTAAACTTTGTTGCATTTTGCCAAGGGATGTCAGGGCTTTAACTTTTTGCCAAGGTTGTTGGGTTTTCCATTAAACCACTAAAAGTTATTCACTTTAGCAGGGGAGCAGAAAGCATCCGAGTAAAGGGCTGCTCAGTGTCACGCACGTGCCTCACAAAGACTTGCTGCGGCCGTTGCTGCGTGTGTCATCGGCCGAGAGCATGTAGCAGATGGTGCAGGGGGCGGAGACCTGAGCTCTTTTCGAGTTGATCACGACATCAAAACCCAACAATCAGCCACACAGTGCGCCAGCACTACGGTTGGCACCCGCCAAAGAGATGAAGGTGCCGACGCGCGTTCTTCCAATAAGTCAAGTCTCCTCCCCCCCCCCTGCAAAAAAAGAAAATCGACATGCGACAATTCTGGAAAGCGACGTGCTGGAACAAAGGCAGCCGCGCACGCAAACACTGGCCGTCGAGCAAACATAATTTAAAAGGCTGCAAGCATTGATGTCAGTGCCAATGCTGGCAATCAATCAACTGACCAACCAACCAATCAGTCAATCAATCAATCAATCAATCAATCAACCAACCAATCAATCTGTCAGTCAGTCAGTCAGTCAGTCAGTCAGTCAATCAATAAATAAATCAATCAATCAATCAACCAATCAATCAATCAATCAATCAATCAATGATTCAATCAAACAATCAACCTACGTATGTGTTTATCTACTTGTCCATCTTTCTATATTTTGATCTATCTATTTGTCTATCTATCGATCTGTTTCATCATATCTTCCGAAAGCGCTGCGCCCGCCCTGAAACCTGTGAATCTGCGCCCGACCTGGCAAAGCTCTGCGTCCTTTTTGCTTGTTTTGCTGGACAAATAGAGGGCGATTCCTGGTCTACCATGGGTGGCTTAATCATCTACCAGGGAAACCCATCTATTTCCTCTAAAAGGACACCTATGTCTGCGCAAAACTACGAAATCAAGTGCTACGACACACCACGTAATCTACGTCTGACCTTGCGAAAGTGGCGCGAGTGCCCCGAAATCTACGTCTGACCTTGAGAAAGTGCTGCGCCTGCGCATGGCCGTGCTGCGTCCAGTCACGGAATTTGCAGCTGACCCTGTGTTTCTATACGTTGCTGGAGTCTCCATGACCCCTTAAAAATGGTTGGTCATTACCCACAATAATGGGGTCATTACCCCATTTTTGAAGGGTCACGGAGATGTTCGAGCCGCAGCTGGAGAAGCATTCTTGGCATACGAACTTTCGTACGTGAGACTTTGCGACGTTCGAGCCGGAGCCTCTTGGCAAATTCGCGCGGCCGCCCCAGCGAGAGCGTATTGACCCTCGTGATCCCCGAGGTCAAGACGCATTCGCACGCGAGAGGGCGCTTCGACGCACGCCGTCTCCGCAGAGTTGCCGAGGTCAAGGCACACTCGCACGGTGCCATGGTGAGAACGCTTCGACAGCATGATCTTCGCAGAGGGGTGCGTTACGATAGCTGCCGGCAGGCGTACCTGCCGCAGAAAAAAAAAGAGTTCAGACTCGAGGTGAAAAAGAACAGTCGGCTTTGTTTTTGGGGTTGGGAAGGAACACGCGGAAAGTTACCTGATGCTACCTGGTATTTTTGTCCTTGAAAGCTAACATGCTGATGTGAGGTTGGCTTTAGCAGAGTGAGGCAACACTCTAAAAGTTGGCAGGAGAAGTTGGAGTGGCACTCGAAAAAGGTTGGCAGGAGAAGTGGGCAGGTGAAGTTTCCAGCCACTGTAGAAGGACCCTTCACGTGCTTCCTGGAACACGACGCACAAACAAGCTTGCGTATTCCAATTTCACGGGCGGAAGCAAACACGCGCTTTGGGAAGCTGCCAGCTCGCATGGCGTCGACCCAAGGAAGAAAGGCAAACAGCGCATAGTTTCTGTATATAGTTTCGGTCAAGGTTTCCACCTCCTTCCTCCAATCCTGGCATCATTCCCTGAGTTTTCAGCGGGTATTTGGAGGGGGTTGCCTATGGTTCAGTTGGGAACTTGATAAACACCAAACAAAACCAGCCTGACTCTTTGAATCTGGGCTTTGAAGTAGCGTTAGCTGACCAGTGTGGCAGCATTGGCATTGGTCTGCGACAGCATCAGCGGCGAGCGCAGATCAAAAATCTGGCTCCGCGCAGACTCGATAGCTTTCCCCAGGGCACGAACCTCACTTTGCGGACAACTGAATCACCCCGCTGACTTTCCTTTTAAAACTTGTTGGACGGTGTAGCCATCTTAAACTTGCGCAGGGAATGACCCGTATGAACCATCCAACTGGTGGTTTCCTTTAGGACCAGAGCCTGGGTGCATTCCCACATTGCCTACTTTTCGCACCAGCAAGTAAAGGGGCCAAACCCACCGTTTGACGGCGCTACCAGTTTTTCTTGGAAAGGCCAACTTTCTGGGTGAATGGGTGATGGTTTCGTTGGGGATCGGAGTCCTTTTCAGCAGAGCCGACCAGATCAGCAGAGCTTGGATCTTGGTCGTTTTCGTTTTCCGCGTCATTTCCTACTTGGATGTTCGGCCAACTTAGTGAGTGCTTGGCCACCTGGGTTGGGTTATAATCCTCGTTTACAAACTAGGTCCCCCACCTAGGTGCCCATTTTAACAACTTTTTTGGTTGGGAGGGTTCCCCTAACCCTTATTCCATCCTCTCTACTGGAGGACCCAGCAACCAGTTTACTAACTTGGCCGAACAGCCTGGTACAGGCCGAGCCATTCTTTCCCGCTCTTCGATTGTGTTTTGTCTCTGTATGAATGGAGGCCGATGCGTTCGGGACGCAAAAAGTGCTGAAGAAAGTTGGGAGGTTAGAGGCCAAGATGGCGATGGGGATCTTGGTTTATGGCCAGGAAACCACCTTTAAAGCATCCCGCTTTGTCTCAGATGTCGAGATGTTCCATTCCGCCATTTTAATGATAAATTACCATATGGGTGTGTTTTTAAATAATACGGGATGGCCTACAGGTTGTTTTCCTTGGTTTGCCTGTTAAACCACCCCTAGCTCTTCCATTTCCAGAGGGGCGTGATTCATCTTCGCTGTTGGTCTTTAAGGGCATCTTCAACTGACTTCGTTTTCTGGTGTTCAGCAAATAGAAAAGAGGGGTACCCACAGAACAGCGCCCACGTTTGGAGATATGGCAATTTAGTGCAACCAGCACCCTCCGGCTGTGGATGAATTTCTGGTGTTTTTCTTCCTAAGCCCAAAGGGTTAAGAGCGTGCCTTAACACTTGGGGCGTCGCAGGAACCGAGCCCAGATCTAAGTAGAACTTGTCTTATGGAGGGGCACGGGGTTTCAGGAACGTCCTCTCCTTAAAGGGGCGATCGGGCACCTCGTAAGTGGCTAGTACGCCTGGTTATAACCTACTTAGCCATGGGTCAAAAGCTCATACCCCCAGTGAACATCCCAATAAAACGAAAATAGACTAAAATGGGTGGTGCACCGAAAACCCCAAAATGGGATCATTTCGGAAGGCCAAGTTACTCACCCCCTGAGGTCCTTCCTTTGCTTAATCTAGGTCCCCAGTAGTGTGCTTCTTAACCCCTTTTTTGGTCGGGAGGGCCCCCCTAAAATAGACTACAAAAAACGGGTACCCTTATTCTAACCTCTCTACTGGACCTAGGAATATGCTTTAAAGGGAATCTATCACTGGAAACGGATTTTTGCACGGGTAATACTTTCTGAATTTTCCCTGGTGGTTTTAGAGGATTTGTATTTTTCCAGGGGGCTTGGGCAATGGAAGGTTCCATTTCGTACTTTAAGCGCCTTTTGGTTGCTTGGACCAGTTTAGTGGTAAACCTTGGGTGCCTTTTTCCGTAGTAGTCGTCAAAAGGGGTTTCTTTCTGGTCACTGCTACGCAGGGGAGACTCCAGGGTCAAGGTAGAGCATTTTTTGGGGGGATTTGATTTTGGGCCGATCTCGATCGGTGTAGTGAGAGAGTTCGGATCGAACGAATCATCACATGGTTGCATGTGCCAAAGGGATTTGAGTGTGTGTTTTGGGGTTTGTGTTGTTCTTGGCCACGGGGCAAGTTGGAAGGGATCAACATATAACACAAGTAGCATGAAAATGGGGTTGAAGATTTCATCATGCTCAGAAGAGGATGCTATGTGTGATTATATTTTCTAGCCCATTATTCTACAGTCAAGGAAGTCATTGATTGAGCAAAGGTGGTTTACACCTGCTAAAGCAGGTGGTTGCCCCCCCCCCCCCCCCGAAATCGGAATCCTTGAGCGGTGAAGCGATTCTATCAAGGCATGGCCATTGCTTCCGCTCCTAGGTGTGCTTTGGATCGGTTAGTTTGTCTAGAAGTAGATGGGGAATGCCACTGGTTTAGATGGATTCCAATTTTTATGCCCCATTTATTTGGGGAACCCATCTTCCCATTTTTTCCCCACAAGGTCACGTGAAGACTCAAACACAACGACCCCCGATACATATAGGACCTTGTGAGGGTTTGCTCCTGAGTGCCATGGACACTGAGAAAACGAGTTCTTTTGCAGACGCCAAAAAAAAACACAAAAAACTGGTTGCAAAACAGGCCCTGAGTGTCCCCCAGACCCCTCCTTGTAAGAGCCTCAGAAGGAATACCTGTTCTTCTAGGGGTTGATTCCGATTCCATTCTTTTCAAGCATCGTCCTAAAACCAAAAGCCGGATCTGTTTCCCCTCAAGGTTAAGAGATGGTTTCCTTAAAAGATTCGGATCCCTGGAAAGAATGGAAATGGAAGGAAACCCCTAGAGTTCTTGTAAATTTCAAGCCCTCATGCCTTCACAACTCCCGCGGGCAGCTCTTTCCATCGCTTGGTCGCTTCGAGGCCAGAACTCCCAGGCAAGGGGATGGGATGCCTCAGTCCCTGAGTTCACGGATTTTGGCTGGCTGTTTGGTACCATCACCCCACTTGCTCCGTGGGCCCCCCGCGCTTTTTTGACTTTTTGTTTCGGACAGGTTCCGATTCCTGAAAAAAAACTCCAACCAAGCTAGTATGATATATACACAGTATGGCTTCCCCATGGAAATCCACTGGGCATCTGAGCATCAAACGGCTTGGGCTTCAGGGTGTCAAGGGAGTGGGGGGCTGGGGCGGCATTCACAGGCAGCCATCGGTTTTGGGAGGGAAGTCATACTGTGTATATGTCATACCATGTAAATATATTAATATATATATATATATCTATATATACTATGTTTGGGCAGACAAAATCTGGAACTTTTTTTGTACAATATGTTTGGGCAGACGCATACGGAACAGGGTCTGAACATACTGTGGATGGACGAAATCCTGCACCACCTAAGAAACCCTGGAATGATGATTCGCTTGTAAATGCCAACAAACAATGGTTTCCTATGGCTTCAAAGTGGTGCAGGATTTTGTGCACTCACAGTATCATGTTCTGTGTACCCCCCCTGCTTGTGGGCCAAGAGGTCGGTGGATGGCTGAACCCTGGTCTCTGATCCCAATACTGCTCGAGATAGGGTGCACGAAATACGAAACGGAAGCAGAACGTTTTGTTTTCTAGGTCCCCCAGTAGTGCCCTTCTACCCTTTTTTGGTTGGGAGGGTTCCCCAACTAAAATGGGCTATAGAAAACAAAGGGTACCCGTCTTCTAAGCTCTCTACTGGAGGACCTAGTTTCTATGCATCCATTTGCTTAAAAATACTTTTGTTTGCCCCTGTTGGTTTTCATTTGCTTAAGAATCTAGTTACATTTCTTCTGATGGTTATTAAAGGGCATCTATCCCTACCGGAAATGAGGTCACTTGCTTCAAGATGTGTTTTATTTCCCCCTGTGGGTTTTGAAGGGAATGGATTTCGCTACTGGAAATTATGAAGCAAATGGAGGTATGGACGCGACGCTGCGGGCCAAGGTGGTGAGGATCCACTCAAAGGGACGATCCTTCTAAGGGTTATTGCCTCCCCTTTACCCCTCCCCTCCCCCCCTCCCTCCCTCCTCAAGAAGGGTGAAAAGTTGCACCCTCCAAACATGACGCGGATTCTCTATTCTGGTTGAATCCTTGTCCATTCTTTGCAACCATTGTTCTTTTCGAAGACCGGATCCGTTTCCAACTGGGTTTCCGGAGGTTTTCTAGAAGCACTAGAATCTTGAGGCTCTCAAGACAGGTCTAAAGCAGCACCCAACCTGTCCTTGGCAAATCGATGGGACTGAAATAGAAGCCAGCAGCAAACCAGTGGAATGCGTCTGTCTCAAAACTAGGGTTCCCCAAAAACAGGCGAGCCACCCATCTACGTTCAACTCTGAGATGCTTTTGCCGTTTCCTTGAGGATATTTGTCTTCCCCTGTTGGTTTTGAAGGGAATCTATCACTGTTGGACTTGTTCTTTTCCAGCGGACTTGAGCAAATGGACGATAAACCACCGAAATCCAACTGGTGCAGATTGATTCGCGCGTGGGGATTGTTGTCCAGTACAGTTGACCGCACTTTCCCTGGGCTGTGTGGGGTCTTCTCAATTGTTTTTGATTTCTTGACGGTTTCCAGGTTTAAGCTTTTTGGTTGGTTTAGTAGTTGGGTTTCGATTTAACCCGCAAGTGATTCACTCTTAGGGGATCAGAAAGCAGAGAGCCCGGCCTATTTTTGAGAGTCGGCGTTGCAACAATTTGTGCCTTCCAGGGGCCGGGCAGCTCAAAGGTTCAAAGGTTCAAGGCCACACAAACGTGTGTGGCCTTCCGGAAACTTTCACGTCTGAGTCGCCTTCACGTCTCGCTGAGTTGGGCGCTTCGAGTCGAGTCGCCCGTCCTGGCCAGGTGAAGAGCTCGGGTGAGGCGCGATGGGATGGCCATGGGTTCAGATGGAAGACAAGCAGGGCGCTGAAACCTGGCCAAGGCATTTTCCTCTAAAGACAGAAGGAGGTGGAGTTTCATCCTGGTAAGTGCGGGGGGGGGTTCTCAAAAGAATGTAGGGCGAGAGACAAGAAACAACATGTTTTGAGCCTATGACCTTTGTGACTATGTTGGGTGGAAGCAAGCTGAGGTATCATTCGGGGGTTGTGAGTGGTGTATGTTTTTCTTTCGGGAAGCCCAACAAATGGTGGTTTTCCTCTGGTTTCGCTTCGAAACCCTCAAAGACGAGCCACTCATATTCTTGATCCCGCGGGTCCCATTGCACTTGGCCTATAGGAAAGCTCGCTGTTCCTCTTTGGCATTAGACGCCTTCAGGCGGAACGATAAGTCACACCAGAAGTGGGGCCACCTGTGTAGCCAAGCACTAAGTGGTTGCTGGCCATCCAAGGCCAAGTTAAGAAGTCAATGCTTAACTGATAAGACCCCAAAGTCGAGTTTGTGCCCCGTTTTGGTTGAGCCAAATCTGGGTTCTTTATTTCACTTCTGGGTTTACAATTGAAAGTGAACAAATTATTTGTTTGGTTTTGGTTGGCCGGATCACATGAGGATTCGAATTGGTTCTCCATTTCACCGCACGACCAGGCATTGCCTGTCCCAAGAAGAGCTTCCTCTACAAATGGTGTTTTTGTTGCTGGGTTGCTTCCGTTACTCTGTGAATCTGTAGGGGGGGTACAGAGCCTCCAAAACAAAGAAGACCAGCCATGTGAGTCTGTTGGTACCGGGCCTCACACAAAAAATCTCCAATTCTCCCCAGTAGTGCCCTTTCTTACCCCTTTTTTGAGGGAGGGTTCCCCTACGAAAATAGATTGCACAAAACAATACCGGGTACCCATAAAAATTCTAAGCCCTCAAATCTGGATCCCCTAAAATCGTTTCGTCCAGAAAAGAAACCCGGGTACCCATAGAAATTCTATGCCCTCAAAATCCTGGAGCACATAGAAGGTGCTCGCCTTCAGGTGCCTAGGTCTCAGGGGTCATGGAGACTCTCGGTACCAACTGATTCTAACCGAATTCAAACGGCTGTGGGTCAAAGTTAAACCACCAGGATATGTTTTGGTCCAGGTTTCCACTTACCAGGGTCCATTTTGGGGTTACCCTATTTTTGACCCGCGGCCAAATCTGGAGGACCAAACGCCGTCCCCTCCAATTCGATTTGCGCCGATGTTCGCTTTGTGCCAGGTCTCAAGTCCCCGAGCGTCCAGCGAGGTGACTCAGAGCTGCGCGCGACGCGCGACGCGCGACGCTGGGGGTGTGAGGTGTTGGGAAACAACACAAGACCAGGCAAAAATGACACCAAGAGACCACCAGTTGGATGGTTTAGGCTCAGACTCCATTTATCCTTCCTTTTTTGCTTATTGTGGTCTAGTGGTTGAAGTCCGAATCCACTTAGCAGCGACAATTTAATTTTTTGCTCCCCTTCCAACGTCAACCAAGGTGAGGGTGAGGGTGAGGATGAGGAGGTGCTCCCTGCCTGCCCGTTCTGTTTGTCTCTCTGTCCGTCTCTGTCGCTGTCTCTGTCTTTGTCTGTGTTTGTGTTTGTGTTTGTGTCCGTGTGTCCGGGTGTCTGTGTGTTTGTGTTTGCGATTGTTTGAGGGTACCCTTCGCAGGTTGGCAAAAAGCGAAACCACAAGAAGCACCGCCATTTTGCTTTTTGAAGGATGAGGCGAGGTGAGTTGAGGCGTCAGTTTCCCCGAGGGGGGCGTAAAACATCGCCCTTTGGGCCAATCCTTTGGGACGATGTTGGAGGCAAAGGCTCAGAGAGTTCGCTGATTCTGGCACAAGAACACTGACGACCATAAAATAATATGTTCAGATTGTGTTCATATTTGGCCTATCCTAAGTATGTTATTGTTTTGGAGAAGGCCCCCGTGAACCTTATGGAAACTCACCAAGAGGACGCAGTTCCCTCTATAGTAGGGCAACCAGACACAACCACCATGTGGAATCCTAGAGGTACACCTGGAACTGCAAATGGAGTCGTGCAGCAGAAAGAGCGGAAATCCGTCTCTTCGAAGTGGCTCAGAGCTGAAATCTGGAACTCCTCGACCTGGCCAACGGCAGGCCTATGTCAGTGGATCAGCTCATGAAAAAGGATAGTAAAATGCAGATATCTAAGGCTAGCTTCCAATTCCATTCTTTCCAGGGGTCGCTTCTTTCTAGAAAACGACAAGAAACATGGGGAAACAGATCCGGTTTTCGAAAAGAAGGATGGTTGAAAAGAATGGACAAGGACTCGGCCCCTAGAAGATAACCATGCCTAGAGTCTCCATGCCCCCTAGAAAAAGGGGTCATAACCCCTTTATTTTGGGTAATGACTCTTTTTCTAGGGGTCATGGAGACTCTAGGTGGTTTCATTTCGTGGCTTCGGCGCGACATCGGATGTCGCGTCAGTCCGATCCAAGGCCGGGGACGCCTGCTCATGACGCCTTCCCCGCCTGCAGCCTCAGAGAGCCGGGGAAGTTGGACGAATCGTCGAGTTGTGGAAACAGGTTGTGGCGCTCAAACGACCCTCCCACCCGATTGACACACATGGAAGGGGGGGGGGGTAAAAAGGGGGGGGGGGTCCTTCTTTCGACCATTTTCCCGGCAAAAAGGGACATGAGCCACGTGCTCAAAACCCGGGGATTGGTGAAGGTTAGTAAGGGACGATCCCTACCATAAATAGCTGTGGACATCCGCCTTCTTAATCCTGTACATGGTTCTGGGTAGGCCATTTTAGTACCGATCGGTTTTGATTGCAAGTCACCTGGATCCGGCCGGCGGCAAAAAAGGGGGGGAAGGTCCTGGTTTCGACCATTTTCCCGGCCAAAAGGGACCTTTGGTCCCGAACTTCGAACGGTTCCATGTGTGAATTGGTGGGGAATTGGTAGTTTGAGGCCAATGCGCAAGTCCCGCATTTGGGGGCTCAAACCACCAAAAGAACAATGGGGGTCCATATATCTACCGTTGACCTAGGGACTGTCATCCAAATTGGGTCCTTGCCATTCTTTTAATGTGCGCGAGGTGTTGTGGGATGAGAAACATTGGACCGGCTTGCAGGTTGAGCCAGTCTGAGTCCAAGGGGAGGGCATGCATTCAGAGACACCAAAGTCGCGTAAATTGTTGGGGGTGTGACGTCAACGCCTGGCATTTTATAAGAGAGAAGTGTTTACCACGGGAAAACCATGTTTTTTTTATAATAACATCTACCCTAGGAGGGCGTATTTGGGAGGACTCGGGCGGTCCTTTCCACTGGTCCGTTTTGGCGGGTGCAAATTTTCAAGACCAAGATAAAAAAGAGTCGGAAAAAAGCGCAACACCATCTACCAGCGGCAGGCAAGGAATTCTTCTCGTTTTTTGTTTTTGTTTCACCATTTACCAGTTGCAGTTGCCAGGAATTCTTTTCGGCGTTTTCCCCCATGAAAATGTTCGATCGGCGTTTGTTCCCCATGCCATCCCCGGATTTCCCCCAAAAAGGTCCTCGGTGTGATACGTAACGTATGCCCATATGCCCAACCGTCGGAGCCCTTGGCATTGGGAAAAGTGAGAACTCGCTCGCTCGCTTTTTAAGCGAAGGGACCGGCGCACGAATTTTTCGGAGCTTCTGTTTTGTTTTTTGTTCTCCCTATTTGGGCTCGGCGGCTTTTTCTTTCATTTCTATTTTGGTCTTCCTATTTTGGTTGCCCCCTATTTCTGGGCTAGGCTGAGTTAGAGTCATTGACCAGATTGATGTTTGAGGAAGTCGAGCCCCCCGCAAAGTGATGCATGGAGATGGGGCCACCGAGCCGCCGGGCCATTCCCGAGCATTCCGGAGATCCACTTTAGCCCCGCTGTTTTGGATTTTAGTTCTCCAAAATGGGGACTTTCCAGCTGGATTTGACTTGAATAGAATGGGGTCTTGGGTCCATTCAATTTAGGTTTGACCGGATTCTAGGAGTAAATAAATTCGTAAATATTTTACCCCATAACCATGTGGGTGTGTTTCATTTTAGAGCGCACCCTTTTTGGGCTTGGTTTTGTAAAGGGGCACCAAGAGGAAACCACCGTTTGTTGGGTCACAATGCCATGTCAGTGTGTCTTTTCTTGGGGAACCCCCACCTCCCTCCCTCCCCCTCGGCCCGCCCCAAAAGAAAAAGCGGTTTTCCTTTTGGTTTTCCTTTCAACCAATGAAGAAGGCGGCACCCTCTCAAAACAAAAGACCCGTGTGGATTTTCGGATCCTCGGTTGTATCAGGTCAGCGCGATCTGAGCGCTCCACGCATTCCTTGCGTTCTGAGCGGAGCTGTTCAGTGCGAAGCTGTTCGGTGCGGAGCTGTTCAGTGCGAAGCTGTTCGGTGCGTCGGGAGACCCAGTCATCTCAATGCCCAAATTGGGCAGGGCGTCCTACACTTCCCTAGGTCCCCCAGCTAGGTGCCCTTCTCTACCAACTTTTTTGGAATAGACTACAGATAGAAGGGTACACTTCCAACCTTTGTACTGGAGGACCTAGTTCCGTTTGCGGAAATGAGTACTGTTTGTTCTCAAATGCAAGCGATGGAATTGATCAGATCGGGACATATTTTTTGTTTTTTTCCCACAGAGCTGAAGCAAATGGAAGTATATATGTCCTTGCATTCGCTTAGGAATACTGTTTGCTTTCCCTTGTTGGTGTGAAAGGGCATGTAGTACTACTGAACATATTTTCCCCATTTTTGCCGAGTCTTAAGCCACTGGAGTGTCCCGTTGAAGAGCATCACCCCGCCAAACGAAGTTTCCCTGAAGTGTGATGCTCATACACCTTCGATAAAGGGTACATGGGACCCGTTTTCGACATGGGTGTGGGTGTGAAAATGAAACCACTAGGGGACCGCAGGTTTTAGTCCATGTTTCCATTTACCAGGGTTCCATTTTGGGTAACTGTTTTGACCCACAGCCATGCCGACCCCTGATCCAGAGACCAAGCCAGTGACAACTCAGGCTCCAAGGGGCCAGCCGCGGCTGGCCTCTTTTTGCCTAGATGT
Source organism: Effrenium voratum (assembly GCA_963377175.1). NCBI lineage: Eukaryota > Dinophyceae > Suessiales > Symbiodiniaceae > Effrenium > Effrenium voratum. Next base: position 584,290 of record CAUJNA010002680.1, on the reverse strand, counting down.
TTGGGTCATGGCCCAAGAGCTAAATAAATCCATCTCCCGGTCTCACTTCCTGAGTTGGTGGACTTTAAACTTTTTGGAAAGACCATTTTAGTGGTAAATAAAAAGTTCAAACTTTTTTTGGCCAGTCAACTTGGGAAGTGAGCGGTATAGCAGCTAGGTCCCCCAGTAGTGCCCTGCTCTACCAACTTTTTTGGTTGGGAGGGGAAATTCCCATACTAAAATAGACGAGCCAAAAGCCAGCAGGAAGAATGGGATCCACGAGGCTGGTTTTGTTTTTCTCTTTTGGGGGGGAGGGTTAAAGGCAGCCCCAAAGTTAAAAGGAAATCCAAAAGGAAATCCAAAAGGAACACCAAAACGAAAAGCGACAGGCAAACCACTATATACTTGAAGGCTAGTTAAAGGGGCATTGTACTTGGGAAGCGGGTAGTAAGCCTGGCTATAACCCACTTACCGTGGTTATAAGTCTCCGTTCAGTGGGTGATAACCAGGCTTACTAACCACATATTAAGTACAATGCCCCTTTGAGTAGGCCCTGGGTTTGTTCCGAGATTTCTTGGGTCAAGTCGCGCAGCGAAGCTTCCATTTGCTTTAAGACTATTTTTTATTTTCCCCCGTTGGTTTTAAAGGGAATCGATTTCACTACTGGAAATATGGCCGTGGCTCAAAAAAGTACCCAAATGGCCCCCTTGGTAAATTGAACCAAAGGCTAAAACCTGCGTAACCCTAGTTCTTGAATCTTGAGCCACACCCATATAGGGAAATCCTCAAGTATCTTACCCTAAGGCTCCTTAAAGGGAGTCGATTTCACTACTAGAACTATGTCTTATTTTTTTCTCCCGGCAGAGGCAAGGTCAGCCAAAAGCTGGCAAAGCCGTGTAAGCCAAAGGTGTGCCTACACTATGCCATGCCTCGTGTGTCAAAACACTCCCGGCAATTAAAGCGCAAATGGCAGGAAGCGAGTGCACACCTTTCCCTTTCCGCAGGTTCGGACAGCTGTGCGTCTGGGATGTCCCGGCGCTCGTGCCATGGCGAGAGGATGGCGCGGGCTGAGTTTGGATTCGGACCCCGAAAGCTACCAGTTCGAAGGTTCCCAAAAATGGACATGGGGGGTTCCTTTGAGTTTCCCTTCATGGACTAACCAGAAGGGGCTGTTTGCAGTTGATGGTTGCAAAATCCATTTCGTACCACCTTGAAACCATGGTTGAAACCAGAACGTTTGGTGGTTTTTATAGGGCAATCATCAGACACGGGTTTCTGAACGATGGTGCGACATAGATTTCGTCCATCCACAGTACCTTCTGGGCCCCCCACAAGGCTCCATTCAGGAAGGGCAAGGGGCATGTAGGATCTTCTGGAAGTGAAAGTCTGTGTGGGGGTGGTGTTCACGATCGACAGGTAGCTGGAGGTTTGCCTGTTCAAGTTGGGGTCGACTCCTTTGTCCAACCCCCGCACCCCACACCAGTATTTAAGTCGTGTTCACATGCTAAACACGTAGATCTTTTGCTTTCTGGGCCTACAAGAACATGTTTGGGGGCGGAAGAAACAACGACTTGTCTTTAGGATGTTGTTTAGCGTTGCTTTTTGAGCGGGAGGTTCAGGTATCCCCAACACAGGCATATGGGTGTGTCTTGTTCGAGGGTGCCCTCGTTTTCAGAGTTGCTCAATTTGGAAAACCGAGAGAAGACCAACCGTGTGGGGCGTTCCCTGTGGTGGTGTTCATGATCGAAAGGTAGCTGGAGGTTCGCCTGTCCAAGTGGGGGTCGACTTGAGACCAACCCATCTACTCCCCTTTTATGAGCCTTGTAAAAGAGAACTGGGGGCCAAGGGCCAGGAGCATGTTTGTCGTTTGGGTGTCCGTGTCTTTCTCGCGGTCATCTGAGTCCCTGAGTGTGTGGACTTTGAACTTGTTGGGAAGGTCGGACCATTTTACTTGGCGATTCCCAAACATCCCGTTAGGTTTTTGGGTGTTTAGTAACTTAGGGTTTAGTCCCACTAAAAGTTAATTTTTTAGCGGGGGATCTGAGGACAGCCCACTTTGGTGGCAAGCAAAAACTGGCTTCCTGGTTGGACGTGACGGGTCGCAAACTCTATTTCCACTTCTGGATCGTTTTTAGGCTTGGCCAATCCACTCGATCGGAAGGTGGTTTCGGGATGGGGGGGGTTGAATCCTAGGGCTGGGTTTCCTTTACCATCACCCCCCCGCGTCAAGGCTTAAGGCTTTCCGAACGCCCCACTGAGGCAGATGAGCTCGGCCGACATGGAGGAGATGGCGGCCGAGGCTCGGTTCGTTCTAAAGAACGAACGATGGGGAGCGTAGCCTCTGGGCGGTTCGGAACCAGCCGTCCGGTTCCATAACTTTAGTTTTAGATGTTTTAGGTTGGTTTAGGCTTCTATGGTTGTTGGTTTTCTTTGACACACAAATCATAGTTTCTTCGGTGTTTAATTAGTTTAGGAGGTGTTTCTATTTATCCCACTAAAAGTTAATCACTTTTAGCAGGGGAATCTAAGGGCAGCCCGTCTAGTCAGTAAGCTGTAAACAACGGTAGCCGTTCTGTCAGAACCCACTTATAAGTCCCTCATGAATGTGGTGTTAGCCTGTTAGTGGGTTAAAACCCAAGTGGCTGTCCACTTAGTGATGTTTGCTTTTCAATATGGCTCTCCAAAAGCGGTGTGAAGCCCCACTAAAAAGGGGACACCCCCCCCCAATGAAAGCAAAAAGTCGGTGTCCCCTTGATCCAGGATTGGCAACGGGAATGGGATTCCTTTTTGGAATGGGAGGCAACGGGACACCTCCTTACTTCACCAGAATTAGCTCCCCTTTTTGCTTCTTTGCCTTTTTGGGGTTCCCTTTGTTTTCCACTAACCAGGCAAGAAAGATATTTATTTTTTTGCCGGGGTCCCTTTTTTCCAGCCAAGCTTCTTGTTCCCATCACCCTCACTTCGATCCGGGATTCCCGTTGCCAACTTGGCCCAAGAACTTGGGCGTTTCTTTCAGGCCGCAGCCTTGCATACCCATGGACATATATACCCCAAAGTATTTCATGCCGTACGGAGCTTCTACACCACAATCCAGAAACAAAAGGCCATCCCTTAAGTCATTTTGGACATACCCCAAAACGATCATGCTGCATACATGTTTTTTTTCTTTTTCTACAGGGCACCAAATCCACACAAAAGCCATCCCTTTTGCCATGTGGAGTATGTCCGTTTGGGCTACGTCCATTTGACATGGCCCCGGTTTTTAGGTCCCAGATCTGTGTGGAAGCCGGTTTGGACATACCTGGAGAAGGCCGCCCGAGCCCCAAAAAACTGACTTGATTCCACGACCCAAGTCGTGTAGCCTTCAAGGCGGCCTGGTTCGCAATACCCACGTTTTAAGTTTCGGTTATGTTGGGAGAACGAACAGGTTAGAACCCATGGCAAGCACGGATAACTATAGGTACCCATGGTAAACACCTCCTTTTTTCGTCGGAAGCGGCGATCATGCTCTATCATACCCAAAAGAAGTATTTGGAGTAGGGGGAAGCTGGGCCCGTGATCTTGATGGCAACCCGACCGAGGAGTATCCGGTTTGCTGGTTTTCCCGTGACTGTTTGTGTCTTGAGGCTTGAGTTGTGTTCTCACTGGGTGTTGTTTCGTGGAACGGGCCCGGAATTGGTTTGGGGTTTGTGGTTTGGATCGTGGCTTGGAGGGATTTGACGCCCCGATCCGAGGGAAGCTGAATGACCCCGCAAAATACTGGGCAGTCTCGACCTGGGGACATTCTTACCCCATGTTCTCGCGGCCCGAATCAAGCAGAAGTGGACCCCGTTTCTCAGGAAGTCAAGGTTCAGTGGTTTTGTGAAGGCAAGGGCCGAGAGAATTAGCGGCCCATGTGCGGCGCACCCCGATTTTTTTGGTCCGAAGCGGGGTTTCCCAAAAAGACCGGGGGGGTTCAAGCGGAGTCTTCGGCATCTTGTTTCAAGTGAGGGGGATTGGTCGCCAGGATCCCGCCCTTGAAACCTGGAAGGCTCCCTGAAATCCAAAATCCTGTGTCCATTTGCAACCGTTGCAACCCAATATGCTTCGGGTTTTCGTGATCTATGAGATGCCCAGATCGAATGTTGTTCACAACCCCATGGAGTAAGTCCACAAAGTAGTTCCTAGGGTTCATTGCCCCTAGAAGAATGGCAAGGACCCAATTTGGATGATGACAATCCTTAGGTAAACGTTATGCCCTAGGGTCTCGATTGTTTTTGGGCCCGCAAAACTGGGTGTTTTCAAGGGTCCCTGAAGGGTCGGGGTTCTCCATTGGAGGGTCTGGGGGTGTGCATTGGGGTCATGACCCTTAGGGTGGTAGTGATTGGGAAGAGGATATTTCGGGCGGTCCAAGAGCTCTTCACAGCTCTGCCAGACGCCAGGAGGGTCGGCGCCAGCTGAAGGACCAGCTGAAGCGCAATGCGCGTAGCTGCAAGCAGGTGGGGCGGAAAATTCGACACCGAGGGCCGAGACGGCCCCTGACGAGAAACCGATGTAGTTGGGTTTTTCTTTTTTTGGCGGGCTTCTCAAAAATTACCCTTAAAACCCGGGCTTGTCAAAATATAGGACCTTGAACAAATGGGTCACATTTGTCGCAAGGTGTATTCTAAGCAAATTGGGGTCTCGAAGGCTTGTCAACATAATCCTTTGAAACCCTGGCTTGTCAACATATATAGCCTAGTGGGGTTTTAATAGGCTGGAATGCTCAGCTAGATTTTTGGGTCCCACTGTGGATGGTCGCCGAACTCCGTTCGCGCCGCACAATGAAACGGCTGGAAATCCGCAACGTTTGTTGATCATTTGCGCATCCGTTCGACTTTCGGTCACTGCATGCGAAAGTCTCGGCGCTGGACCGGGACTCCCGCCCCTCAAGTAGAGAAGGGGCTGTGGATGGTTGCGACATCTTTAACGCAGTCAGACACCCCGACCAATGGAACAGAGTCAGCACAGATCTTTCTTGTCCTGGGTCAAGTGGATTTGACGGGGGTTACTTAAGTCACTACAGGAGCCAGAGGAGAGTGATGATCTGGGTATCAAAATAGGGCTGCCCCCGCCCAAATCAAAAGCAAGTTTTCCCTTAGGCTTTCCTTCAAAACAAGGTACTCTCACAAAAAGACAGACTCTTGGGCCAAACAGATGGGAGAGCTGTGATAAGAAGAGCTCATGAAGGTGTTTGCCTCCATTGGCTTAAGAACAATATGTTTTTCCCCTGCTGGTTTTAAAGGGAATCTATCACTACTGGACCTATGTATTCTTTCCAGGCGACCTTCGCAAATGCAGGTTTGGGTTTCGCAAAATTCAGGCGAGAAAGAAACCAGTTGGACATCCTTCAAGAGGCTGTCTGTACCCTTTTGCGGGTTGGCTTAAAGGGAAACAAAAAGGAAACCGCAGCCATTGTTTGGGGGGTCCCCACTGTGGATGGACGAAATCCATTCCGCACCACGTATGAACCCCTGGAATGATGATTCCGCGGAAAATGCCAACAAACAATGGTTTCCAATGTGTTCAAAGTAATGCAGGATTTCGGCCGTCCACAGTATTTTGACACATACCCATATTTGTTACACTTGCAGGTTGCTAAATATGCAAGACAGTCTGAAGCACGTCATTTTGTAGAGGCTCGTGGGGATCATTCTTGCGGTTCCCAGCCGTCTTCGGCTTTTAGTTGTTTAGATGTAATGTCTCAGTTGCTTTGGACGTTTCCACATGAAAAAACCGCAAGCATTTTTGACACAGAGGGGATCCCTGACAGCAACCAGCACCCGACAAGGATTGCGCAATCCTTCTCGAAGCTTGAGAGGCTCAGTTGTTCGGTGGCACCTTTTTTTTCCAACTTGTTTTTCGTGGCTGCCCCACTAAAATGGTCTTCCCAAAAAAGGGTCTCCTTTTTTTTGGTGGCTGCCCCACTAAAATGGTCCAAGCCCCAAAAAGGGGGTTCCAATCCTTTTTTTCCCAGGGTCACTGAACAACTGAGGAGGTGTTCATCGGGATATGTCCGTGGTTCTCGGGGAGCCAACGAGAAAACGAAGGCTTTCCATTTGGCTCGCCCTGCAAAAACCGCAGAAAAGTGCCCTCAAAGAAAAGCACACCCCGTTGTGTAGAAATCGGTCTGCTCCTGACGTTCCTTTGTTGCCACTCTTTGGGTATTCTTTTTTCGCACTCATTTCACACCCTTTGATCATCGAGGGTGACAACCGCAGGGTCCCACAGAAATGTACTGGTTTAGCACTTGCTTCCTGCCTTTCTGGACTTTATTATGCTTTTTGGGAAGACTATTTGCTTGGAATACCAAAAGTGAGTCCATGATTGTTCCCAGTTGCCGAGCGGCACCGTTTCTGGTTTTTTTCCCCTTCACAATCAGCCAAACAGCGCAGCGGTTCCCAGCCATGGTCTGTGTAGACTTGCAGACATATTTGTTTGGAGTTTCGAGGAGTTTACGACATACTGTGGATGGACGAATTCCTGCACCACTTTAAGAAGCCCTGGAATGATGCTTCCCCTGTAAATACCAACAAACCATGGTTTCCCATGGTTTCAAAGTGGTGCAGGATTTCGTCCATCCACAGTATCTCACTAAAGTCTAGCTTGGTGCAAGGCATCAACAAACCACTAAGAAGAGAAAGTGCGCCCTTTCTTGGCCATGAACATTGGCGTGTCTCAAATTCCCCCCTGCCTCGGTGGTTTTTCTTCTGATTTCCCCAATTGGGTGCCAACTCCTCCGGGTGGAATTCGGTTCTGTTACCCTTCCTCCAACTAACATGGCACCTGGTGGGGTAGCTGGAAGATTCATTTCCGCCTATTTTGTAGCGAGCTCACCCGGGGGTACAACGAGCTCACCATGATAAAGGTACTTAACCTGGGGATCCTTGAATTCAGCTTTTGGAAATATAGTAAGTTTTGCAGATTCATTTCCTCTTGAAGGGAGCCCCTGTCAGTTGCCATGTTTGGAGGGAGGGTAGGACCTCCACCCGCCAGGCCATCAACTTCCCGGATATGCGTCGGAGGCCAAGATGGCTCGCGCTTTCGGGGGGAGTCAGCTCCAGTTCTGATTCGGAGCCGGCTCGCGGCTCGCAAATTTGGCAGCCACAAGCAAAATGCAACTCCTGCTTTGGGCGTTTGGTTTTTGCCCAGAGAATGTCAGCAGCCATTTTTCAGGGACCAAATGAACCTTCCGGAACCCTTCGGTGGCTTGGTGTATTCGGGGCTCTTTCTCCCATCTGATGCCTGTTGGGCAGTACTTTGGTTTTGGGACATGGGAAACAAAGCATGCGGCCGGATGGTGGGTACGTCCTGTGGACGTCTTGTTTAGCAGGTTCATCGGCCCTATACTTGAGGGAGCCAAAAAGGGGATGGCCGGACCCCCCATTTCCTCCATTCTGGACCCTTTGGGAGCTGTTTTCCCCAAAATGTAGCCATGACTAGGTTAGTGAAGCCATAAACCAGGGATTCATATGTGGCGTTCATTTGTGGGCGTGTGAATTCAGCCCTAGATTCGCCCATATTCTTGGCAAGTCGTGGAACGAGGTCTACCTGGATGTTCGGCCAACTTATTACGTGGTTAGCCAATTGGGGTACCCCCCGTATAACAAGGTGAACCCCACTCAGAGGCACAAAAAAGTGGGTGGTACCCGTTACAACTTACGTTGACCCAAGGCGAATCGAACACCCAAGGTTTTGTTGACAGATGAATCCAAGGTTCGTGGTTGTTGTTGATAAACAGTTTTCCATTTGTTGCTTATTGTGGTTTAGTGGTTGAAATCCAACCACGATGTTTTAAATGTAAAGGAAGTTTTGAGTGGAATTATTCACATGGTTGTTGTTGAGAAACAGTTTGCACATTTTTGCTTATTGTGGTTTAGTGCTTGAAATCCAAATCCACTTCGCTGCTAAGATTTGAGAATGTTTGCTCCCCAAACCCAACGTCAACCAAGTGTTTATGAATATGGGGGTGTTGCCCTCCAAAAGTGGTCACCGATTCCGACATCTCACCCACCCAGAGGCTCCAATTCGATTGATTTAGGGCCTTCAAACAACCTGGTTTTGAAGACCAACCACCAATTCCCGGGGTGTCCAATGCTTCGGAATCGGGTCTTCCATTGAAAGCCGGAGCCAGGAGCCTCTGGGAGATTATGTATATGTACTCATGGTACCCCTCCGATTCGTGGACCCAGGTTGTGTATGATTAACAATATATATATATATATATGCCTCCAAAAAAGGGCTAATATTATAAAGTGTGTTTTTTTTAACCTGTGCCTTCAAGCCTCCAATAATGTTCTGTTGCATCTTGTGACCCCAAACCTTAGAACAGCACCCCATCGATACGCCGTGGCGATCCGCGATCCGTTTTTCCGAGGCCGGGGCCACCATTCCTTGAAGCTCACCGTGCCAGAGGAGTTCCACCTCAGCGCGGCCCAGAGCTTCCAACGAGGTAGAGGTGTCCCTTTTATTGTTCTTTTGCTCGAAAAATCGAGGGCGCCACGTAAGAAACCATGAAAAAGCCATAGTTTGTTGGTATTTACATTCCAGGATTTGAGGTAGAGGTGTCCTTTTTGGTCTAGGTCCCCCAGCTAGGTGCCCTTCTCTAAGGTCCCCCAGCTAGGTGTCCTTCTCTACCAACTTTTTGGGTTGGGAGGGGAAATTCCCCTACTAAAATAGACTACAGGAAAAGGGCACCCTGATTCTAACCTCTCTACTGGAGGACCCAGTGGTGGTTTTGGTCGACAAATAGAGGGCGATTCCTCTTTTACCTGGTGGTTTGATCATCTACCAGGGCAACCCATCGATTTCTTTTGGGAAGGGAGCTTCCTTTTGGGGGGGGTGAGGTTCTTTAACAAGAAATACGTCCATTGGCTGAAACGAACATGTCAAAACCGTTTTGGGATCCCATTTTGGGATAGGTGAATTCACCACCCATTTTAGAACCTATTTTGGTGGAGATTGGGATGTTCACTGGGGGTACGGGGTTTTGACCCATGGCCATGTTTGTGTTGGACTTTTGTGGGGTTTGCTCGATCCAAACGCATGGGTGAGCCGCGTCTCTTTTTTTTTGGGGGGGGGAGTCGGAGCCAAAACATGGCGGGTGAACGGTTTTTCTGTCGGTTCCCCCTACAACGAAAGGGTACCGCGAGCCTCGAAAAGACATATCCAGATGCTGTTTTTGATATTGGCTAAATGGGTTTGTCCCAAAATGGGGGCGGAATTCCCCCAAAATGGCTGATTTCTTTTGGCGCCCCATTTCTGTTTATACTGTTGACTAAGTTTGGGTGTATTTGTCACTTTATTTGGTAGTGAAAGAAAAACTAAAAGGAACCCTATGTTCCTTTGTCCCCCAAAAATACACCCCAAATATGAAACACCAGAATCTGACAACATATGTTAAGTTTCAAGGTGGTTTCCTGTATGTCCCGTATCACTTGGCCCGGCCCTTGTTTCTGTTCACGCGTGCTCCCTTTCGGTGGGGATTGATCTTCTTTTTCCCGCAGGCGACTGAAAGAATATCGAGCCCCGAAGCGACTGGAAGTGCAACTTTGAGTTGGGCTGCAAGGCTTGCTGCTTCGATAGGGGAAGGAGAAATGGAATGACCCCGAGATTTAACAAAACAAATCCAACTGGTGGTTGTCTTTTTCGGGAGTCCCCAAATCCGGTTCGTTCCCAACACCCGGACTCGGTCATTGCCCTACCCCCTGCACCCAACACCCACTTTTTTCAGGGTATCATGTCGACCCTCTACTAATAAAGGAGGTATTTACCGTGGAAAACCAGGCTTTCTCAAAAAAAAACAAAAACGGAGGCGGTGAGCCCCAGCAAGTTCAAGAAAAATACGCAAGCGGTCAGATTGAACCGCCGTTTTCTTGCCTCTTCCGAGGCTCCGGATTGGCGATTTTTGAAATGGAGTGGTTGATGCAAAAAAAAATGGATCGCAGAGCAACTAAAAGCACCTGGACCCGCAAAATATCGTTAAACAAGGCTGAAATCATTTTGGGGAATTGGTGTGATTTCAGAGCTTTCCTGGACCCTCAAACTACCCTGAAAAAAGGGACACCAGCCCATAATTTTGGGTTGCAATATCCAATTTTAATGGGTAGTTGGAGGTTCAGGCCAATTCTTTTGACTCCAAATGGTCACCCTTTTGAGGACCCAAAACACATGCGGCGCGTTTTATGACATCAAAGGAGGCCCTATGTTCAAGCCGCGGGACCGGCCGGATGTGGGGTACGGTTTGGAGCGAATCGTCATTCTCCAACACCCAACCACTGCTAGGTCCCCCAGCTCGGTGCCCTTCTCTACCAACTTGTTTGGTTGGGAGGGTTCGGCTACTAAAATGGACTACAGAAAAAAGTTGGTACCCTGATTCTAACCTCTGTGGAGGACCTAGACTGCTTTTCCCTATCCAGAAAGCAGTTCATGCTGGCTGAACACTGTGAGGCTCGTTGTTCAATGTTGTTCATGGGTGCGTCGATTTGTTGTAAGGGCTCTAAAATGGTGGTTGTCCTTTTGAGTTTCCTTTTAGACAACCAACAAAAAGGGCACCCACAACAAAGACACCCAAATATTCAGGGTCGGCCAGCCTCAAAGTCTCACGTAGTGACCTACCCGAAAAACTGAGTTCCTGGACTTGAGTTCCTGTTTGGGTTTGGACCATTTTAATGGTAACCAATTGTCTTAAAATAGGGGACCCCCCCCCACAACTGGTCGGCTTCCTTTTGGTGTCCCTTTAAAGCCGCCCCTTGAAGGGTAGCCTCCAAGAAAAAGAAACCCAAATAATCAGTGTCGCCTTGTTCTTGGCCAATCCAAGGAAGTGATTACTCCCAAACCTGAAGTACACCAAAACGACAGCTCGGAGTTGTTCCCCTGCAAGAAATGTCGCCCTAAGGCGTGAGCAACCGATCCTGGCGAGGCGGTTTGCCCCCTCCAGCTTCGGGAATCCACGTCGCAAGGGTGGTCCAAGGGAACCTTCCGCCAGTGGAACTCCCGTTTCGGAGCCCGTTTCGGGAACCCGAACTCAGTTGTTCATGTGGCTCCAATTCTTTTCCCCCTTTTTTTTGGTGGCTGCCCCACTAAAATGGTCCAAGCCCCAAAAACGGGGTCCAATTCTTTTTTTTCCAGGGTCACTGAACAACTGAGCTAAGGAACCCGGTTCTGGGCTCTCAACTACGCACCCCCTCTTGTGGCCACCACCCCCTTGGCAATATTCCATAAGATTCTGTCAAAGGCTGAATGTATATTATACGCCCGTATATGAACCCTTGGTATGGTATAGTTTATCGGTTAATTCACCGTTCGTTATGGCTTAATGAAGGGAAATCAGGCTTGAAAGGGTCCAAGATCGCCATGGGATTATATGGACCTATACCATCAGCCTTTGATTTTGGGTGATGTGTGACTCTTTAATAATAGTTCGGGAGGGGAAACTTTGGAGGGTGCTGGTTTTGAGCTCATGTTTAAGCAAAACCAAAGGGAAACCAGCATCTGACGGAGCCTTGTGTGTGCATCAGACTTTGCCCGATTTGATGGTCCCACTGTCTTGGCTCATAGGGGCTCAGCTAATTTGTGGCGATCCCCAATGCCCAACACCGATCCCGTCAGAACTACACGTGTACGGGTGAGACATCTCATAGCAGCAAGTTCAACGAGGGTTGCAACCTTGGGATTTGATCATGAATTTTGAGTAGACACCCTTTGGTTGATTCTTTTTGAGATTTTTGTTGAAAACTCGATTCCTTTGGGATCAAAGCAATTTGAGGGCTGCCGTTCATTTCCAAGCTCAAGCTCCCTTATGGGCACCCGTTAGAGCCCAGATTCAACCTGATGGAATCAAGGATCGATCTGTGGGACACCCTCAAGTGGATCTGGACTCCAGGCTGAGGAATGCACGTGCTAGATCAATTTGGTTGGGGACTTTTCCTCCACATTGCCAGACGGATCGCTTGCCAAGATGCCCTTTTGGTGTTCCAATCGTTTTTTGAAGGAGAAAGTCGACACTGTTCGCAGGTTCGATCCCTCTCAAGTTTGTTGGCCCCAATTCTTCGGACGGGAAAAAGGCAAAGCATCAGCGCCTTTGAACGGCTCTCGCTCTTCCGAGCCATGCCGGACCCGGGCCAAAACACGGTGGAAGTGGAGGCCGGGCTCGGATGGATCGGCTGGGTAGCTTGGGCAAGCCTCCAAACTTTGGTTCCCTTAAGGAAGTTGATCCGCCAGGTGCCCGTTTTCTGGGGTTCAACCCCAATTTAAAAGAAAGCTAAGGACCCAATGTGGACGATGAAGATCCTCAGGTCACATGATGGTTTGAACCCCAGGGCTCCCACAGGCGTCTTCGAGAATTACTCGAAGAAGAAGACGGCCCAAAATGGGGCGTGTCTCTTCTTGGAGAACCCCCCCACAAATTGCTGTTAAAGGGAGACCAAAAGGAAGCCAGCCATTTGCTGGGTTTCGCCTGAAAAAGACACCCCTGCGTGCCACATGCTGGGAACCCCCATGAATTAAACGCATCCTATTCTGAATTAAACGCGTGTTCCCTCCAAAAGTGGTCATTCTCGAGCCACCCAGGTGAGTTTCAACTATAAGGGACCTTCAGCGAGGGTCCACACTGCGGCTCCCTTCGAAACTTCCGGATCTCTAAAGCGAATCCACTGATCGACGAGTCACCTTTCAGTTTCCCGGCTATAGATTCAGACAAATATTGTTACATAAAAATAGCATTCTCTAGCAGCCCAAGACCTCAAATAACGAGGCCTTGGGGGCGTTCAAGGCCCTCATATTTAGGGTCTTGGGCTTGTAGGGAGTATAATTTTGAGTTTCCCCCCTAAAACTGGTGAAGCTTTTTCTTGGTGCTCGGCCCTCCAAGAGGTTTTTAGGTGAGGGTCTCCTTCCTGGGGCCTGAAACGACTAAAAATAAATGGTTGCTTTGTCTCACGGCCGTTCTTGACTCACTTCGCCCGAAACTGGCCGGGCCAGGGTGGCTGACAGGAAAGCAGCAGAATCTGCATGGCAGGGATGTACTCACAGCCGGTAAAATGACTTGCAGCCCAGCCTAAGCAAGAATAGTAAGTCCATATATATGACAAATTAAGAGCACAACAAAAGAAGCGAGAAACCTCAGTTTGTCGCCATGTGTTTGCCAATATGGATGACGCGCATAGGTTCCTTCTGTGTGGGGACCAAAGATTCTTCAATGCTAAAACTGCGAACCGAAAAGAATCATATTTGGTAAACGGCCCATGCAAAGTGTCTTCTTCAATGCTCGCACGCAAAAGTCATGCCAACGTTGCACTGAAATAGTGAACCGCAGGGCTTGTACCCAAAATGAGCAAATTTACTGTTGTCCCAAAACACGCGGCTTAGAAAACACGTACTTTGGGACACCACAAAAAAAAAAAGCAAAAACGATTGCAGTCAGCTATAGTTGGCCTAAGTAGGACAGCTTCGGCTTTTAGATTCTGGATGTTGAAAGGGTCCCACGCATAAAATAAAGAACTGCCCTTTTTCGATTGGTACAGATGCATACCTGAACGCTGCGTATTCGAAGAACGTATTTCGATCGAACCATCCTGGGTCTGTCGCATTCGAGCTCAGGTTGATTGGCCAATCACCGTTTTTGTTGGGAAACAACTGTTCTTACCCGTGCAACGCCCATTCTTACCCGTGCAACGCCCATTCTTACCCGTGCAACGCCCATTCTTACCCGTGCAACGCCCATTCTTACCCATGCAAACGGCCAGATTCAAAAAGCCGCGTTTTTTTCGGATCTCAATCTGTGTTTGATCGGCATCGAATCCAATTTTGCCCGGTCGCTTTCGAAAGGTGGCTTTCGAAAGGGGGTTCGAAAGTTCGAAATAGGCTTTCAAAGGGGTCTTTCAAATGGAGGCTTTTGAAAGAGGGGGTTTGAAAGGGGCTTTCGAAAGGTTGCTTTCGAAAGGGGTTCCAAAGAGGCTTTTTCGATGTTTCCGAAAAGGGGCTTTCGAACAATATGTTGCCTTCGAAGCATTATTCGAGAGCAGGCTGCGTATCAAATGGCAGAATTGTTTGCTTGCGAGGAAAAAGGCCAAGAGAGCTTCAAATCAAATTTTAAAGAGCTTTGAATTGGACAATTGTTGGATCAGTCGAACCCTGGTACGCTTTCGAAAGCTGGCATGCGCCATCGATCATGGGTTCCTAGACTTTTAAAACAACTGGACGCAGGAAAGCTTTTGCGTTATTCCTTGAGCGTTCGCAGAAAAGGGGCTGCGGCTGAAGCGCCGCACAAAATATTGAAACTTAATTCAGTCATCCGACTCTCCTGAAACGGCCGTGTTTGGAGCAAACGCCCGTTCTCACATGTCCCACTTCTGGACGACTATTTAGATTTGGTCTTTTGGGGTTCCAGGTTCTGGTTGGTGACCCCTTCTTATGTGCAATAACCATCCATTTTTTAAAGGCTCTGAAGGAGACCCTAGGTAGGTTTTAGGGTTTTCTGATGGTTTCTGGTTATTTTCGACTTCAGCGCCATGGAGGCACGGGTTTTGAGAGGCTGCCATAGAAAAGGCCAGGTTTTGAACCTAACATCTTGCCTTAGAAGGTGGGGATGTTGTTTTGAGTTGCGAGTGGGTGGGGCGCTTGGCCGTCTAAACACATATGACGCATCGGCATCCGAGGCAGGGACCCGTGAAGGGGGAACATGGACGTAACATGTGGGCGGGGCTGGTTGGGAGATGAAAGCTCAAGCAGCTGATATGGGTGTGGTTCCTTTGACGCCCAACGTGGCGCAACGTTTTTCCTTTTGGCTTCCCTTCAACACCTCAAAAAGCGGGACTTGAACCCTCAACCTCCCTCCCAAAACAATCATCAAATGCATGCACCCCATCATTTTACGGCAACAAAGTGCTCTTTAAGTGAATTCTCAGGGTTTAGATATGGCCATGGGTCAAAATCCCATACCGCGAGTGAACATCCCAATTCCCCCTAAAATAAAATCCCGACTTAAATGGTCACCGGGACCAACCAAAATGGGATCAACCAAAACGGTTTTGACATCCATAGCCAAATGGGAAGGCGGTCCCTGGCTCCCAGAGTCCCGGAGTCGCCTTTTGGAAGGCGCGGCTGCGCTTCGACGAGGCGTCGCTGGCGCGGTTTCTGCGGCAGGAGGCGGGGCCCACTTCGCCGGTCTTGGGCCTCGCGGCGCGCCAAGTGCGAGGGGCTCGGAGCTTTGGGGCGGGGGGGGGGTTAAAAACCAAGTCCAAGATCGGTCTCAAAGGGAAAGGGCATCCATTTCGCACCATGCCAGCAAGCCTGGTGAACTACCAACCCCGTGCAGTATCAGGTTCGTTCGGAAAAAGGGTACGGGATGGCAAGGGATGGCATAGGCGAAAGGCACAAAACAAACAGTCTATACAGATGTGTTGGGTCCCCTTCTGGATGGTAAAGGGAAGCAACTGGCAACCTTTGATAATATATTTGTTGCTTTGAAGATCCAAACACCTTTTGGTGTGTGGTGTGTGGTCCTTTGTTCAGACCCGCTCGGAACCGTAGGTATTATTGTTGGACTCATCATATCTTCCTTTTCACATGTGTATTCTTTTTGAAGAACCAGGTTCTCCAATATGATAACTGCTGTCTTGCTTTCTCAAGGGGTCGCAAATCACAGCCTGGCAACAGGGCGTTGGGTGGTTCGGGGTTGGTCAGGGCATCAGCTTCGGAGGTGCTCGACTCGCGACTCGCGACTCGATTGGAGGGCCTGGGGTTCGATGAGCTGCTGGTGCGGAAGTTCGGGTATGGCCAGCCCAGCAGCCCAGCGGAGCCCAGCGGAGTGGGTCACGTGGGGATCTCCGTGCAATGTGACTGGCCAAGACTTGGCGGTTCGGGTTTCCAGCGAATCGTCCGGCTCAACTTAGGCTTTTGGTTGTTTTTGGTTGGTTTTGTGGGGGTTACCATTTATCTCACTAGAAGCTAAACTGTTAGCGGGGGATCTGAGGACAGCCCAGAAAAGAGATCAATCAGGTGAAGTGTTGGTTGGTTCTCGAAGTGCATATGCGCGCTTTTGCAACGGCTTTCTGCTTCGACGTACGGCGCGCGGTGTTCATGTGTTGCACCAACCACAAGTGCGTCCGCATGTTGCTTTGCACCAATCAGAGCGCATTTCTGACCCAGAGAAAAATATCCAAGAGGAGCACAAAGTGATAAGACATTACGGTCTGCCTCTGTCTGCCTTATGACCAAATCATTATACGCTTACAGCCGAGAGTGGAGGGATACGGGGGACACCCTCGACATGTCCAAGGGTTTCCGTGTCGGACCAGTCTCGGCCTTTGTAAGATTGTGTACCGATGCCTCCTCGACGTTGGCGCAAAATCGCAATCACACTTGTCTGCACGTTGTATTTGAACTACCTGGCAGTGGAGTGATTTTGGCTGATACCTCATTTTTTTGGAGCTTGAGCAAGCGATTTTTAGCGCAAGGAAGCGGAACGCGAGAAAGGACGCGCAGTCTGTCACTTCATGTATGTACACATGCGTCGGCTGCTCTGACAACACCTGGAGCAACCTTCTGCTGGTCATGCGAGTGGGGCGTTAGATGCTTCCAGCAGTCTTTTGCCCCACACGGGGAAGCGCAGTAAGCTTCCCACGACCCCGCGCGCTGAAATGTATGCATGTCTGCAAACTGTTCGCGGGTTTCCTCCATAATGTTGACCTAAGGATTGTCATCATCCAAATGGGGTCCTTACCTCTCTTGTGATGGGGGCAAGGAACCCCAGGGGCGAGGTTTCCAGCCTAAAGGAGGTGTGTCCCGAGCTCGGCAAAGCACTTTTTCGGGTGGCCTAGGGGCCTTAGGGCCCGACAAAATGTGTCGACCCCGGGCTCCGTGCGCATCGGATCTGGTTGTAAAAACAACCCCACAATAGGTGCCCATCTGGGCGCCTCGTCTTTTTCCTTTTCGGGGACCCTTAAAATTGTGGGGCTCCTGATGGTTTCCGTCCAAAATCGACAAAACAAGTGGTGTACTCCCCCCAAAGAAAAGACACTCTTGCTCAGGCGCCACGGGTACTACCATGCCCATCTAGCCCGACGAGTGGATGCGGGGATTGGTTGATGCTTTCAGGGCTACCCGTCTTCCAGTTGTTTTTCTTTCGGGGACCCTTATTAAGATCGCGGTGCTCCCCCCTCAAAACAAGACACACGCATGCATATCTGATTGGGATCCGAGTTTCCCGGCCAAAGGTCGAATCCCACCTACTTCCTGGAGGCAGCGGGGCAGAGGCTCGGGTGAGTTGGGGCATGCGCATCAACGCTCGTCTTACATGTTTGTATTGGCTTCAGCAGGTGACTGAAACTCTATTTGCTGAGGAATATTCCTTTGTTTTAAAGTTAATTTATCACTACTGGACATAACCAAATGGACGGAAAAGACACTTGTAACACTTTATGCGAGACTTCTAGACAGCTTCTAGCAACACAGATGGTTTGAGGTCCATTTCATACCCCTTCCTTGGCCTGCGGTGTATGTACCCTTTATGCTGTTTCTCCCACGGAATCTGTGGGGCTTAGTGGGGGCGAGTGGAAGCCTCGAGGCGTCGGGAGGAGATGGGCACAGCGGTTGCTACGCCGTGTCCCCCGTAAGGAAAGTTGTGAAAGGACTTGACATTTGGGTGGCTCGACTTTTTCGGCGGCACAAAAGGGGTTGCGCCCTTCTTGGAGGGTTGGTCCGCTTTTTGTCTGGGTTAAAAGGACACCAAAAGGAAAGCTGACGCCACTTGGGGGGCCATGACAGCTTCTTCTGACCGGATGGATGTTTGTGGTAGCTCACTTGGCCAAAGCGGATGGACCTTTTGGTTTATCCTTTTTGGCCCATTCGTCATGGCCCCCAAAGGTGAACCTTTGATTTCTACACCCCTCAAAAAGAAGGACACCGCCAACCATAATTTTGGGTTGCAAGACCCCGCAGTCTTTTTATGAGCAATTTGAGGATTCAGGTGGCTCCTTAGGCGTCCCGAGGCAGGAAGCCCCTCCAAGACTCCACGGCGCCCGATGCCAGGTATGTGCTTCGCAAGCAGCCGCCAGGCCGGAGTCGTCTGAATGACAAAGATGGCGTGGCAAATCTTCCTTTTGCCGAAATGGCCGTGGTTGTCAACACCAATGGTACCATTTTGGTCGGTAGGTGAGTTCACCCGCCATTTTAGAACCTATTTAGTGGGGATGGGGATGTTCACTTGGGGTACGGGGTGTTGACCCATTTGCTGAAGTGTGGCTGGTCAAAGTGAAACCCGGATATGGACCGCAGGTTCTCCTGAAGGTTCCATTTACCAAGGTTTCATTTTTGGGTTGCCCTATTTTTGACTCGCCATGTGAGTTCCCGGATTTCAATTGTTTTGGATTTGGACCATGTTAGTTGGACTTTTTTGGACCATCAACTCAGGAAAGAATATGTTTTAATCTCCCTTGTTGGTTTTAGAGGGAATCGAATTGACTACTGGACATCTATTTGCTCATTTTTCCAGGGGACCTATCATGGAGGATCTGAGCAATGGATATGGTTATTGGGGAGGACGGGTTTCGCACGTTCTCATGTCCCACAAGTGCCAAGAAATTTCTGCGCTTCGAATTCGATTTGGCAAAGCTTTGGCGTGCGGCCAAGTGCCACCCCTTTGTACGTGGCGTGAAAAACCGAACGCTGACCTTCACAACTTACGAATTTCGAGCAACGAACATCCCAGTATCTTTTGGGGTCATTATTTTGACTGTTTCTGGATGGGTGATCAAAGTCAGAAAATGGAATCGCTTGTTTTCCTTAACCCACCGCTGAACGGGGGTGACTTTGATGGTAAAAAGCCATCCCACCAACTAACATGGAAGTGCAAAAAGGCCAACTAACCAAGAGGAAAGTAGTCTTTCTACAGGCGTCTGTGCACTTCCAGGTTAGCTGGTGGGAGGGTAATGGGGCCAGATCTTCTTGCCAGCGTTCCGCTTGATTGATCGACACCTGAGAGGCAAGGTCATCCGCGGGGCGCACGCAGTGGACCGGGAGTTCCGCGTGATGAAAGCCTTGGGCGAGGCCGGGGCTCGACGTTTCAAAGACCTGCCATGGCGACGGTCGCATTTTCCCAAAGTCCGACACTTCAGGGAAGGGGGGGGTAAACTTTTTTTTTTAAGTAAAGGAAGTTTTGAGGGGAATTATTCGCATGGTTGTTGTTGGGAAACATTTTTCCCATTTTTGCTTGTTGTGGTTGAGTGGTTGAAATTCAACCGCTTAACTGCTAAACAATGATTTTTTGCTCCCCTGCCAACGTCAAACATCAACCAAGCAACGGTCACATTTTCCCCAAAGTCCG
The DNA here is from genome assembly GCA_963377175.1 of Effrenium voratum. Lineage (NCBI taxonomy): Eukaryota > Dinophyceae > Suessiales > Symbiodiniaceae > Effrenium > Effrenium voratum. The sequence goes on along the minus strand of CAUJNA010002680.1, from coordinate 564,972 downwards.
GCGCGACCCGTGCCGCGGCTTGCTTTGCTGGATCCGCGGTCCGGAGATTTTGTGAGAAAAGGAGGGCCCCTGGATTTGACCCCAAAAGGAAAAGATCACGGATCTCCCCCACCTTGTTGGACAACGGGCCTCCATTGCTCAAGGGCCGGAGGTGGTTTTTGGTTTTTTCCATTTGGGCGAAGGCCCATGGGAGACTTACCCATGGGCGCCTTTCTGGCAGATTCCAGTGACAACCGTAGGTTTCCTCGAGCCCAAAGCAACTCGGCCGGGTCGCGACGGTTTTTGGGCTCCGGCTTAGAGGGGTCGGGCTTCTTCCGGTAAAAGGCCCGGGGTCTGCATTGGAGGTGTCATGACACTTTGGGTGAACTCACCTTTTTCGCTTCTTTTTGGGCTTCCCATTGTCAGCGCCGTAAATCTCAAGCGACAAAAGACTTCCTCAGACACTGCTTCTGCACCATGGTAGCCGTGCCAAGGAGTTCTGGGAGAATGTGCCGTTTTTTTTGGAGGGGTTTTCCTGGGTTTGTGTGCGTGTGTGTCTTGTCGTTTGGGCCGGCTTGATCCAATGGACAAAACCTGGTTGCGAGTTGTGTTTGGCTCTTTCGGCTTTTCTTGTTATTGACACACAGACACCACAAATGCACTGCCGCAGTCTTTTGTTTTTTCTTCGGGGGGGGGGGTTAAACGGAAACCCTTAGTGTGCAGGAATCAACAAACCATTTATTGGAGGCGTCCGATTCCCAAAAAAGGACACATCTATTCTCCAAAGTTAGCGCGAAGGGTTTTCAGATGTTGCTTCTCGATTCGAATCCTGGAATCCCATTCAGGGGGTAGGTAGCAGGGATGAGTACCTGCGGCTGGCTGCCCAAGGAACCCTAAGAACTCTAAGGAACCCTAAGGAAATTTAAGGAACCTATTGTTGGGAAGTTGGGAGCCCTAGAGTTCCAGGGAGCCTTAGGGATTTTTCGTCGTGACTACCCCCCCGAATGGGATCCCCAACCCTACAAAGGTTGTAGAAACCTTTCCTGCTTGGCTTGTCTTTCTTTCATTCCCCAGACATTGCAACAAAATTGCCGTGGATCACACAACGCCCATGTTTTCAACTTGTACCTAGTTCAAATCCTTCCATTTGGTTAATACTTGTTATTTTTACCTGTTGGTTCCGGAACTAGTTTCGTCCAGGGGACTTAAATGGAGGAAGCTAGGCAACTACCCCAGGCCTAATTATGTTAGTCACCCCCAAGAAGTTTCTCGTCCCATGCCCAAAACCCAAAGTACTGCCCCAAAAAGTAGCCATTGGGTGTGAGGAGGGGGATTTTCCAGCTTTCTATTTGTAACCGCCAAAAGCCGAACGCCATGCTGCTTGCGTATACCGCGCCAGGCGGGGTACGAGGTTCCACAGGTCCACGTGCTCTGCGAAGATCCGCAGGCGCTTCTTCGCTCGCTCTTTGGTTGCGATCGGACGGTTCTTGAGTTTCCTTGGGGTTTTGGACAGTTCGGGGGTCATCTCGAACTTCCTTCTATAATTCACCCAGATTGAGTTTCCTTCAGGTTTCGGAAAGTTCGGGGTCATTTTAAAAGAAGTTCCCCATACGAGCCTGGGATTCGTAGGGCCAAACCTTCTTTAAGCTTGCGGACTTCCGCTCAGAGCTAAGGCGGCCCTTTGGAAGGAACTTACCACATCTTGCTGAAATGAATACCTGAACCCTCAAACTGCCCTTAAACAAGGGAAACTGCCACACCACTTTTTGAAACAAATCGCATGGGCACACTCGTTTCACTTAGATGTTGCTCACGTTGCACGTCCTCCCCCAGCTCCCGCCGCGCCCAAAGCCAAGGGTCTTGTGTGCCATGGCGGATCGGAAGGGGCGCTGTTGAAGGCACACCCCCGTCACAAAACGCAATGGCACACTGGCCTCTGGCGAAGGTTAACTTGACTAACACATGGTTGGGTTTTTTTGCGTGTGTGGGGGGTAAAGTAAGGTAAATTTTGACTTTCTGCGGGTGTCGTGTTTTTTTTTGGTGCTGCACGCCCAATGAAAGATTTTGCGTCCGAACAGACCGTGCTGGCCAGAGCACCTCGCCTTGACCTCGTTGAGACCTCGCTTAGACCTCGTTAAATTGGCTGGCTAGAACACCTTTGTCGCAAGGCTTCGTGGCAGGTGCGGCACTTTCGGGTCAGGCACGGATTTCGTGACAGGCACAGTGCTTCCAAAAGGCCAGGTCTTGTGGCAAGCGCAGAGCTTTCAGAAGCAGATTTCGTGGCAGGGGCGCAACAGAGAAAGAGAAAGGGAAAGGAAAGACACAGCGCATGCGTTTGGACATGATTCTGTGAAGACACATAGGCGCAAACCAGCCCCCGAACTGTTGGGGGTGCACCTGGGCTTATGTTGTTTGAAACGCTGGGGAAACTCGGTGCGCCATGGGGGAAGTGCTTGTTGAGCGTTGTCAGCTGTTGTTGGAAGATTGTTGCTTATAAACGCATAGGGGTGGATTTGAACAAAGAACTCAGCAACGTGCGCTGCAGTTGCAGAGCATGTTGGTGAATTGTGGTGTGCCAAGCGTTTTGTGGACACGACTCGAACAATTTTTAAGCTCGCAACATAGCTCAGACAAGTAGTGGCTAATGTGAATACGCATAGGCGCGAACGCGCCGGACAAGGCAGTTGCAACATAAACACGTTTGATGCGGTGTGCCAGTAGGCTTTGCTTGCGGGGTGAGATCCGGCTGTTGTGGGGTGAGCGATGTGCCAAGCGGTGGAGTGAGATGTGGGTCCGTGGGTGTGAGATCACGTCGGGGCGTATTAAGTATACCTGGATCCTCAAGCTACGCTTAAAAAAGGGGAGCCACACATGTGTTGTTTTTTTAATGGGTAGCAGGCAAACAACAAATTTGTTTGGCTGGGGTCCTACTTCCAGCCAAGTACATAGGTGACGGTCGGCCAAGTTGATAAGTGGTGAGTAACCTGGGTATGACCTACTAATAACAAGGCTAACCCCACTTACGGGAACATAAGTGGATTATACCCCACGTGACTTATGAGAATTAACTCGAGTGGGTAGAGGTTGTTGGCTGCAGGTGATCGGCACCCCCTTCTACATCATGTCCTTCGTGCAGGCTGAAGGGTGTGGAGGGAGCGGAGTGGCTGGCCTTTTTTGGTTGGCAGGGCCCATTTTGGATGGTAAACAATGGTGGGCCTGTGAACCCAACCATTGCTTTTCTGGTGAGAACCGAACCCCAGGGACGAGTCTTCCATTTGCTGAATCAATGTGTTTTTCCCCGTTCCGCTTGGTGTTTTAAGGAATGAACCTCACTGGACAGATATGTGCCAACATTTTTCCAGCACATGGAAGAAGTTAGGTCCCCCCTCTGTAGAAACTGTAGAATGCGGCGGAATCGGTGGAATGGGTTGACTCGAGTGGCCGTGTGACTAGCCGCCTTCAGATGTTTTCCCATGGTGCGCCCAATGAATCCAACGAAAACGCTACTACTTGGTGATCAATAATTAGCAACCACATGACTTCTGGTTCAAGGTTTGCCATTTGGCATTTCTATCCAATGCTGAGTCAGTTTTCTATGGCTGGGGTGATGTTAAAAGGGATGGAACATGTGCGCGTTGACATGGAACCTCAAGAGGGATGCCACAAAAGGAGATTTCTTCACAAACGATGGTTTTTAGGCCCCATGTTAAACAACTTGCAGCGGAGGAACTTTAGTTTACTCACTGAAGGCTGCCTCCCCACAAGCTAGCGCCACTGTCAGTCCTCCCGCAAAGCGCGGTGTTCTCTCAAGAAGCATGTCCCATTTCGGCTGTTGTGCTGATGGTGCCTTCTATCGGCACTCCAAGAAAACCTCTTGGTAGGACAGAGTGCTTGTGGAGGAGAGCGAGCAGGTGCCTGCCATTCGCTGAAATGGATACGTTTGATAGTCCCATGTTGGTTTTGAATCTGTCCCTACTGGACATATTTGTGTCCAGGTGCATATTCGCAACCGGAGGGTTGTCGAAAATGGGAAGCCCAGACAGGATCCTGAACACAAAACCAGTTGGGGTTGCGACCTTTTTTTAACACAAAACCCCCTGTTGGTTTAAAAGGAATTGATTTCACAGGAGACGATGCATTTTAGCGGGCCCACAAAAGTTGATGTTCCATTGGATTGTCCATTGGACCCAGTCAAGGGGTCAACAAGCAACCAAAGGGTGGGGGTCCCCTACTTTGATATATTTCTCACTTGCTCAAAGCCGACCTTTTGACCGTTTGTTTTGCCATGTTGCGCCCATGTTTTATGGAGATGAAAGGTGATCACCTTTTATTTCTGGGCTTTGTAGGGGGCGACTGAGATTTTAGTGGACAGATTCCTTTTGCCGCCCGACGTCAGGGGCAGATTGCAGACAACGGGCTCCTGAAGCTCCCCCAGGCCTGCACCTGGACCCTCAAACTACCCTTAGAGGGCGCCCCAGCGCCACAAGCCGAAATGTTGATATGGAACCAGGCAATAGCAACTCACGATGGTTCGTGGTTGTTTGCTTGCAATGGTTAGAGAAGTCACCGTATCCGCGCTCAACTTGCTGTTGGACTTTTTGCGTGTTGGCTGCATAAAGCTTGAGAATAGGCCTGACTGAGTTTGTTGTCCGGGTGATGTAACTGCTATGGTTTATAGTAAGGCTATACAGGTGGGTTCTGAGAGCTCTTGAGTTGTTCAGCTGATTCCCTAGCTTTTGTTGGATGTTGGTTGCGGACCATCAAGGCGTTGCCTGCCTAGAAGGAGGAAAAATGGGCCAACCTGACCCAGTAATCCTCTTTTCTCCAACAGCTGAACGCTTAGTCCGGGTGCTGGAGGGTTCAGGAGGTTGTCGGGTTGTTGGGGCGTGAATTCAACTCCCAAAGCAGAACTGCCTGTCTTTCCAAATAGGTACCGGTCCCTTCACTGTTCTTGGCAAGTTTGTTGGTTTTTCGGGGTCTAGTCAGTATTTTGCAAGCCCATACCATTCGGGTTTTGACGGGGTCCCTTTATTTTCCCCAGACCATTTGGCTGGGGTTTGCATGAGGCCTTGTTTTTTTCCCCCTTGATATTGCAGACCCATCCGGGTGGTTGCGTTCCCTTTTCGTGCCCCTTAGACAAGCAGCGCGGGGGGCCCACAGGGGATCTGTGTTTTATTAAGGTTGACCCCATATCAATCAACCCCAGTTTATCAAGGGGTGCTTTTCCCCGGGTAAACTGTGGGGAATCAGACCACTTTTGCGGGCCAGAAACCACCTCCTAAGTTTAATAAGCTGGTTGGTTGATGAATATGGGGTCAACACTATATGGGTCTGTCTTTTGTGAGGGTACCCCTTTTCGGTGTTTTTTAAGGAAGGCCAACAGGAAAACCAACAGGAACGAACGGGGGCCCACGGGGATATTGTTTTATCCAGCGTTTCAGCAAGGAGCAACGCCGACCTGTGATGAGCTCCATCGTGCAGAGCCTCGCGAAGCCGCTGGGATCAAGTTTCTTTCACCGGGCGGACCAATGCAACTGGCAGCTGAGAGTTGGTGGATTCAAGTCCCAGTTTTGCTCCACTTCCATTTGCTTAAGAATATGTGTTTGTAGTTTTCCTTGTTGGTTTTAAAGAAGTCGATTTCACTACTGGACATTCTTTCATTTTTTCCCGGGGACGATTTCCGCACATGGAAGCCCAGGCTCCCCTCAACCGGAGATAACTTTCAGTCCTGAGCCGAGTAGATTCCAATAGCCAGGTGGACCTATATGTATCACGCAAGCCCAAAGCGCGTTGATCGTTTTTGACCTCTTGGTTTCCCCGATTTGGTCCATATTTAGTCAAGGTGTCAAAAGGTTGGGCTGTTGTTTGAAGGTCTAATTGTTGAATCCCAAGGAGCGATGTTGACCTTTTGCACTGTTCCGGGGTCACTATGGATGGACACCCTGGTTTCGGATGATTGTGCTGGTTGTTTCAAGCATGGTTTCCAACTGGTGCAAAATGAATGTCATTTGTCCAGAGTATGTTAACTCTTCTGGTGTCATATTTATGAAACATCAGGAAAATGGAGTGGTGGCACTACACCAAGTAGTTTCTGCTTAAATGGTTTGAGTACTTACCCTGGATGACGAATCCCATGGAAAACCGGGCACTTAGGGGGGGTATTACTGGGTCAGCATTCTTTGAATCGGGGCTTGTCCTTGTTTTTTTGGTTAGTGATGGGTCAACTGGATCGAGATCTGATCCTAAGGGTCGAAGGGTCGTATTCAGATTCATGATAGGGGGGGCCTCAAAATACGGATCGATAAATCGGAGGCTTAGGGTAAGATACTCACAAGAAAAAGAGCTAGGGTTGCGCAGGTTTGAGTCTTTGGTGCCATTTACCAAGGTGCCATTTTGCTACATGGTTTTGGTGAGGACGCCCAGACCGTACCCTGCGTTTTTGTTAGCCTTTTTTGACATTTTACATGTTTAGCCAATTTTGACATTCACAGGTACGTTTGTTCGCAGGGTTCGGACAGGTGTGCCAAATCATAAGCACACCCGCTCAAGTGACCCCGCTCAGCACTGTACCCACTCCCTGCCAAATGATAAGCATACTCGCTCAAGCGACCCCGCTGAGCACTGTATGCGCGCCCTGCCAAATGATAAGCGCGCCCGCTCAAGTGACCGCGTTCGGCACTGTATCAGCAGCTGGCAAGCTGTGCATGTGATCTATGAAAGCTTTGCGAAAACACGAAGTTTCGCTTTCCTGCTTCTTGCAAAAAGAAGAATAAACAACGTGATTTCGCCCTGGCGAAACGCATGTCAGGTCCAAAACGACAACACCGTCGTGGAGGATTTAAGGCATCCGGAACATGTTTTGTGGCAGGCAACGAGCGTTTCGCCTAGGCGAAATCACGTTTTGAGGTTTTCGCGGCTGGGGTGAGTTGCTGAAAACGCAGGGTGCGTTACGGGCGTTGTCACCGCGTTTTTGACCCACAGCCATATTTTATGTGATGAATGCTGGGATTTCGATACTTGGGGGATCTGAAAGAAGTATATATATATATATATGTATTATCTCTCTCTCTCTCTTTCTCTCTCTCTCTCTCTTGGTACATAGCCAAACGCCCACCCAACAAGGGGGAGGACCATAGGTTGGACGCGGTTTGCCTTTTTGACCTGGAATTCCCCGTTTCCGGGACTGAGGCTTCACAGCTACGACCCGGAGAAGCTGGGCTTGGTGGGAGGCCGGATCGGGAGGATCGGGGCAGGGAGACGGTGGCGTCGTCTTGTTTGGGTCACCCCACGAGTTTGGTTTTACCGGTGGTGTTCGTTCACTCCCTTCACTGGCCCGAAGCGAATCGACCTTTCGACTCTTCGGCCTTTGTCCTTGTTGGCCCGTTTAGTCATGGCCCCAAAAAGTGATCTGGGCTCCTTTTGAGGATGACTCACTGGCCATGAACCTGCAATTGGTGTTCTCAAACTCGGAGGCAACCGGGCCCCCCTTTAAGGGCAGCCTCGAAAAGATAGACCAGACACACCCACTTCACAGGTTTGACTGGCTGCAAAATTCGACCTGGACTACAAGGGTGCTTCTCCCAGAGGCGAAGAATCAAGGCGTCGCTGTTCTGAACGCCCATGCTGTTGAGTTCTCCTCTTCCTTTGGCTAGCTAATTTTTAGGGAGCCGAAAAACAGACCTGGCCAACAATAGAGGATTTGTCTCATTATGTAGGAGCTCACAAACTGAGTGGCCTCTGATTTCCCAACCGCTTTCAATTTGGTGCCAAAAACTCGCCCAAACAGAGAAGATGCTTGAATCGGGTTTATGGAGCCCTCGGAATCTTCGGATGGGTGGTCGGAAGGAGTCCTGGAAGACTAGTCTCCTGTCCAAAATTGAGTTGCGTCTTAGCGGAGAGGAGGAAAATGTGGTCCCCGGATTCGCAGGCCCGTCCAATTTTAATAAAAGGTGTTGTTTCGTCCAAACGCGGTCAGCCCCACTTTTCTACTGGACGAACCCCCTACCTCCATTTGCTGATATGGCTATTTTTTGTTATTTTCCCTTGTTGGCAAGGAGAATCGATTTCACTGCTGGACATGTCGTCACAGGGCTCTCAGAAATCCATAGCCATAGGCAATCGAAAGATTGACATCCATAGCCATACATAGGCGTCCTTTTTGGTTGCTGAAACCCAAAGAAAAACATACCCGGCAACTAAACACATACCCATAGGTGTCCTTTTTAGTTGATCTGGTTGAAGAATAGAGGGTGATTCCTGGTTTAATTGAAAGATTGCTTAGTTGTTCAAAGCGGACCTTTTGACTGACCTTTTGGTTTTCGCATTTTGGGTTCCCATATTTAGTCATGGCCCAAAAGGTGATCACCTTATAGTTGCAGGTCCTTTGGCCAACTGAGATTGACATCCGTAGCCATAGGCGTCCTTTGTGGTTGCTGAAGCAATAAGATGGGTTTCGATTCCTGGTTTACCTGGTGGTTCAATCATCTACCAGGGAAACCCATCTATGTTTTCCGAAAAGGACACCTATGTCCATAGCCCTTTGAAAGCTTCTACGCTGTTGAATCGTGACCCCATGTTTTTTTCGAACCTCTGGTGGGATTTTCAAGAATAGGGACCGACATAAGATATGTCTGCTCCATTAAATTCATGGAAACTGCGCGATCCATGGAAATACATTTGAGTCCTGGAAACAAGCTTTGCACAACGGTACCTGGAGTTGTCTATACTCTGAACGGGCACATCAGCCTCGCCACTTGCATTGAACCACAAGACTTTTGTCAAGGACGGAGGCCCAATACCCATAGAGGCTCGGGAAGCCACTGAAACTTCTGAAGCCTTTTCCAACTTTTGGCAAACGTGGGCATCATGACAAATACATGTTTGCCTCTTTCTAATCGGCGTGCTCACCGATTAGGTGCTTTACTTGGGCATACCTTCTTTCAGAATTTGGAAGTGTTGTGGAATTTACATATTTAAATATAGATAATTTTATATAGATGTGCAATACGTATGCTGAAGCAAGTTCTTCACCTAGCCCAACCAGTTAGGCGCATGTTCGGAGGTTGTTCGGTGGGGCTAGCGCCCTTCGCTCGCTGGCCGAGGGCCGAAGCCCTTTGGCAAGATTGGGGGCTTCTACAAGTCCGGGGCCACAGCTCACCCAGATTTCAGTGGGTGTCCGAAGCCCCTGGGATGGTTTTCCCAGTGTTTTTCGGGTTTTTGGGTTGGGTGGGTTTTCTGTTCGGAAACTCGTTTATTTTTGGGGTTGGGTGGGTTGTCCTTCGATTTTTGGGTGTTTGGTTGGGCCGCAGTGATAATGTCAGGTGGGTCTTTCTCATGACTCTGTCTTCCGGAAGAATCTGCAATCCAAATATGGGCCTGCAGGGGGGAGGGGGGGGGCAACGCCTTTTTGGAAATCAGAGGCAGTTCATACCGAGGAAGTCCACGTCGGGCCTCACCAAGGGACACCCTTTAACAGGTAAAGCAGTTGGTTTTTCCAGCAACCCAGTTCAAGCTGGTGTTGGCCTGGCACATCTTGTTTGCCTTTTCTCAGCTCTGCGATTATCCTTCTACACTCAAGCCAAAGCCGATAGGAAAGTGATGTAGATCATTTGTTCCTGTGCATGTATGCAGCAACAATGCCAACAATGGCGAGCTCCTTCTCCGTGCCCAAAGACACCAGTCCGCGAGACACAAGTTTTGGGGTTGGATGTTCCGCCAAGTCAGTTAGTGGCTGGCCACTTAATCCCAGGGGACTTAGAAGTGTGTTATACCCTAAGGCTCTTTGGTATGTGCATTGGAAGGGTCGGGATGTGCATTGAAAGGGTCCGGCCTAAATACCCTGCTGACGACGTTCCGGGGCTCTGGCAGTTCACAGTTCGACGCCCCGGGGGCCCAGACCCGTTTTGAGCGCACGCGACAAGGTCTGAAACCCAACTGGCCACTGGCCGCAACGACACCCCTGCGCAGAACAAAAATCCGTTTTTCAGATAATTGTAAAAAAAGGCCAGGCGCTATGGGTGAAGGCTGGGCGGCTTGAGTCCACAGTGTTATCGCTAACGCGTTACCTGTTGTTTCGGATGTACTTGTGGGCTGGTGATGTGTCTTCACTTGCTTGGTATTTCACAGCTTCTTGGCAGGAGTCCCGTGTTATCCCGTGTTTGCCAAAAGGTTGCTGACTTTGCTTGTTTGTGCGTGTGTCTGACAGGCCCATGAGCCCTGCAAAATTCCTTTGGTTACGCGCTGTCGCTGCTATTGGCTTGCAATGGCGTAAAGTCACAGTTTGTATTCATGGGCCAGTTGAGTGCCGATTAGAACGGCACGCGTCAAGGTCTGGCGTCGGAAACACGTCGGGAAGCTAACGCTTGGGCCCTCAAAACTAGGCAAACCGAGGGCCCGCGAGGGCCCGAGCGTCGGAAAGCCGTCGGAAACGTCGGGAAGCCGTCGGAAACGAAACGTCGGGAAGCCGTCGGAAAGATCAGGAAGCCGTCGGAAACGTCGGGAAGCCATCGGAAACGTCGGGAAGCCGTCGGAAAGATCAGGGAGCCGTCGGAAACGTCGGGAAGCCGTCGGAAACGTCGGGAAGCCGTCGGAAACGTCAGGAAGACGTCGGGAAGCCGTCGGAAGCGTCGGGAAGCCATCAGAAACGCCGGGAAGCCGTCGGAAAGCCGTCGGACAGTTTTCAGAAACCGCGGAATGCCAGCATGAGTGAGAACGCCGTCGGAAAGCAGATGTCGGAAAGCCGTCCGAGATCTGTGTTTGCCAGGACATGCTTGGGCTTACCGACTTGTCCGTGGCAACTGAATCTTTTGTTTGCCGGCCAGGACGGTGTGCGGGCCAATAAAAGCGATTGTTATTGAATGATCGATAGTGGTTGCAGACCCGGAGCAGCCGGGGCCCTCGCTACGAGGGGTCGTGTTTCTATGGCCCCTCGCCATTCTGTCCCTGAGGGCCCGATGCAAAACGACGCCCCGAAAAGAGTTGGGATCCTTAGGGTAACCTAGTTTGCCAACAACTTGCTTGGCCGAACACCCAAGAATGCTTGCTGGGCCGTGTTTGGCTGCTTTAAACTGTTGGCCCGGCCTTCATAGTCTGTCATCCATGAGTCTTCAAGGCCTCATTCCCCAGAACTCTTTTGCGACTTTCTAATATATATATATATAGGTAGATATATATATATATACACATGTTTCGCCCTTTTGCTCTCCGTGGTTATTGCTTGCATGTTCGGCGGACACCTTTGCTCTAAGCGACTTCCAGAGAGACCCTGCCCCGCAGGTCCCCTGGACGAAATCCAAGTCGCACCAGTTGAGAACCCCTGGTTTCGGATGATTCTTCCAGAAAAAACCTTGTCGCACCTGTAAAGAACGCTTGGTTTCTGGTTCCCCCAAAAAATACCAACAAACCTTCTGGTTCCAACCATGGTTTCAAGGCGGACATGGATAAGTGGTGCGAAGGGATTTTGTCCATCTACAGTATGGCCAATGACTTGAAAGGCATGTCAGCAGGCTCGGGCCTGTGACCCCGAACCGGTTTTTAGGACCTCACGGCACATGCGACTGACTTGGTGCGTGGGATCCCTCTCTACAAAAGGTAGCAGCCTTCCAAAGCAACACTTCCTTACAAGCAGCGAAATCCGCCTCAGACATGTAAGGCCTCCCCAACAGGCTGATTGAAATGACCCCAGCGGGTCACCCAAGGGTGCGGAACCATGGCAGATCTTGGTCAAAAGCATCAACCACCCACAAACACGGTCATAATTAGGTTGGTCAAATTGGGGGTTCCCTGGCGGAGGGGTGGGTTACCATCAAACTCCCACAGACCATTGGGTCATACTGTGGATGGCACGAACCCCACCCAACGCACCACCTTTCAGAATCCCGGATTTCAGATTCGATTCCCCGTAAATACCTGCAAATGGTTGCGAATGGTTTGCAAATGGGTCCACAGTATGGGCCGATCGTTTAAGGGTCATGGAGGCTCCAGGCACTTTGAAACATGCTTTTTCATTGAACTTTGGGATTCCGCTTGGAGGCATGCAAGACTCCACGGACAATTGTTTACCCCACTCAAGGATGTTGGTGCTGCTTTACGATTCTTGGTATGTACATGATTTGTTGTCTGATTGAAGCCTCAGCTTTTTTGGTGCTGTTTATGGGGCTGTGAAGAAGATGTGTTTCTTTGTTGACATACCAGCGTTGGGGCAGGTTTCAAAATATGTAACATGATGTGCCTCTAACTGGGCAGGAGTTGGTGTTTTCCATGGCGGAAAGACATAGGTGTCTACCTATTGACGAGGGCATACTGATCCCCTAATTCCCCGAGTTCCTGTTCATTTTAATGCTTTTAGCAAGACCTTTTCTGCAGGGCCACTGTTTTGGGGGCCAATCCACTCTTGTCTATTTCCTCCGCCCGAAAAGGGGGTCTTGTCAAAATCTATTTTATAACTACAGAATCTTGTGGGTGCTCGGCAAAGTAAGTAAGTGGTTAGCCTCGGTTAGAACCGACTTGAACCTGCCCAACTCTCTCATAAGAAGGATATACCCCAGGTGGCTAATAGGCTAGCCAGTAACTTGACCGAACATCCAAGTATTTTCTGTCTAATTCCCCGGTGAGCCAAGCGGCTGACGTCCCCGCGTCGCAGGCGCCAGGTGAGTACTCTTTCGCGCACCAGCGAGGCGCAGGCAGGCGGTTTCTTTCCGTTGCCGCTTTGGAGCGCTCGCGAAACCGGAGTTCCGTTTTCTAGGACTCGGGCTGAATGGCGCTTTTTGGGGTTGAGCTTGGACCATTTTAGTGGTAAATGAAAGGTTCGGGTGAGAATCCACGGAAGAGAGATCAAGAGACTGTACCTGAGTTAGTAAAGCCTACCTGGATGTTCGGCCAACTTAGGTGCTTGGCCACCTACAACCCACAGGGTTGAGCATTTGAAGGCAGGTCGACACTCAGAGAGAAGTGTGGTTGTCCCGCACGTTCAGTAGAGATGCCCCTCAGCTTGCTGACCGGTTGCAGAGTTGTGCGTTTGCAGATGCAGCTCAAATTTGTTTGAGCATTTTTGTTTGGACGATTCCCTTGGCCCCCGCACCATGGCTAGCTACACGCTGACGCGAAGGCAGAAGGCGGCTGCACAGACAATCAGGGAGAATGCCAGGGGCAGGTCGTGGCTGGTCTTTTTGGAGACCGGAACCACTCTGACCTCCTGGCTATCCTTGATCATGGTGGCGTGGTTCTCATCGCTCTTGATGTTGTTGCCCGTCTTTGTTGTGATGTACGTGGCAGCTTTTCTGCGCATGAACGAGTCCCTCGTGCTTCCACTTTGTCACCCCATCCTACTGCTCCTTCCCGGCAGCTACTCGGGCTTTGGGTTGCACAGGAAGCAGGTCTCACCCTTGCAATTCAGAGTGCTGAGCGGCCTGCTTCGAGGGCTGGCCCTCGTCGCCCTTGGGACCTCGCCTTGGTGGCTTGCAGGTTTGCAGTCGGGGTGCTGGGTAGATACAAACACACCAGAGCAATGTGCTCAAGTCCCGGCATGGCTGCGGGAGGGCTGCAACAACGATGACTTCTTTGCTGGACACTTCCTACGTTGTCAGAGGGAGCTGTGGTACTTCGCTGGAGGCTGTGGGCTGTGGGCATCACACTGCCATGGCCCTTTCGTGGACCCTCTGGCTGCGGAGCAGTTGACCCTCCGCCAGAGGCTCTCCCCTACGACTACGCTCAACGAGTAGCAGCAGCTCAACGTGAAATGTGGGAGGAGGACAACACTCGCTATTTCCAATTGGGCTGGTACGTCGTTCCCGGCTTGTGCTGGCTTGTCTCAACCTCGCTGCAATTGTTGCCCAGCATCAACTTGGCTCAGAAGGTGCGAGCCTGTCCAGCTCTGCGGGAAGACCTACCAGAGCCGACCGCTTGGGACCGTCTCAAGGTCCACAAGCTGTTTGGCCTCCTCTTGGTCGATGTTTTGTCAGATCTGAACTGCATCACCACGTTTTTTTGGAACAAGCACTACCTATTTGGTGTCTTCGCGCTCCTGGTGCTTGTGGCGTCCAGCGTGCAGCAGCTGCGGCAGAGTGGACCAAAGGTCCTCTGGGCAGAATACAAAGAGTCACTGTCCGCTGGATACCCAACGGATAGATTCTTGGCATTCTCTTTTACGGAAAAAAGCGTAGAAGCCCCCCTGTCGCTGCTGCTGCAATTTTACACTTTCCCCTTTGTGACTGGAGACGTATGGGCCTTGTACACCTTCAGTTTTTCCATGCTGTTGAGCTTGTACAGCATCACAGATGCCGCCTATGCATTGTTCCACCTGGACATGTTTGACGAACTCGTCAAGCTTTCACTGCCAGAGTCAGAATAGCTCAGGCCCGCAGGCTAAGGAGCCTGTGACAGCCCATGCGCTTAAAACAACTGGCAGCCTGGCGGAACCTGCGATGGGCACAGGGTCAGATGTTACGACTTCACGTGGTGAGAATCATGAGCGGATTGTCCCAGTATAATTTTGCATGCTTTTAGCGTACAGGAAGACTACCTATCTACCATTCCTTAAAGCAGAATCTCACGTGTGGAGAGGTGTTCTTTTGAATCCTTCCCGATGGAATCTCAGGCCCAGTTCCGCCAAGAAGGCCCCGAGTTTCATTTTTTTGTTTAAACCGCGCGTAGCAAGTTACCTGGTTTCAGAACACTCATGGTACCAAGAGTCAAAGGGTTGGCGCTCGCATGAGCCAATGTGCAAACTTCTTCGGGTAGGATAGGGACAGTCCCAATCTTAGATAGGCCCTGAATTTCGAGCTGGAATTGATTTGCACTGGCTTAGGTGTTGATTGTGACTCACTTAATATTCCGGCGGCATAGTCACCAACTTTTCAGAATGGAGATTAGGCAATTCTAGTGATAAACCGCCTTCTACAATCTTTGACTTTCCTTGAAGGGAGGTCCCTTTTTGGATGAGAAAAGGAAGCAAAAGGAAGCGACTTAATTTGGAGGTCCCTTGTTTGGTCTCAAAA